>CM054936.1:4347822-4596125 GCA_029168755.2 Tillandsia fasciculata
AGTATCCATGATGGATTCCGCTTCTTTGTTAAAGGATGTAGTCATGGTTACCGGGGCGCGCTGCAACATGCCACGGTTTAGATCCTCGGTGTCTTCATGGTATTGTTTCAGCTTGCTGACATGGAAGACAGGGTGAATCTTAAGGTTCGCGGGCAGCTGCAGTTTGTAGGCAGACTTACCCACACGTTTGAGGATGGGGTATGGGCCTTCATACTTGCGCAGCAGTCCCTTGTGTACCTTGCGCAAGACCTTGAACTGCTGCGGTAGTAATTTGACCATCACTTGATCACCCACGGCAAACTCCCGAGGTTGTCGCTTCTCGTCCGCCCACTTTTTCATTCGCCGACCTGCTTTCTCCAAGCTCGCCCTCGCAATTTCACCCCTTTCCTGCAAGTTAGAGGTTAATTGGAGAGCAGCAGGGCTGCGGAACTGCTCTTTCGCTGCGGCTGTGTGTGGGGCGAGCTATTGTCGCCCAATCGCTTGCTCGAAGAGACTACAGCCCGTAGAGTCGCTGCGCCGCAAGTTGTAGGAAAACTGGGCAACATCAAGGTGATGTACCCAATCCTTCTGATTGGCACTCACGTAGTGCCGCAAGTACTCCTCCAAGAGAGCATTCACCCGCTCCGTTTGTCCGTCCGTCTATAGATGAAAACTGGTGGAAAAGAGCAACTCAAACCCCAAGATTTTGAACACCTCGGTCCAAAACTTGACGACATGGCTGACGAAGAGTCGTGCCGCTTCTTCAGCCGTGCAATCGGTTGGTGTCGCGATGAAAGTCCCGTACTTAGAAAAACGATCCACCACCACCAGTATGGACCCAAGCTCCCCCACATTTGGCAAGGCGGAGATGAAGTCCATGGAGATTCTCTCCCACGGACGGTTCGGAATAGGCAATGGCTCGAGGAGACCACCAGGTCGCTGGTGTTCAACCTTGTCCTATTGACACACCAAGCAAGTTCGCACGTAGGCCTCGACGTCTTCGTTCATTCGTGGCCAGTAGTAAGCGGCCTTGAGCAATGCCAAAGTCCGCTTCTGACTTGGATGACCTGCCCACTTGGAGTTATGACACTCCTTTATGAGCTCACGGTGAAGGTTGCCCCACTTGGGCACAAACACCCGCTGCCCTTTGGTGAGGAGTAATCCGTCGCTGAGCCAAAACCTTCACGTTTTGCCCTCATTAACAAGTTGCACAAGGTTCTGAGCGATAGGGTCCTCGTTGGTTCCTGTGCGAAGTCGATCGCGGAGTGTCCCGCGAAGTTGCCACACAGCCGCTAGTTCAGCCTTGCGGCTGAGTGCATCGGCCACGTGATTCTCCTTCCCGGGCTTGTACTGCATCACCATGTCGAACTCCGCCAAGAAATCCTGCCACCTTGCCTGTTTAGGCGACAGCTTCTTCTGCGACTGGAAGTAGCTTGTGGCGACGTTGTCGGTGCGCACCACAAACTTGCTCCCGAGCAAATAATGCCGCCAGGTCCGCAAACAATGCACGACGGCGGTCATCTCCTTTTCTTGGACAGTGTATCGCCGCTCGGTGTCGTTGAGTTTGCGACTCTCGTAGGCAATGGGGTGTCCATCCTGCACGAGAACACCGCCAATGGCAAAATCTGAGGCATCGGTGTGTACCTCAAAGGTGCGACTGCAGTCAGGTAGTCGCAGCACCGGATCCTCCGTCACCGCCCGCTTTAGGTCCTCGAATGCCTCCACGCATTGAGAGGTCCAATCCCACGAGTGGTTCTTCTTCAAGAGATCCGTTAGGGGGGCTGCTCTCGCAGAGTAGCCTGCAATAAAACGTCGATAGTAGTTGACGAGCCCAAGGAATGATCGCAACTCAGGTATGGTTGTTGGGGTCTCCCATTCGCAAATGGCTCGCACTTTCTGCTGATCCATGCGGAGTTGTCCCTGGCCTATCCAGTGGCCAAGGAAGTGTACCTCTTCCTTCGCGAAGCTACATTTCTCCTTCTTGACGAACAACTGGTTCTCCCGCAACACTTGGAAGACGGTTCGTAAGTGTTCGATGTGCTCCTCCAAGGTGTTGCTGTATATCACGATGTCGTCGAGGTACACGACCACAAAGCGATCGAGATAGGGATGGAACAGCTTGTTCATGAGGGTGCAGAAGGTCGCTGGAGCATTCGTCAGGCCGAACGGCATGACAAGGAACTCATAGGACCCGTACCTTGTCACGCACGTGGTCTTTTCCTCATCTCCTTCCGCAATCCGCACTTGGTAGTATGCAGAGCGAAGATCAAGTTTGGTGAAGAATTTTGCTCCGCCCAATTGATCAAAGAGATCTGCAACCAAAGGGATAGGGTACTTGTTTTTTATAGGTACCTTGTTGAGCGCCCTGTAGTCTATACAAAGCCGCAGGCTTCCATCGCTCTTCCGCTGGAACAAAACTGGTGCTCCATAGGGTGCTTTTGACGGTCGAACAAAGCTTGCATCGAGGAGTTCCTTCAATTGCTTTTGCAACTCCTCGAGTTCTGGTGGGGCCATTCGGTATGACGCTTTTACTTGCGGTTTGGCTCCTGGCTCGAGCTCGATAGCATGATCCATCTCCGGCCTAGGTGGAAGTTGCTTTGGCAATTCCTTGGGCATGACGTCCTGGAATTCTGCCAAAACTGTCGCACTCTCCGTCGATAGGCCCTCCTCCTCGAGGCTCTCGTCGCTCACCTCGCAGATTGCCGCAAGGTAAGTCATCTCACCACGATTCACACCCCTTCGTAACTGTAAAGCAGAGAGGGTCTGGGCGTTTACCGTTTTCTCCTGGCTCGCTAGGACCATGCACGGGGTTGTCTCCTCCATGATGCTTAATGCTTCAAGGTGTGGCATCGGAACCGCCTTTGACGAAGCCAAGAAGTCCATACCCAGTATGACTTGGAAGTCGTCGATAGGTGCGGCGGTGAAGTTTGCAGTGCCCTTCTAAGGTCCCACTGCAATTGCCACGCCTTTGGCCACCCCTAACACGGGTTGTGCTTGCGAGTTGACGGCCTTGATCTTACTTGTGTCCTTCTCAAGGGAAAGGCCCAATCGCTTGGCCTCCGCCTCCGCGACAAAATTATGAGTGGCTCCTGTGTCGACCAGCGCTCATGTGGCCTTGCCGTTGAGGACCACATCGTTGTACAAGAGTCCCTTGTTGAGGGATTTGGCGTTGCTTGCCAACCCCTGAATCGCATTGACGAGCCTTAGAGCGCCCATCTTCGTTGGTTCGCTGCTGCCCTCACCCTGCTCAGTTTAGACAACATTTATCTGTTTTTTCTTTGGATAATCTCTCGCCCAATGGTTCTCGCCACAAAAGTAGCACATCAGCTTTTTGGATGGCGCCGCAGGTCCTTTGTCGCGACCCCTGCGCTCCTTTGGGTCGCGGCATTCTCCCCCACCCTTAGCCTTGCTCACTTTGGGTGTTCTGCCGCAAGACGGATCCGCCTTCTCATACTCAGGCAGCTTCTTCGCTAAGGCGATTGCGGAGCCCACGTCTTCCACGTTACGCCCCACAAGTTCTTTGTTCGCCCATGGTTGGAGTCCGTTAAGAAAGAAGAATAAACCATCTTCTTCCGCCATGTTGGTGATGGACAGCATCAACTTGGAGTACTTCTTGACATACTCCTTGAGAGTCCCGATATGCTTGAGCCATCGAAGTTGCCTCCTCGCAAGATATTCGACGTGCTCGGGATAGAACTGCGCCTTAAGCTCGCGCACAAAGTCCTCCCAAGTCTTCAATTCGCATTGGCCCTTCTCGGCCTCTGCGGATCGCCGACGCCACCACAGCATCGCATCGTCAGCGAGGTACATGGATGCAGCCTGAACTTTTTCCTCTTCTTCGTCTAGCCGCAGCGCCTTGATGTAGCGCTCCATGTGCCATAGGAAGTTGTCAATTTCTTTTTCATCGCGCGTTCCCCTAAAAGATTGAGATTCGGGAACACGTACCTTTGAAGCATACCCTCCTTGTGAGGTTCAGGACCACTCTTCACCGCTTTCTCAAGGATTGTCACCCGTGACTTAAGGTCCTCGACCTTATCCACCCGAGCAACAAGATCCTGGATCAAGGTATTTCGCTCCTCATCTCGCCGAGTAATAGTCTCCTGAAGCTTTTGGAGTTCGAAGCGAAAGGTTGTTATTGCAATAGTAACACTTTCCTCCATACTGCGAAAGTCATCAAGAAACATTCCAAAAGTTTTGGCCAACTCAGAATATCGTTCACCTATTTTTGCCACGGCATCCTCCAATAGCGCGAGACAATCCTCCAAAGGAGCGTCCTCCCTTATGATGGCCCGTGGCTCTTTGCTCTTGCTTTGCCTAGGATGCTTTGGAGGTTCAGCCGGAACATTGGTGACGCCGGACATGGTTCCTAGCTCGAACCTGGCTCTGATACCAACTGTCACAGACTTAAGCTTTTCGTCTAGCAAAAGTTCGTGCGGCGTTCGCCTTCCTGCTCGAATAGGGCAAGCCTTACTCTCTATTTGCTAGCCCGGACCTTCGCGCCCTACGACTAAATGCAAAAGTAGAGAAAAGAGAAAAAAGTAGTGGTTGCGCAGAAAAAACTAAGTACTCTCTTTACTTAGAAAATAACATTACAAGATACAACTCTCTCTTGTTGTCTTTGGCCCTAGCCAACTCTCCTATTTATAGGCTCATGTACATAACTCACCCACTAAGTCTATATTAAAGACACCCACTAATGTCTACATTAAATACCCACGAAGCCCACTGACAATTTTGTAGGTTATGCATGACTCTTAGCATCCCATGACATTGATGCCATTGATGGAGGAGGTTGCAAGTCTCTTCACCTTCCCCAAATGGTGTTGAGGTTGGGCCTCCTTGACAAGCCCACTTCGGTTTGGGCTAGGAACTTAGACTGAAATTTTCTAAGTCCCTAACATTGTGCTGGTAACAATGGCTTGCAAAAATCATCTTTACCAAATTATCTTTAATAATCATTTGAGAAATATATATATATATATATATATATATATATATATTATATATATATATATATATATATATATATATATATGAGTCCGGCTAGAATACTATCGATAGCACCTAACAATTGGTGCTATCAAGTTTTCAGTCGTTGGATGAAAAGATATGCGGTTGGAATTATAGTGGTCCCCTAAGAATTTTACTATTCAACCAACCACCTAGTAAATCCTAGGGGACAACTATCATCTTAACCACTCATTTTTTAATCTAAAGGCTAAAAACTTGATAGCCCAATGGCTTGGTGTTATCGATAGTATTCCAGCATATATATATATATATATATATATATATATATATATATATTTAGAGAGAGAGAGAGAGAGAGAGGAGAGAAAGAAAGAGAGAGAGAGGGAGAGAGCGCTAGACTAGAATGCTATTAATAGCACCAAGTCATTGATGTTATTAAGTTTTTAACTGTTGAATTAAAGAGATATGTGGTTGAGATGATAGTGATTCCCTTATAGGTGGTTGAGGAAATAGTAAAATCTAAAGGATGAAAATAATCAAAGCATTTGATCTAAGGGTAAAAAACTTGATAGCATCAAATACTTGGTGTTATCGATAGCATAGTAGCCGGACTCTCTCTCTCTCTCCTCTCTCTCTCTCTCTCTCTTCTCTATATATATTATATATATATATATATATATCGCTGGAATATAAAATATATAAATACCGTTTTCTTATAGCTCAAGCATTTGAAAAATAACAGTTATTTTGTAAAATTTCACATAGTATCATAACAAAAAATCTTGAGTTAAAGTTAATTAAACCTACATCTTAGGTCTATTAAAAATTCGTGATGTTATTTAATTTTTTTTATTTAATTAAGCCTACATTTAGGGTCTATTAGAAAGTCGTGAGGGGGACAAGACCGATCATTTGAGGGAATGTTGAATATAAAATATATAAACACCAAGTGAGGGAGAATATTGAATATAAATTATAGGAGAATAACAGTTACTTCGTAAAATTTCATATAGTATAGAAAGAGAAAATTCTGAATTTGAGTCATGTACAAACTTCTAATATTATTTAATTTTCTTCGGTTATAAAGTCTTGAGCCCATACATTCAGCTTAAATTTTTAGAAAATAACCGATTGTTACATATAGTTTAAAAGTTTCTAGGAATAAAAACCCATGATGCTTTTCGTTTCTAGATGTGAAAGCAAAATTTCTTACAAAATCTGATTTTCATTTAAATATAGTATTGATTAGGTTGTTACTTGAATTACTTTTTGGCACATTTGGCCCATCTACACTACTTAAGCAAAAATATTTCTACCCTTTCTTTTTTGCTTCTTTTTTTTTTTTTTTTTTTTTTTTTTTACTTATGCTGCAATGTTTTTTGCTATTTACAGTATGCTTCTCTTTCACCCAATGGAGATTCTTCTTTCACTGAGATATTTAACAAATAATGGTCTCATGATGTATTTCTGAATAAATTAATACACAAAAGTTCTACAAGCAAGAAATGTTTTATTCTTCCTAAGAGTTAAAAAAAGGTCTATATTTTTTTAACATAATCTGCTACTAAGACCTACTGGAGATTGCCTACTTTCCCTCTGGAAATGGTCAAATTTAAGGTGTGAAGAAGAATAAATTTGTCTTGCAGATTCCACCTTTGCCGCTTTTTTTTTTTTTTAAAAAAAAAACCCGTAGGAACTGCTGTGAATGATTTACCGTCTTCTTCTGTTTACAGAGGGTTTCTGATCTCTACTTGTAGACATCTGATGAGATCACCGTAATCACGAGACAAATGAATCCTACGAACGTCGGTATGCTCCTTCGAGTGGAGACGGAGTAGGTCGAGGGCGGAGGGATCGATCCAAACACGGTTGATCCGGGCGGGTAGGTCGTGTTAAGGACCGACGAACTTGTACTGCCAATTGAACTTGTTGTTAGTCACTGTAAAATACCGATTAGTTAATCGAACTAAACGTAAGCTAATGCTGTATTTCTTCTCAGATGGAGAGGAGTTACCTTGTCGACGGAAACTGGCATGTTGAAGTACCTGAAGCAATGAAAAGCAATGTTTGTTCAGATAGCAGTTGCAGCTGTAATGTAAAATGTATCATGTATGTGCATTATCATGTTGTTTAGGATCCTAAAACTAAGGGCATTAAGTGAATTATCATGTTGCATTTGCCTTACTCGGATCAGTGTTGGTAATGATCGCAGTTCCGCCGAAATCGCAACTCGTCGGGATCGGGTTCTTCTGATAGTAATTGTTGAACGCATACGACGCGTGGTCGCGAACCGTGTTCGGGTTGTAACAGCTCCCACCCGACTGTATGGCCGAACAATCTGCACCCCCATATCCGCAAGCATAGTCTAGAGCAACCTGCAGTGCAGTCTGCGAGGCGGTCTGGCTTGCCACGCACCAGCTTTGGCCTGACGAAACCGGTGTGGCCGTTGTCGGCGTGGAGTACGGGGTGGTGACAGGGGTGGTCATCATGGGATTACCTTGGTTCGAAGGGTCGGGGGTGGGGTTCGGATTGTAGGAAGGGTATGTTGGCGTCGTGGAAGTGGTGGGGTTCGACGGATTGATCACCGGAACTGTCGTGATTGGGGTGACAACATCCATTTGAGGCAGAGTGTCTGAGGATTGTAGTTCAGTATCATCATAATAGAGCAATCTATGTGCATTCTTATTTGATGTTTGAATCACTGGTTCTTCTGATGGATCATTTAGTTTTACTGCGGTGTCGTCGGAATCTTTAATAAGTGTACCTGGGGATCAATCATATTCAAAAAATAGCAAGAGTTCAAAAGATTGTACTTTGATGCAATGATTGAAGAAACTTGAAACAAATTGTAACAAATAGTGGCAGTTGTTGCCAAAAAGGTTTAGTGCTGAGGTGCTGGATGGTTTGGTTTGGTTTGGTTTTGGAGGCCGAACCAAACCGAACCGAACCGAATTACTGGGAAGAATTCGAACCCAACCAAACCGAACTAATCTAAGTCTGGTTTGGTTCGGTTGCTTATACATTTTGGATTGGAAACTAACTAACTCTTTATGGATTCATGTGCATCAAACTATTTATTTGATAGCATTGATAAGTACGATGACAAATTACGAATGAAACCGATCAGAATTAGCCTAATCATGAGTAGGATCGATTCGGTAATTCAGTTTGAACTGTATCACCCAAAATGTCATTGTTTGGAAAAATCTAGCTCAAAGCAATAAGAGAAAAATGTACATTGGTTTCATCAAAAGAAGGTGCCACTATATGAAGCTGATGAGGTGGTTATCACTATTAAGTTTTTAGGAGAGGTGACCTTATCATGTGCTATATATCTCACATAATTAATGAAAAAAAAGGAAAAAATAAATGAAAGAAAAAGGAGTTAACATTCACCAGAACAGAAGAGAAAGCCCAGAAGAAGGATCAGACACTGGATTGCTCTCACACCCATGTCTTCAGTAAAACTCTTCCTCTGTTTCAACGAGCTCTTTTGGGTTCTCAAGGAGAGGGTTAGCTTATTTGAGCATTGAAAAGGGGAGTCCCTCTCTCTCTCTATCTCTCTCTCTTGATAATTATGTATAGTAGCAGAGAATCAGAGTTTTCTTCCTGGGTAGAAGAAAGAAGAACTCTGTATGGAGGAGGGGAATAAGAGGAAACTTGGGATTGGAGGATGGGAGCTTTGGATGTGTACGCAAGAGAGGAGGTGGTGTTGGAAAAAGAATGGGAAAGGTAAAAGGAAAAGGAGGAGAGAGAGAGAGAGAGAGAGAGAGAGAGAAAAGAAGAAGAGTAATGCTATGTATATACCTTACAAACAAACTCAAAAATATTATTGATAAGTCAGCTTTATACTTATTATAGTAAAAAAAAAAAAAAAAAATGAATATATATAAAAATATTATTGATAAATTAGTGCTGCAGTAATAATTAGTAATTGACTAAACTGATGAAAATATTATAATATGTTATTTTTTAAAAACCAATAACTATTTTATTTATTTTTATATATGTAAAGTTGACTGACTGATAATATCAGTAAGTATTGCTCATTGTAGGTAAGCAGAACATTACACCTGGGAGGAAAGTTCATGGTTGGGAAGTGAAAGCTGCTTCTTCTGTGGGCAGGGTAATGATGCTTATAATGATGATATGGATGTGTTTTTGAGTTAGAGATAGAGAGAGGTGGTGGAGGTGTGGAGCCTATGCCTATGCCTATGCCTATGCCTATGTTTTTATTCTCCTCTTTTACTGTTCATGCCTTCATGGGACTAAAAATCAAATGGGAAAGGGACTACCTGGGGTGTTCCTCAACTACTGCATCTGCTTCTGCTTTCTTTTTTCTCTCTTTTTGAAGTTCTTGTGAAGCGGCAAAATATATAAATAGGCCCAGAGATTTCCTTTGTCTCCACTTAAAAAGTACTGCAGGGCTGTAGCTTGTTAGTGGTGTTAGTTGAAAGCTTAGTTTAAAGCATCACTCATATATGCTTCCACTGTGTTTGGGGTCAACATAGAATAAATGCTCATTTGGATCTTATAATAGAAGCCTACATGGGTAGATATGTTTAATACACAAGTACAGATCATGAATCTATTGGATAAAAAAGTGTTTCTTTAAAGGCATTGTTGTCTCAAAGCTCAATCATCATGTTTTGCTTTGGTGGAGTGCTTGGTTAGGAAAACATAGGTTCTCTGATTTTTGAGAAAATGTATAATAAGGATATAGAATAATATGGAGAAAAATTTCTATAAGAAACTGCTGCTGCAAAATTTTTTCAAGAGTCGATGGAATTGTTGGATTCAAAGTATCGATATTATCAAATAGGGTTTAACCCTGTTTAATCAAAAAAAAAAGTATCGATATTGAAATAAAGCGTACCTGATCATTTCTTATAGAAATTTTGTTTCCATCATCTTTGCAACATTCATGTGCCATTCGGATACCTGGGTAGCATTGTTAAAACATTGTGTGTCCATTCTCTTTTCATATTTCATCGTAGATATGTGAGAAGAAGAGGGAAATAGCTAGATCCTGGATACTAAGATATTTGTAGAAATTATTATCATTGTCTAGTGCAGTTGCTTGGTATTTAGATTGTCAGCCAAACGTTTGAGAATTTGATTTCTCGTATGGAGGAAAAGTAACATGACTAGCGAGATTTTTCTAGAAATAATATGTTTTTAAAATTACAAGTTTATCCATACTTGTGAATTTTTTGCCATTGAATTTGTTAGGATTTGATTAGATTTGTAACTGAATCCTAGTTGGATTAAGATAATATTTAAATCTTAAAGAGATAAGTTTGTTAAGATTTAAATATTAATTAGAATAAAAATCTATTTAGACTAGGATTTGGATAGCTTTTATGTAAGCTATAAATATAGCACATGTGTTATTATTTTAATGTAGTGTTAAGATAGTCTACACCCACGATGGTGGTAATACCCATGGAGGTGGTGGGGGCTAGGATTTAGCCACACCCAAATAGTGGTATCCACAGCATGGTGGTGTTAAGATAGTCTACACCCACGATGGTGGTAATACCCATGGAGGTGGTGGGGGCTAGGATTTAGCTACACCCAAATAGTGGTATCCACAGCATGGTGGTGTTAAGAAGGATACACCCACTGTGGTGGTAATACCCATGGAGGTGGTGGGGGCTAGGATTTAGCCACACCCATGTAGTGGTATCCACACCCACGGTGGTGGTAACACCCAAGGAGGTGGTGGGGGTTAGGATTTAGTCACACCCATAGTCTTCTAGGTTTATAGAAGACGAGAGAAGGGAGTCTTCTAGGTTTATAGAAGACGAGAGAAGGGTGAGAGAGATTCAGGAGGAGGGCTCGGGTTGAAGCTACTCTATTGCAGAAGAAAAGAGGAGTCGGTGTAATTCTTTTCTTAATTAATGAATCTTATTTCATCCGCATATTTTCTGTTTTGGTTTTCGTCTCTTTGTGGTTATGCTAATTCCAGTTATATTGAGAGGACGGGTTTTTGGTAAAAATCTGATTTGACGTTTCCGCTGCGGAATCCCAACTCTAGGCGGTACCGGTGTGGATTGCGGTATCGAAGCGGGTTGCGGATTCAGAGAATCTGGTACCGGGGCGAGTACCGGATTTTTCCAACAATTGGTATCAGAGCTAAAGGTTGGCGATCCTCAGGAGATATCGACATCAGAGTACTGGATTACCGATCATCACGGGAGGCGATCACAATTTGATCTCGCTAGGCGTGTTGGACTCGAAGGTATGTAATTTTTCGGCTTCAGGTGGAGCTAGAGAGTCCAAAAGCGAGATCGGAGATACAGTCGCTCAAGGTGGAGCGAAGGAGAGCTCGATGTAGCGATTGAAGATTACAAATCAAATCAAGGTGGAGATTTGTTAGGATTTGATTAGATTTGTAACTGAATCCTAGTTGGATTAAGATAATATTTAAATCTTAAAGAGATAAGTTTGTTAAGATTTAAATATTAATTAGAATAAAAATCTATTTAGACTAGGATTTGGATAGCTTTTATGTAAGCTATAAATATAGCACATGTGTTATTATTTTAATGTGGTGTTAAGATAGTCTACACCCACGATGGTGGTAATACCCATGGAGGTGGTGGGGGCTAGGATTTAGCCACACCCAAATAGTGGTATCCACAGCATGGTGGAGTTAAGATAGTCTACACCCACGATGGTGGTAATACCCATGGAGGTGGTGGGGGCTAGGATTTAGCCACACCCAAATAGTGGTATCCACAGCATGGTGGTGTTAAGAAGGATACACCCACGGTGGTGGTAATACCCATGGAGGTGGTGGGGGCTAGGATTTAGCCACACCTATGTAGTGGTATCCACACCCACGGTGGTGGTAACACCCAAGGAGGTGGTGGGGGTTAGGATTTAGCCACACCCATAGTCTTCTAGGTTTATAGAAGACGAGAGAAGGGAGTCTTCTAGGTTTATAGAAGACGAGAGAAGGGTGAGAGAGATTCAGGAGGAGGGCTCGGGTTGAAGCTACTTTATTGCAGAAGAAAAGAGGAGTCGGTGTAATTCTTTTCTTAATTAATGAATCTTATTTCATCCGCATATTTTCTGTTTTGGTTTTCGTCTTTTGGTGGTTGTTCTAATTCCAGTTATATTGAGAGGAAGATTTGACGTTTCCGCTGTGGAATCCCAACACTAGGCGGTACCGGTGTGGATTGCGGTATCGGAGCGGGTTGCGGATTCAGAGAATCTGGTACCGGGGCGAGTACCGAATTTTTCCAACAGAATTTGTATTGAAATTTATATTTTTTACTTAAATTCACAAATATAGTTGAGCTTTTTACTTTTAAAAGTATATAAGCTTTACTTAATATATATATATATATATATATATATATATATATATATATATATATATATATATATAGAGAGAGAGAGAGAGAGAGAGAGAGAGAGAGAGAGAGAGAGAGAGAGAGACTCCGGCTACTATACTATCGATAGTGCCAAACATTTGGTACTATTAAATTTTCTATTCTTAAATTAACTCCTTTAATTATTTTCACCCGTTAGATTTTATTATTTCTCGAACCACATATATATATAAAGAGAGAGAGAGAGAAAGAGAGAGAGAGAGAGAGAGAGTCCGGCTATCAGATTTGTACAAACACCAAGCAATTGCTGTTTATAAGTTTTCTACGGTTAAATCTATCCCTTTGACTAATTTCATCCCTTAGATCATTCTATTCCATCAACCACTCACTCAACCCAAGGGACCCACTATCATCCTAACCACATATCTTTTCATTCAAAAACTAAAAACCTATAAGCACCAATGATTTAGTACTTTTAAAAGCATAGGAGCCCAATTATATATATATATATATATATATATATATATATATATATATAGAGAGAGAGAAGAGAGAGAGAGAGAGAGAGAGAGAGAGAGAGTAGGGTTTATATATTTTTAAAAGTACAAACTCATCCATGGTTGTGAATTTTTTATTATGGAATTTATGTTGAGATTTGTGATATTTAAAAGTCAACTAAAAAGAGAAAAATATAGAGTAGAGTTTATATACTTTCAAAAACACAAGTCTAATTATACTTGGAAATTTTTTTATCATTGGATTTGTTTTGAGATTTGTGCTATTATAAAATCAACTAAAAAGAGAAAAAAAAGTATAATAGCACGGATCTCAATACAAATCTAATGCTAAAAAATTTATAAGTATAGTTGAGCTTATGCTTTTAAAAATATATAAGCTCTACTATATATATATATATATATATATATATATATATATATATATATATATATATATATATATATATATATATATATAGCTAGGCTTGCGTGCTTTTAGAAGTATGAAGGTTTTTGTGCTCTCAAGTTGTTTTCGATATTGAGACTTCTGAATGGACGATCGGCTCCGATAAACTTGATCTAAAGTATTTAAAAGGCTTAGAAATTAAATTTTGTGAATTTTCGATATTATTTGCCTAGTGATCAAAGTGGCTCAAATTAAATCAACAATTTTAATAATTGTGTGAGTCGTTTGCAAGTTTAACGGTGTAAAAATATTCAAATCATGTAAAATTTTGATAGAAAATTCTTTATACTGTATAGAGGAAGATCAATATTTTTTTATCTAAAATTTTAATATCATATCATCACATTTACTGAAATTTTTATTTTCAACCGTTAATTTTGAATTTTTTCGATCACTAGATAAATAATATCAAAAAATTTTAAAATTTATTTTTTAGATATTTTAAATTTTCTAGATCATGTCTAACGGTGCCAATCTTCTATTCGAAAGTTTTAACATATCTTCTATTCGAAAGTTTTAACATTAAAAATATTTTCGAAACACGTAGGGCTTCATATTTTTAAAAACACTAAGTCCTCCTATATATATATATATATATAGTCAGGCTAGAATACTATCGATAGCATCAAGCAATTGGTGCTATCAAGTTTTCTGCCGTTGGATGAAAAGATATGCGGTTGGAATTATAGTGGTCCCTTAAAATTTTTACTATTCAACCAATCACCTAGTAAACCCTAGTGGACCACTATCATCTTAATCACATATTTTTTAATCTAAAGACTAAAAACTTGATAGCACCAATGACTTGATCCTATCGATAGTATTCTAGCCTAATTCAGTATAGAGTCCGGCTAGAATACTATTGATAGTATCAAACTATGGGAACAGTACTTTCCAGATTGATCAATGCTTTGTAATTCCACCTCCTCCAGTTCACTTGTGCAGCTGATTCAAATGTATCCAAGTGCTTGTGCTGTCTGTCTTTCCACAGGATTTGCCCTCTGGTTGGGACAATCTGTTGTGGGTTCAAAATTCCAGTGCCCTGGAATAAATAAATAAATAAATGGGAGCCTCCCCATAAGAGATGGCCTAATCATTAATCAATGGACGGTTGATTAGACCCTCCTTACTGGGACCATCTCAAATAATTTTTGTCTGTGGGGCCTATTTCTGTGATAACTTCGAACTCGTAGCTTACGTCACCACTGTGAGGCTTAGCAACGGTCCAGATGCAAAAGCCAGGCTAAACACGCACATGGACAACCTCTGAAATAAAAATTTTAATTCAGTCATATTTTTTTAAATATATTTAATTATAAATAAAAATAAAAATTTATTTTTTAAAAAAAAAAAAACTGAAATTAACTGTTTCATTTTTTTTTTTCTAAAATATACTTATTCTCACAAAAAAAAAATAAACTTAATTAAATTAAATATAATTTTAATTATTATATTAATTTTTTAATTAATTTAATATGTTGACTAATCTAATTATTCTAACTATTAGATAATTAACTAATTGATTTATTAATTTATTAAATTATTTATTAATAATATTTGTTAATTATTTTATCAATTAATGTTTATAGTTATCTAGCAATAGTTAATTAAATAAGTTAAATTATTATTTAATTAATATTTTATGTTAATTAATTAATTAGATAAAATATTATTATTTTAAAATTATAGTTACTTTTATTTTACTGTTCCAATCTAACTATTCAAATACTATTTTTCTTATTTTCTAAAATCATTCAATTTTCGCCTAAATGTAGAATTGACTTTATTCCTATTTATTTTTAAAACTTATATTTATATTTAAAATAAATCGTTCTAAATTATATCTGAATCAAACGCAGTCATAAAATTTTGTAGCTTTTGTTCGTAGAAGATTCTCAAGCCTAAAGGAGCCCATTACAATTCATTACAGCCCCCCAAATTCTGGGCCAATTTGATCCAAATACTATTAAGTGCATATTAGATAATGATTTAAATTTAAATATTAGTCTATATTTAAATTTAGAATAGATTATATTTTTAAATTTGAATTTGAATTATAGATTCAAAATTTAACTTTTAATTTCTTATGTTCAATTTTAAATTCTCATATAAGTTTGACATTTGAATTTAGTACTAATTTTTAATTTTGACTTTGAACTAGAATTTGAATTATAATTTTAAATGTTAAATTTAACTGTGAGTTCAAATATGGATACAAATTTTAATTATGAATTTGAATAATAAATTTAAATTTTAACTAAATTAATTTTTAATTTTTAATTTAATCATGATTTGATTCTGATCGCTCTGAAAACCAACAAAATTAGGAATATTCCTCCCTTCGTTTTTCAATCCCGATTCATTTTCATTCTTGTTCTTCTGATTTTAATTTTTATTTTGAACCAAATATGCACTTAATAATAGCGGATAATTTCCAATTTTATTTATATTCGGAGTGGCGGAAGGTTAGATTAAATTGAGTTATATTCGAAGTGGTGTGAGATTGAATGGGCTGAGTCACGTTTGAAATGTCATGACACTGAATTGAATAAAATCATATTTGAAGTGGCGTAAGATTAATTTAGCGAAGTCATAATTAAAATCCGTGTGCACTACATCTGTACGTTTTAAGTGACTTAGTTACATATATTTTAATAGCTTAAACTTTTAAAATTAATTATTAGCACCAACGATCCAACATTATCTATCCAATCTTATATTTTAAATTTAATTATTCAATTTAAAATTTTAAATAAAAAATACTAATTATTTGGTAGAGATAAAAAAATAATAAAATATGATGGCTTGGTAGGAGAAATTATTTCTTGCACAATGGACTACGTAAATTCCTTTTATACATCTTAAATAAAATAAGATGTACATCTTATATATATTTATTTCAGAATAAAATAAATTTTACTATTTATTTCAAAAGATAATGCTTATTGGGCTATAAAACTCCTAACATGTATTTTTTAAAATTAAATTTTAATTAACAAGATGTATTCTATAATGTTCAAATAAGTTATAAATGAATTATACCGAGTATTTAATGTTTAGATAATAAATTTTGGAAAATTTATAGTTTTTGGTACATAGTATAATTTTATAAGGAGGTAATAATTTCTTATTTTCTCAAGTGCAATAATTTTTGTGTTGAATGAGAAAATTGCAGAGTTGAAAAATAAAAAAAAGTACAAAAAGATGCGATTTTCCCACTTGAGACCCTTAACTAGTCAGAAAATTCCACTGTGGCATTACTTGGTAAAAATTATAGAGACCCCTCAACTATACGCCGTTTCTGAAATAGCATCTTTAGCTATTCTTTTTTTATTTTTTAACATAGGAGAAATTTGGGTAAATAAGTTAGAGATTTTTTTAAATTAGGTGATAATTTTATTAATTTTAATAGTTTAAGCTATTTGTAACAAATAAAACTAAATTAACCAACTATTGATAACTAATTAAGCTATAAAATTTAAGAATTTTTTTAACTCAAAATAATAATAATAATAATAATAATAATAATAATAATAATAATAATAATAATAAAGTCAATTAAGGATTTTCAAAATATTCTATAGTCGAATTTAAAATCTAAATTAAAATTTGAATATAAATATAAATATAAATTTTAATTTTTTTAAAAAAATTAAATCTAAATTTATAATTCTAATCAACGCGGAAGATATAGTTTGAAAATTTTGAAAGATTATTTTGATTCCGCACTTAAGAATAAAAAATACTCAATCCTCTCTTCGTTGATAGTATTCTTTATTTTGGCGACATTCTATTTATTTCGAAATAAAATATTTTTGATCAGATTATTAAACAACATTATTCAGACGCTATAATTTTTGTAAAATTTTTAATAATCTAATATAAATCAAACACTAGAAAAAAATTCTACTCTCTATTTTTAGAAGTTGTTTGAGAATAACCTATTATTTTAGTGAGAGCTGATATATTAATAAATAATTTTAAAAAATACAAAATTTTTATATGACATTAATCCACGATTTGAAAGCTCAATTACATACCATAAACAGAGTGGATATGGTAAAAAAATTTATGCTATCTATAACACAGTGGTTTGTGACTATCCTTATAGCAACTGGAGCAATTACATAACATATAAATATATAACTGAAATATATATATATATATATATATAGAGAGAGAGAGAGAGAGAGAGAGAGAGAGGCTGGAATCTTATTAATAGTACCAAGTCATTGGTACTATTAAGTTTTTAATTCTTAAAAAATAGGGATAATTGCCTGTGTACCTCTGAAATATGAAGAAATATCTGATTTACCCCTCTTATTTTTTTCTTTCCAATATACCCTTCATACGTTCCACCGTTGTTAAAAATACCCCTACCGTTTCCCTTTGTTAAGTTAACTAGGGTTAAACTAGAGTTAAATAATAATCGGAGTTGAAAACTATCAGATATACCTATTTTGCCCCGGTTTAGGGTTTAGGGTTTAGGGTTTAGAATTTTTTAGGATTTTAGGGTTTAGGGTTTAGGGTTTTTTAGGGTTCTAGGGTTTTAGGGTTTAGGGTTTAGGATTTTTTAGGGTTTTAGGGTTTAGGGTTTAGGGTTTTAGGGTTTAGGGGTTTAGGGTTTTAGGGTTTAGGGTTTAGAGTATATTTGAAAGGACAAAATAGTAATTACACACAGATAACGGCAGTTTCAAACGGTACACTAACAGAGTTTAACTTCAGGGGTATTTTGGAAAGAAGTTGGAACGTAAGAAGGGTAGTTTTAATATTAGCCTTCTAAGAGGGGTAAATCTAAAAACAGGAAAATTTTTAGGGGTACGTAGGAAATTGCCCCTAAAAAATATATGGTTGCGATTATAGTGGACCCCTTGAATTTAATTGATGATTGAAAAAATAGTAAAATCTAACGGATGAAAATAATAAAAATAATCAAAACAATTGATCTAAGGTAAAAATATTTATATATATATATATATATATATATATACCAATAACTTTGTACCTACTATATATATTTCCACAGCCTCAAATGTTTCATTTTTTTTTTAAAAAAAAAATATTTTACTTATAAGTAAAAATGTTTATAATAGATGAATTTAAAATTTGAAATTACAGATCATATTTATATAGTCATTTGTTCTTTTCTATCCATTAATTAAATACACCATCAACTAGTACCCCACCAACTACCCTATAGCAAATTCAAAATTTAACCAATTGTCCTTACAAAGAGCTTGATGGGTGATATTTGAGGTTTCGAGTTCGAAATGTAGTTGCTTCACATTTCTAACTAAGTTTATTTTTTTAAAAAATAAACGAAGCATGCTACCTTTTTTTCTCAAAAAAAAAAAAAAAAAATCATAATTTAGCAGTATTTATTTTGATACACTCATTTAAATCACATTAATTAATAACTAATATATTTAATAATATTATTTGATAATTATTACTATATTTAGTAATTTAGTAGTAATTTATTTTTAATATTATAAAATATGATAAATTAGTAGTATAAATTAGTGAATGCAACTAAAATTTTCAATATTTTATAAAAAATAATACTAAATGCAAAGAATTAACAGCATTTATTACTAAATAGCATCACTAATTAATATATATATATATATATATATATAATTATAAGTAAACCCCATTTTGTACTTATATTATAATAAATTTCATCAACTCACAACAAAATAAAATTCTTTGTTGTGTATGATTTATTTCAATTATAGAAATAATTTTTAATTTAAATTAATACTTAAATACATTTAAAAATAGCACATCTTCTGTTTTATTATTTAAATTAATTAAAATTTATCTGAATAATTATTCTGTTGTCGTAATTAAACACATAATTTAAAATTATAAAAAATTTATCAAACTCATGATTGATTCACCAAATTTGATAATTTAAGTTATATTTGAAAATAGAACGAAACCAATCAATAGTTAATACCTGATAAAATTCTAATTTAACTAACAGTTAATAACTTAACTAATATTCAAAATACAAAAAAAAAAAAAAAAAAAAAAGAAGAAGAAGCTGAGCTGGTTTCACTCAAAAAATAATTTACCCTAAAATAAATTTATGAGTTGTATTTTTTATTTTTTATATGCATATAATTTTTTGAAACACTTTTATGCTCAATTTATATATAGATATATATAATGCAATGAAAAATTTAGATTTTTTTATATTTTATTTAAAATTATTATTGAATGTATGACTTTTATTTTAATAATGTAAAATTATAAAATATTTGGTATTAATTGTTAAAATATTGATAATTTTTTTTATTATTTTGAATACAAATTAGCTCGCGTTAATTTTTCCCACTAAATAATTAATGTTTAAAATATAAAATATTAATTTTTTTATTTCAAGTGATAAATAATTTAATAATTGATATTTGAAATTTTAAATTGGGCTCTACTGGTTCCTAGCCCATGAGCTACAACGCTGACGTGGCGTTCGCATTATCCACGTTTTTAACTCCACGGACTAACGGTTAATTTGGATATATTAATTATTTAATAATACTAATTTATTTAAATTAAAGGTATTCATCAAAAGTCACAAATAATTAATTTTTTAATAATGCGAGTAACAAAGATTGGTCTCTACTGGGCCCCAACTCAGCTACAATGCTGACGTGGCGTTGCGTGATGCTGACGTGGAGCGCGCCCCCGACTCCACTGACTGCGGCGACCGGCGGCGGGTGTAGGCCGCGCACGCGCGCTCGAGCGGCTCCCCCAACGCGCTCTCCACCGCGCGTCCGCTCCACCGCGCCATCGCCTCCCTGTTGAGCCGCGCCACGAACCCCTCGCGCCGCGCCTCGCAGTAGCGCACGAACCCCTCCGACCAACACGACGCGCCGACGTCGGGCTCGCGCGCGCCCGAAACGCGCGGCGCCGCGGCCGCCGAGGCGACGTAGTCCGCAACCGCGTCCGCCACCTCCTCGGGCGGGTCCCACATGAGCACCCGCGCCACGGCGCGGTGCACCGCGCGGGACACCGCCGCGTCGGCCTCCGCCGACGACGTCAGCATCACGAGCACGCTCGGGTCGAGGTGGATCACGTACTCCTCGGGGCGCGCGCCGGGGCCCACGGCGGCTGCGGGGGAGGGGAGTGCGTGGGTCGCCACTCGGAGGGTGACGTGGCTGACGGGCTTCGGCGGGAAGGCGTCGGGGTCCGGGTAGAGTGCGCGGGCGGCGAGGCGGCCGGCGCGGTGTACGAGGCGCTCGGCCCGGCCGTTCGAGGCGAAGGCGAGGCCGAAGCGTCGGCCCGCGGGGGACCAGGGGTCTTCGACGACCACCGAGATCCCGAAGCCCCTCGACGCCTCGCGCTGCGCCCACAGCGACACGGCGGCGATGGCGGCGACGAAGATCATTCGAATCAGAATTCCCGGCGTAGACGCCGCAAACGCATCGGCGTCGACTGAGGCTGATCTGGCGTTGGTGGTGGTGGTGGTGGTGGTGGTGGTGGTGGTGGTGGGGAGGGTGAGGAGAGGGTCCTCCATAGGATAATAATGCAAGTGTTAGGAGGAGACGCACGTTACATTGATGAGATCGGATAAACAGGAGGGGCTGGTTTTGTAGGTTTGAAGCTGTTTTTTCTCTATATTATTTATTTATTTATTTATTTATTTATTTTGGGATTATGAGCAGGATGGCTACTTGCTAATAACATCTTGTGTTTGGTTTATTTTAAGGCTGATGATGCGATCGGGACCGAACAAATCACGTGGTGCTCATTAGGCTAATACCGACGCAAACAATCAGAATCGTACGAGCTTGATGTTTTTCTGCACTTTTGTTTTTATATTTATTATTAAAATTGATTGATGTTAGGAGTAGCTCAGAATATGCACCCGAAACAGAGCCACATTGATGGGTCGCCGATGCGAGTTCCAGCTCAAAAGATTCTGAAGCTGCGATTGATTCATAATTATTTATTTTAAATATATATATATAATTAAGTTTAAAATTTAACAGAAATAACATTAATTTTATATTTAAATAAAAATTAAATTATTTTTAAAAATAAAAAAAAAGTGTTTGAATAATTAGATTCGAATAATAAAAATAAGAGTAATTATAATTTTTAAATAATAATATTTTATCTAATTAATTAATATTAAAATATTAATTAAATAATATTTTTATTTATTTATTTAATTATTTATTGCAAAATAATTCTAAATATTAATTGATAAAATAATTAATAATAATGAGTATTGTTAATGTTAATAAATAATTTAATTAACTACAAATAAATTAATAAATTAATTAGTTAATTATTTAATAATTAAATAATTAGTTAATAAAATAATTAGATTATAAAGAGTTAATATAATAATTAAATTTTATTTATTTTAATTAAGCTTATTTTCATATGAGAACAAATTTATTTCGGGAAAAAAATTGAAACAGTAGCTCAGTTTTATACCAACTTATTTCAGAAAGACGAAAATTACTATTATCATCCAAACAAACACGTTTGAAAAACAAAGCCGAAATAAAATATTATTTTATGTCTTATTTTCGAACCAAACGCTGCCTGAATAAATTGGTTGAAGACAAAATTGTTTAATTGTTAGAAACAAAAATTTCAAACAAGTTATAAGAAATTATCTAAAAATATAGATGAGGTTTTTTTTTTCAAATCACCCCACTTAACACATGAGGTTTTTTTTTCAAAAACATTTAAAATTTAAAGGGTTTATATTAATCCTTACATTCAAGAGGGGTAAAATGTACATCTATATAGGGTCTACATATAGTATTTTTTGTCAGCCTCATAATCTTCCACTAATAAAAATATAACTCTTCATTTTCTAATAAAATTGTAATTATATAAAATAAAAGATACAAAATTTATCTTAACTATGAATCATTGTAGTTGACTATCTATTTTTTTTTTAATTATAATTTTATTATTCAGCTTTTCAATTTATTTGATTTGAATAGTAAGCAATACTTTAACATTAAATTTTAAGTTAATTATTTATTTTAATAAATTTATATTTATGAGAATTGTAAAAAAATATCCAAACTAAATTTATAAAAATAAACGATATATATTCAAATTTTGAAGTCAAAATATCATTGACTAACTTAAATTAAATAAATTAAAAAATTAAATAGTTAAATCAAAATTTAAAAAAATTAAATAATCGATTCAAAATATTTCTTAATTCAAATAAATTTTGGAAGTTTTTTTACCAATATATCAATTTATAAGAAGATATGAATCGATATTTTAAAATGATAGGTTTGTTGATTCTCGCAGGCTTCGCTTGGTTGGGAGTATGAAAGAGAATTAGTAGTTTTATGAATAAATATAATTTTTGGAATAAATAGAAATTATTGTAAATTTGTGTTTGGTTGGTATTAGATTTGTACTAAGTATAAAAAAAAACAGTGTTTGATATGGAATGAAAAATAAGAGGAATTAATAGAAAGTAGTATTTTGTATAAAATAACTAATATGTTCTTCCTTTTAGTTTTTTTTTTTTAAAAAAAATCATAATAAAATTTTATTTTTAACCTTTTTAAATATAGCAAATCTTATATATAGTATTTAATAAATTTGATACTATGTAAATTAATATTTAATTTTTTAATAATGTAAAAAATTAATTGTATTGTCCAGAAAATTAAAATATTTATATTTTGATAAGTTTATATAAAATTAAAATTTTAAAATATTTATATAAAATTTTTAAATTTATTAAAAATTAAAGTTAAAATTTTAAAATTAATAAAATTTTAAATTTATTTAAAATTAAAGTTAAAAATTTCAAAAGCTATAAAATTTAAAAATTCTCTAAATTTAAAAATTTATAAATATTTTAAAAATTAATTTTAATTGTCTGAAAAAATTACAAAAGGGGAGCAAAAATTTTAATTTGTATAAATTTAAAAATTTCTATAAAAAATTGTATAATTTTTAAATTTAGCAAATTTTAAAAAAAAATATTTAAAAAATAAATTTTAGATTTATTAAAAAGTAAAGTTAAAAATTTTAAAATTTATAAAATAAATAAATTTTAAAATTTATAAATTTAAATATCATAATATTTAAAAAATTATAATTTAAATAAAAAAAAGAAATAAAAAAAGATAAAGGGGTGGTTTGGGAACAATCCACATAGTTTCAGAGATAATCCGGAATAACCCGATAAGGAGGAACTAGGAATGTCAACTGGCAGAATTTGGGGTGAATTTTCAAAAATTCGAATCTCAACCCGAATCCGACTATCAAACCCGAATCCGAATCCGAATCCAATGAATTTTAAAAATTCATATCCAAATCCGAACCCGACCAAAAATTCAAAACTTGAATCCGAACCAGAAAATTCAAACCCTAAATAATTATTTTTTTTTTCTCTTTACAATATTTCAAAATATATTATATTAAATTTAAAATTTTAAAATATAAATTTAAATATAATGTTAAATATTTATATACATATATATTATATACTTAAAATTAATTCGGATTCGGATCGGATTCGGATCGACTACCATCAAAATCCATATCCAAATTCAAATTCGTCGAATTTTTTATTTTTATATTTATATCTGTTTAATATCAAATAAATTTATTTCGTTCGAATTTAATTTCGAATAAAATTTTAAATATTCGTATTCATAGACATTTCTAGAAGGAACAAGAGTTTTCTTTTTTTTTTCCTCCCTAATTTTCTTTAAGAGGAAAATAATCCCTTTTGTGCCTAAACCAAACGCGGTGCAACCTCCCATCCTCTCCTCCATAACACTCACCTCACGCTCTTCCATCCTTTTCCCGACCATCTCGCCGTACTCTACCCGACCCACTTCCATCCTTTCCCCACATCCTCTCTCGCTTTCATTTTTCTTCTTTGTCACTCTCCCAAATCCCAACTCTACCCCACTTTATTATTATTATTATTATTATTATTATTATTATCTGCCCTGCTCCCCGCCCCTCGTTCCTCATCCTCTCTGCCGCCTGGTATTCCCTCCACTACATCATTTTTTTGTTTTTTTTTTTTTTTTTTTTTTTTTTCAGTTTTTATGTAATTTTTAATTAATTTTTATGTTCATTTCTCCGTTGAAATGTATTAGCAGTTATTGATCTACTTAATCTTTTAAAATTTACTTTTTGATTTGTTTTTTGTGGATGTAAATTATAATCTTATTGTGAAATTTATGATGATAATACTGCTTTAGCCTGTGCATGTCTTGCAGAGAAATAAATAAGTGAAGTTGCATCTTATTTGTTGCAGATGTTATTAGTTTATAATAATACGAGGAACTATTTTGTCTAAGCTACTGAAATTCTATGATAGCGCTGTTATTGATCTATTAAGGCTTATCTTGTGTAATTTAACTTTGTTATCTTGTAGTTCAAAAAATTACGCCGATTAGTAAATAAGGGTTAAAAAATTAATCATAAAAAAATATAAATTTTCTATCATATTTGAAAATAATTTTTTTTTTAGTTAAAATAGAGATAAAAGTATAGAATAGGTAAATCCAACTTTTTTGAATAAAAATATACTAAACCACATGAGAACAAATTAAAATTTATCCTAAAAAATAATTTCTTTAGCAATGCTAATTTCTTAATATAATGTTATTTGAATCATGTATAATTTTTTTTTTTTCGGATATTTATATATATAAAAAATATAATATTAATTGTAACATTTAAATGTGAAAATGTCTACATGTTGTATCGTGTTTCTATAATCAAAAAATATATTTTTACTAAAATAATGTTTTAGATAACAACACTAATTTTTAATTTATGCATAGATTTAATGCATTGTGTTGTTGTTGGTTGTTTATTTTTTTAATTAATAGGTTTTATGGAGTTGCCCAATTAAGTATAGACAAGAGAATGAAGAGTCATTGTCCGTATAAAATTATGTTATGATCTAAATTGACCTAAAGTTCAGTTACTATATTTGTAAAAACAACAGTAACTAGTTTTTATAAGTATTTTACCGATAAATTTATTTTTTTAATTATTTTTATTTTTTAGATTATGCTATTCTATCCATCACCTATTAAATTTAAAAGATCTATTATTATTCTAATCTAAGAGCTAAAAATTTATAAACACTAATAACTTGATATTTTTAAAAGTATAGTAGTTTAATTCAATTGACCTACATAACTTAGGCTTTAATTTCTATGTTGTCTCTATTTCATAATGAAGAATCATATTCCATATTCAACCTATGTTACTTACTTAGACTTTTATTTTTAAATTTATTTTATATTTTTTATACAGAATAACTACAAACAGCTATTTTGTTTCTAGCACGGTTCTTAACCATAGTTAGTTAATTCGCGAATTATTCGTGAATTATTCGCGAATTATTGAGAATCCGAATTAAACGTGCCGTTTCCGACTTTTTCCAAAAATTCGGAATAATTCGCAAATTTTTGAGTCAAAAAGTATTATTCGTGAATTATTCACGAATTACAAATTTTTGGATTAAAAATTTGTTATTTTTCAAAGCATAGTTAGTTAATTCGCGAATTATTCGCGAATTATTGAGAATCCGAATTAAAATTATTTGTCGGGAATAATTTAAAATTATATTTTTTTTGTTCTAAATGAATATTTTATTTATTTCTAAAATAAATTGATTAAATTATTTTAAAAAATTATAATTGTTTATACTAATAGTATAAATTTTTTAATTTTTTTAAAATTTAATAGCCGAATTTTTGATCCCGAATTTTTAATTAGTGAACATATTATTTCCGTATAAATCACGTATCCGAATAATTGACGAGCCCGTTTTTTAGCCGAATTTTTCAACGAATTTTAAAATTATGATACGAATTTTATCCGTATTATATCCGTACCGAATTTTTGCCGAATCTGAATTAACTATGTTCTTAACTAATAATTAAAGTTAAGCAATATATCTGTATAATATGGTTGTGTTTACAACAATAAACAAATTATCTTCTATCATACTTTTATTATTAATATCCAGTTCAATTTTCAGTGCAAGGTGCCGGTCAGGATATGAGTCTTATTGGGCCATATATATATATATATATATAAAATAGGCTGGAATGCTATCAATAGTACTAAGTTATTAGTGCTATTAAAATTTTAATTTTTAGATTAAAAAATATGTGGTTGAGATGATAGTAGGCTCCTTGGGTTTAATAGGTGGTTGGAAATAGTAAAATCTAACGGATAAAAATGATCAATGGAGTTGATCTTAGGATAGAAAATTTGATAGCACTAATAACTTGGTACTATTAATAGTATAGTAGCCGAATTATATATATATATATATATATATATATATATATATATATATATATAGAGAGAGAGAGAGAGAGAGAGAGAGAGAGAGAGAAGAGAGAGAGAGAGAGAGAGAGAGAACGGCTGAAATACTATCGATGGCACAGTCATTGATGCTATCAATTTTTTAGCTTTTGGATTAAAAGATGTGCGGTTAGAATGTTAGTCGCTCCCTAGGGTTTAGTGACTGGTTGGTTGAATAGTAAAAATTTTAGGGATCACTATAATCTCAACCGCACATATTTTCATCCGAGGGCTGAAATTTGATAGCACTAATTACTTGATGCTATCGATAGTATTACAGCCGGACTCTCTCTCTCTCTCTCTCTCTCTAAAAACCTACAAGCACCAATGATTTGTACTTTTAAAAACATATATATATATATATATATATATATATAATATATATATATATATATATATATATATATATATATATATATATATATATATATATGAATTGAGCTTTTATGTTTTTAAAAGTACAAAATTATTGGTGCTTGTAGGTTTTTAGCCCTTAAATGAAAAGATGTGTAGCTAGAATGATAGTAGGCCCCTTGGGTTAAGTGATTGGTGGAATAGAATGATTTAGGCATCGTTTGGTGAGCGAAATAAGGGGGGGATAAGGGCTTATCCCCTCCAGTTATACCCAAACGCTATTTAGTAGGGGTGGGAACAGCTAAACCCACCCATAGCGGGTTATCTCCAGGATAACCCGCAGGATAACCCGCTAGGGGTGGGTTTAACTGTTCCCACCCCCAGGCGGAACGGGCACGGTTTCCGAGATCTATCTTCACGTGGGCTCTTTTTTTCTCCATCTCGATCGCAGCAACACCCATTTTAGCATTTTTTTTTTTAATGATAAGATGTTTTATAAATTTATAAAATTTAAAATTTATTTTTTTATTTTATAAATTTTAAAATTTTTAACTTACTTTTTAATAAATCTAAAATAATATTTTTTTCTAAATTTTTTTAAAAATTTATTAATTTTAAAATTTTTAAATTTATGCAAATTTTTTAATAATTTTTTTTAAACTTATACTAATTTTAAAAATAAAATTTTTGCTTCTACTTTTGTAATTTTTTAAGACAATTAAAATTAAAATTTTTAATATTTATAAATTTTTAAATTTTAAATTTTATAGTTTTTAAAATTTTTAACTTTAATTTTTAATAAATTTATCATATAATTTTACTAAATTATATGATAAATTTTTTTAATAATTTTTTTTATATATAAGTAAAATATAAATTTTAATAATTTTTTTAATAAATATTTTAAATTAAATATTTAAAATCATATTAGTAAAATTTTAATCATAAATTAAAATTTTAATACTCTTTATTCTTCTTATTCCTCTTTAACTTACCAAACACAATTTTTTTTATACCCGGTATAACTCTTAAACCCAACCAAACAGAAATTTACACTAGTTCCAGCTAATACCATAACTTATACCTATCCCCGGTATAACTAAATTTTTTTTATCCCCGAACCAAACGCAGCCTTAAGGAATGAAATTAGTTAAAGGGGTAGATTTGACGGCAGAAAACTTACAAGCATCAATTGCTTGGTGCTTGCACAAGTATAGTATCCGGACTCAATTCAAGGGCTAAAAACCTATAATCAAATACCAATAACTTGTATTTTTAAAAACATAAGAGCTAAATTCATATATATATATATATATATATATATAGTCCGGCTAGAATACTATCGATAGCACCAAATAATTGGTGCTATCAAGTTTTCAGCCGTTGGATGAAAAAATGTGCGGTTGGAATTATAGTGGTCCCTTAAAATTTTTACTATTCAACCAACCACCTAGTAAACCCTAGGAGCCCACTGTAATCTCAACTGCATATTTTTTCATCCAACGGCTAAAAACTTGATAGCACTAATGGCTTGGTGCTATCGATAGTATTCTAGCCTAATTATATATATATATATATATATATATATATATATATATATATATAGTAGAGTTTATATATTTTCTAAAGCGTAAAACTAACTATGCTTGTAAATATTTTACCATTAGATTTGCACTCAGATTTGTGCTATTGCACTTTCTCTTTCTCTTTTTTTTAGTTGTCTTTATAATAGTACAAATCTCAATGCAAATCTAATGTTAAAAAATTTACAAGTATAGTTGGACTTGTACATTTAAAAATATAAAGCTCTACTCTCTCTCTCTCTCTCTCTCTCTCTCTCTCTATATATATATATATATAGAGAGAGAGAGAGAGAGAGAGAGAGAGAGAGAGAGTAGAGTTTATATCCTTTCAAAAGCAGAAGCAAAAATATGCTTGTGAATTTTTTTTCATTGAATTTGCATTGAGATTTGTGCTATTTATTTTTTTTTCTCTCTTTTTAGTTGATTTTATAAAAGCACAAATCTCAATGCAAATCCAATGATAAAAAATTAACAAGTATATTTTTAATATGTGGTTTTAAAAACATATAAGCTCTACTATATATATATATATATATATATATATATATATATATATATATATATATATATATATATATATATATATGAGTAATTCTCCTGTACTATTGATAATATTAGAATCTTACTACTATAGTTCTATTTTCAATTTTAAGATGTTCAAATCAACGATCCACACCGTTAAATATGATTTAGGATATATGAAGATTTTAGAAATTTTTTGTTTTTTATAATTTTTCGATATCGTTTACTTAGTAAGTAAATCATGTCAAAATGAACGGTGAAAATTGAACAATCTTTAAAATTCAAGGATAACATTTTTGAATTCAAAATCAAGATTATTGATCTTGATTTAAATAGTTTAAAATATTTTCTATCAAAATTTAAATAAATTTATATTCTTTTACACCGTTAAACTACAAACTCGTCATAGTAGCCATTGAAAATTAATAATTTAAAATAATTTATCATATATAAAATAAACTATGTCGAAAAGTTATTAATTTTTTTTCTAAAAATTTTATATATCTTAAATTATATTTAACTGTGTGAATTGTTGATTTGAACACTCTAAAATTAAAAATAAAACTATAATAGTAAAGAAAAAAAGGTAAGTGTACACCTCATTTGAGATGTACATCTTACACCTCATCTATTCTATGCTGGATGAATTTTACTCGTCACTTCAAAATAACGAATGAATAAATACCTATCTTATGATGGACTAGGTGTAGAATGTACACCCCAAAGGGGGTGTACATGTAGCATAACTCAATAGTAAAACTCTAGAGACATATATATTACTTTATATATATATATATATATATATATATATATATATATATATATATATAAAGGTCATGGACCTGTAAAAATTCAAAATCGTGCGTACCAAGAAGCCCTCAAGCCCTTTTTGGCCCTAAAAAATGTGACTTTGGGGAGTTACACTCTTATGTGCAATAGGCAAGTGATCTATAATAATAGATTTGTATAGTATAGCCAGCACATCAGTGGCCATATGGGCCATGTAAGGGCATTAGGAGCACGACTCATTGACTGATGAAGCCAACTTTACAATTTTTTTTTTTTTTTTTTTTTTTTAAATTATGAACTTAGCTACAAATATAAAGTAACTAAGCTTCGAACATGAAATACCAGATACCAACCATCAAATTCTCAGTCAACTATGCTAAATAGGATTGGTACTAACTTTACAAAAGGATGATACAGAATGACTGAGACCTTAGTACAAGATAAATACATGAAATTATTTTGTAGAACAAACACATGAAATTAAACCACTCTTTTCGGGCCAAAGTGGGCCAGTTATTGGATCTTAGACTCTGGTCAAATTAGAATACTTCAAGAAATAAATTAGACCCTTTATTTCCGCAAGTGATGGGCATCTGAATGGGTGATAGCTACTATTAAAATTTATATAGTCTATTCAAATATTTTGAATTTTAAATTTTTTAATTTTATGACATTATCCTTAGTTTATTTATTTTTGTAAAAAATAAATTTAGTTGAAAATATGAAACAATTAGATTTCGAAATTGAAATTTCGAATATCAATTATCAAATTCTTTGCCACATGCCCTAAAATCAATTGATTAAAGAGCTCATTATTGCAGATATTACAATCAATACTTTATCAGTACTTTAAATTCCTAACCATTAAATTATCCAGTACTTTTTGAATTTAAAAAAATAATGTTGTTTAAAAAAAATTTATTTGATGGTTGAGATTTAAAGATCTAGTTAAATATAAGGCATCGTGGACCCACTTATATATTATTAAATCCCCTATATATATAATGAGCTCCTTACCAAGTTTGTTCCATGGACTAGCTCTTTGCAGCGAACTATGTGATATATGTATAGATCCCTCGAAAGGGCATGAGATTTAATTTGTTTCAATTGGAGATTATTATGCCCCATTTTACTTCCCTTTTCAGCTATATACAATCATATTTAGTTAAGTATTTACAAATTAACTAATATTTTTTAATTGTGCTATTCAAATGATATTTTTAATTGCGCAATTCAAATGATATTTTCAAAAGATTTTGATATCCTAATATATTAGAATTATAGTGAGCATCTAGTGTTTAATGGTGGTTGGTGAAATAGTATGATCCAAAAAAATAGAATTGATTAAAAAAATAGATCTTAACGGTGAAAAATTTACAAACACTAAATTATTAATACTTTTACAAACATCATGGGCGGACTATATATGGCTACACTACTTTTAAAAACACAAATAAATTGGTGTTTGTAAATTTTTTACTGTCAAATCTGTCACTTTGACCAATTTAATTGAATGATTGATGGGATAGAATGATCTAAGAGATGAAAATAGCCAAAGAGATAGATCTAATAGTAGAAAAGTTACAAATACCAATTTTTTAGTGTTTGTACAAATATATATATATATATATTATATATATATATATATATATATATATATATATATATATATATATATATATATATATGTGAGTAGAGCTTATATATTTTCAAAAACACAAGCAAAAATATGATTATAAATTTTTTACCATTAAATTTATATTAGTATTTATATTTTTGTAAAGTCAACTAAAACAGAAGAAAGAAAAAATAAATAGCATAAATCTCAATATAAATTCATAGGTAAAAAATTTACAATCATATTTTTACTTGTATTTTTAAAAATATATAAGCCCTACTCTCTCTCTCTCTATACATACATATATATATATATATATATATATATATATATATATATATATATATATATATCAATGGAAACTATTTACATGTTCCATACTCTCGCACTTGTATTGGTGTTTACAAGTTATTTATGCAGGACAAAATCATGAATGCGGCAATTAATTCCCTTGTCAAAACACGTACAGCAACATAATGGAACTCTATCTAAAACTCATAAATAAGAAACAAAAAAAAAAAAATCCAACAGCGAATCTAATCCTTTACTGTTTGAAGATTATTGTACAGTAGATAGGTGCCGGCTCAATGGGTGCCAGAAACATGTACACAGATGTGACTCGCTATTTTTCAGGATTATTTATTTTAGAACTATTCTAGCTCTAACACGTTTAACTCTCTTACCTCTTGGGCCTTACTATCATTCAAAATGTTATAGTCGGGTTAAAAGATTTAGTTCAATTATATTATTTATATATAGAACTAATACACATTTCGAAAGTGTCACATTCTTTCCTCCTTTAAGTCTTGACGTCCTCGTCAAGTTCAAAGACACTCACAAGCAGCATACGATGTAAGACTCGTCTCACTAGTCTTAGCCGACCTTGTGGGGAGCTGCACTCCACTCACAACGGTCATTAGCCGAGGAGCCTCGCTCTACTCGCTATATAATCCTAACTCAGCCGAGACTCATCTCATATTTTCGGTTGGTGAATGGGTCTAATACCAACTGTGACGCCCTACTTTCCAGAGGGTCATCTATTCTAGAACTACTCTAGTTCTAGCGCGCTTAATTCTCTTAACCTTTTGTATTTTACTATCATCCAAAAGGAAAATACTAGATGTACATTCCAAATGTGGTGTACATCTTACACCCACCCCATCCTGAAGTGGGGTGAATTTTACTCGTCACATCGATGTGACGAATGAAGAAATATCCACCTCAGGATGGGGTGGGTGTAGGATGTACACCCCACCCCAGAATAGAATGGGTGTAGGATGTACACCTCATTTGGAGTGTACATCTAGCATTGCTCCATCCAAAATACTATCGCCGGTTTAAAAATTTAATTTTATTATATTATTTATATATAGCACTAATGCACATTTCGAAAGTGTCGCAACAGAAAAATACTGTTAGCATTTAGGAGTAATTAGAAATGAGATTGACACAAATGGATAGATCTGGAACTCTCTAATGAGTCATGCGTGATTCGATCCATTTAATGTTGCTTTAACTGGTGTAGAGTTGGTGGGCATGGGCCCAAACTATTTAATTTGCGAATGATGTGGCACCCAATTTTATTAGATTAAAAAATATTTTTTTAAAAAAAAAAATAATAATAATGGGGTATAATATGGATGGACAATATTTTTGTCACGTAGCGTGCGTCCACATCCTCCCAAAACTAAACTGGACGATGTTCTCTCTCTCTCTCTCTCAAAAAAAAAAAAAAAAAAAAAAAAAAAAAAAAAAAAAAAGGGACGATGCCCGTACAATTTTTTTTCCGGTGCGGGAGCAAGAGCCTAAAAACAACATCAAAAAAAAAAAAAAAAATTGGACCATCAATTTGATAATAATTAATCCGTCGGTCACAACCGTCGATCACAACCATCAATTTAATTTTTTAACTTATTTTTTCTAAAATATTAATTGAAAAATATTTTTTAAAATATTTTTTGTTTATCGCTATTAATTTTAAATTTTTACGTACGAACAAAATAAATATTTTAATTTTATTTAATTCTGGTCCGAATTTAATTTGAAATAATTTAATAAAAATTAGCAGTAAAAATATTTTAGAATAACAAAAAAATATACGAAAAATATATTTGCAAAAAAAAAAAAAAAAAGCGTGTGTCCTTGAAAAAATTAAAATGAAGTGTTCTTTTGGAAGAAACATCTTTGATCCTTGCAGCATGTTCAAGCCAAGCCACATACATAGGTAAATAAGATTTCCAATTAAAATTTTGTATTGGATTATAATGTAAAATTTACCTTATTATTTTATATTTTAAAAATTTAGATTTAACTATTATGTGTCTTATCGTATTTTTTACTTAACTATTCTGTTATTTAATAAACTGTACTTATCTATTTTATATTTTTAATTTTTTTAATGAATAATATTTTGCTATTCTCTTTTTAATAAAATAAAGTAAATATGATAAACCTATTTTAAATTAATTTGATATCATGGTTAACTAATTATTAACTAGTTTACCGTATTTGAGTTTGAAGATTCGATCCCCACTTATTTAGGAAAAAAAAAGAAAAAAAAATGATGCCGATAAAAATTTAGAGAATAAAAAGTAAAAAAAATTACGCTATTCTGACTGAATTATTGGCTCATGGAATCTGCAAGAACCCTCTCGATGAATCATGCGATGGAAAAGCTTTGAATGATGTGATCAAAAGTTTTTCAAATGAGAGATGTTAATGTATATTTTATATTTTATTTATTTTAGGATGAAAATTTATTCACTCGGCACTTTAGGCTATATTTAGTTGGAGGATAAAGGAAGGATAACTCTTTTATCCTTTCTTTATCCTTCAAACGCAATAAAAAATTAGAAAAAATTTTTATCCCGCCTTAACGGGCTATTTTAGAATAGCCCGTTAAGAATGGGGATAACAAAATCTCCTAATTTGTGAGAACAAGATTCTTTTCCAGCACAGCATTTGCGGCTTGGCCCCCCCCCCTTTCTTTTGTTGTCGGTTTGGGTGATAGACCTACATCTTTGCACTTCTTGATGTACTGGGGCGTCTTATTTTCTGTTATTGTCTGTGTCCTGTACCTCTCAAATAGGGTATATCCCTGTTTAATCGAAAAAAAAAAAAGATTGTTTCCACCCGGGAACAATCTTGTTTCCATTTTTTTTTTAATTTAAATTAAAATTTATAAAATTTTAAATTTATTTTTTTTATTTTATAAATTTTAAAATTTTTAACTTTAATTTTTTATAAATCTAAAAAATTTAAAAATTTAAAAATTATACAAATTTTATATATATAAACTTTTAAATTTTTTATAAAAATATTTTAATTTATACAAATTTAAAAATTAAAATTTTTGCATCATCTTTTACATATTTTTCGAAATAATTAAAATTTAAAATTTTAAATTTAGAAAAATTTTAAATTTTATAACTTTTTAAATTTATAACTTTAATTTTTAATAAATTTATAAATTTAATAAATTTTAAAATTTATACAAATTTTAAAATTTTTAACTTTAATTTTTTAAAAAATTAAACGATATTATTTACTAAAATATAAACTTTAATTTATACAAATATTAATTATTATTTAATTAATATTTTATATTAATTAATTAGATAAAATATTATTATTTTAAAATTATAATTATTCTTATTTTTTCACTATTCTCGTTTATTCCAAAAAATGAACCAAATACAATTTCAGTTATTTCTAAAAATAACAGTTTTACAAACCAAACACTATTTTTCTTTTATCTCTAACTATCCCGGAATAGCAAGCTATCCCAGAAATAAAAAAATTTATCCCTAGGCTCATAATTTTCGAATCAAACGGTACCTAAAGTGACGAATAAAATTTATTATATTCTAGAATGATTGGGATATAAAATATAAATTTTTTAGAGGTGTACAATTAGCATTTTTTTTTTTTTTTTTTTTTTTTTTTTTTTTTTTTTTTTTTTTCTTTTCAAATTGCACATGTGATAGAAAACGCCAAATTGCAAATTTAGAGTTTTCCAAACTTTTTTTAAAAATGACAATTTGCGAGCGCAATTAAGTTCAGCATTTAATGACTAAGTGATGGATTCTCAACCACCTAGAAACTATGCTTAGTACAAAGTTAGTCAAAACATGCCATTAAATCATTTATATACTTCATTGTTTGCTCTATTTTGATTCAAAATATATATAACACCTTAATAATTTTATATTTTGGAAATATAAAAGTTCACTCATGTTATTACTAATAGTTAGGCTTAAATATTTTGGAACGATAATTTAAATTCAAATAATTATTATTTTTAATATGTCAGATTGTTAAAATTGATATCAGAGACGAATATTTAAGTACTATGTGAGATAAAATATTATACCATGAGTTTGGTAGGAGCTAGCAGCTACCTCTTAAAACCTGCAGGAGTTATCTCTAAATAGACGAAAGTGTGAAAGTTAAGTGCTATATAGGACAAATTATCACACCACAAATTTTGGTAGAAGCTACTTTTTGAACCCATAAAATTGTCTCTATGTGGGACAAAGTATTATTATACAATAAATTTGGTGGTACCTATCTTTTGAATCCGTAGAAATTATCTCTAAAATATCACATCGAATACTAATTTGATCTATCTGAATTTAGATATGACGAGAACGTTGGGGTCTAAACCAATCAATTTGGATTTCGATCTGACGAGAACGTCAGGATCTAAATGAAAAAAATTTGTAACATACTAATAGTCCTGCATCGAATGAAAAAAAAAAATTAACTAAAAATATAAAAGGTCACGGATACTATTAATAATAATTAAATTTAAATATTTTGAACGATGATCTTTGTAAATTTTTAGAAAAATATACTTCTCAAGATAGGGAAAAAATTGCTAGTACCCAAAATAAGCGAAAGAAATAAAAAAAATTTATGTACTTTTGAAATATCTCATAATTATATAGTTATTTTTATAAAGATGGTAATATTATTTGAGCAATGTTATTTATACATTACTTGAAGTATATATTATAAACTTCATTTATTTAAAAATAAGTATATATTATAAACTTCATTTATTTAAAAATAAAATATTTTTTATTAATTATATTAATATACACTTATTTTTGAAATGTAGAAGTAGTATTTTTCATATTATTTTGTCGGCACCTAACAACATTTGGAAACTTTATTAATTGGTTTATTTATTAAGAGTTCACACATAAATAGTTCATATCTGATAATCATTAGAGAGCGCTTGTTTGTATAATCAGAACAAAAAATTAGAACTGATATAATAATAAAAAAAATTAAAATAAAAAATATATAAATAAAATAAAATTTATTAATAAACAAAAAAAATTATACATGACTTTTTTTCTATACAAAATAGTTTCAACACTATCACTTTTTTTAAATCTCTCCCACTTTTTTCGCGTCAGTGTTCTATTACATAAAAAAAAATTTCTCTTTTCGTACACCCGTGCACTAGTTGCACCAAACTAAAAAACTAATTTTCTCTCTCTATGGTACGGACATCGCCTTGAAAGCCTAGCCGTACACTCCAATCTCAAGCCACCTTATATAATGCATAGAATATAATGTACCCAAATACGAGTTCAATTAGAAGTTCTACTCTATTTAATATTTAAATCTACATTTATCCTCAATAAATTTAAATATTAATTAATTCTAATTTAATTAGAATTCAATTACAAATCAAATTAAAGTTTAACAATCTCTATCTTGATTTAATTAGTAATATTCAACAACTACGCCGAGCTCACAACGTAAGCTCGATCTTGAGTTTGTTTCCTCCGTTTGATGTCGTCGCATCCGTCACTCTGTCTTGAGTGACTTCACCTCCGCGAACTTTTGGAGTCAAAATTGTTTTCGCTTCTGTTTTGACTGCGCTCTCGTTCAGAATATATAAGTTATCGTGCTTGTTTGCTTTGCACACAACCTGATCTTGTTTTCGGACCTTTATAGTTTCACTTGAAACTGAAAATTTGTAACCCTTCGAATCCAACATGCCTAGCGAAATCAAATTTTGCTTCAAATCATGCTTCAAATCAGGAACATGTCGCACACCTATCAGCATCCTCACAACTTCGTCGTGCATCTGGATTTTTATAGTACCGACTACCAAAACTTTGCACATTGTCCTATTTTTCATAAGAGTTTTTCCACCTCTGATTAGGGGTGTCAACGAGCCGAACACGAGCTGGCTCGTTTAAATATCGAGCTGAAAATTTCGGCTCGTGTTCGGCCCGTTTATTAACAAGCCGAACAAGAGCTGGCTCGCGAACAACAAGTTAGATTTTCTTTTCCACTATTAAATATAAAGTTAAAAAAAAAAATAAAAGAAATTTAAACTCTTAATCTAATAATTAAAAGTCACAAAAATTATTTTTTTTATATTAGGTTGGCCTAAAATCTAAATAGTAAAGTTTATAAGAATATTTTGCATATATATATATATATATATATATATATATATATATATATATATATATATATATATATATATATATATATATATATAGTTCGTCCAATTTATTTTTGAAAGTACTAAAGTGTTGACATTATAATATTTTTAACCGTTAAATTAATTCTAATAATTTTTTGGATCATACACAATGGTTCACAAATAATTATTATTGTTGATTTTTGATCCAATGATCAAAAAGTCAATTCCAATGATTAAATATTTTTAATATTTTTAAAAATATTCTAGCTCAGCATAAATAAATGAGTGTTTTTATAATTTAGTCTCTTTATAATGGAGTTAGATTTTATATTTAAGTTAGAATAAAAATTAAATAATAAAACTCTATATTATATATATAATTATAAATAATATATATATAATATATATGTATTCGAGCTGTTATCGAGCCGAACACGAGCGAGCTGGGCTCGTGTTCAGCTCGTTTATTAAACGAGCTGAAAAATTCGACTCGTATTCGGCTCGTTTACTAAACGAGCGATTCGATCTCGAGCTCATTTCGAGCTGAAAATGAGCTGGCTCGCGAATAGCGAGCTGGATTGCCACCCCTACCTCTGATCATCTTATAGGTACCAAAAGATTCTCTCTCTGAATAGACATGAAAGGAACACGGCAAATCAAGCACACATACATCATCCAAAATTTTAGCACCAACGGTCGCTACATATACCACATCAGAATCGATCATCTTTGATTATGTCGCCTGCACCATCGATGACATCTTCTCGTCCTGATCGGCGGTAATTTTTCGCTTCTACACCTTTAGCTCATTCAAATCACCTTTAAGCTTATGACAATTGCGCTTAATGTGACATTTCCTATGACGGTAGAAACACTTTATCTCGGATAGCGACTTCTTTTGCCCACCTTCGATTGCTAATATTTTCACATCCTTCTTCGCTCTCACCACCAAAGTTGTATTACTGCTCTACAAGCAGGACTCCCGAGTCATCTTTCTCATTTTATTCAGGAAAAGCGTCGTCGTGACCGCCTCCACACTTATGGTCTTCTTACTATTAAGTAACGTGATCATCAAATGCTCATATATCACTGATAATGAAGAATGCAAAATCAACGCCTTATCCTCATCATCCAGATTGACTCCGATACTGGTCAACTGGGCCCACCACCTTGTTGAACTTGTTCAAATGCTCATGTAGGCTAGCCGCTAGCCTTTTCTTGTATCCGCAACGTGAACAGTAGAACAGTCGCTGCTTCAGATACAACCTATTTGTTAGGGACTTGGTCATGTACAAATATTCTAATTTCTTCCACAACTTCGCCGGTGTTGACTCGCTGGTTATATTGTAAAGAATATTATCTGTAAACATGGATAAAGCATACTCAGCGTTTTTCGCTCCATCTTCTCCCATGTCGCATCCGTGATTTCTGTCGGCTTTGCTTCTCTGCCGTTCAACGTTTGGTCCAAAATTTTGTTGTACTAAAACAGCTCGAATTTTAATTTGCTACAAGCCGAAGTTGTTCTTGTCGTCGAACTTCTCGATTTCAAATTTCGTGGCCATCTCCGACGATCTTTTCCAAAAATCGGTAATCTTTAACTCTGATACTAATTGTTTGATTCCTACTGCTGTTGATCTGGTATTTGCTCCAGTATCAATTGTTGGAATTCCACAACGAAAACGTCAAATCATTTTTTTTACTGTAAATCCGTCTTTTCAATAAAAACTAAAAATGGCACAATCACGAAATAAAAAAAAGACCAAAGCAGAAAATATATGTGAAATAAGAAATAAGATTCATTAACTAAGAACAAATTTATATCTGACTACTCTGCTGCACAAAGTAATTTCAACTCGAATTATATTCCTGAATCTCTCTCACACTTATCTAGTTTTCTATAAATCCAAAAATTTTCTCTTTGAATGCATCCGTATACTTGATGTATTCAAAAATATGAATATCTTAACCATATCATATAAATATGGCTAAACCGTACCACCACCATCACTAAAAAATTAAACACCAATGCTATATTTATAATTTACATAAAGATCTATCCAAATTCTAACCAAATTAAATTTATACTCTAATTAATATTTAAATCTTAATTAATTTACCTTCAACATATTTAAATATTAATCATAATCCGAATTCAACTACAGATATAATCAAATTCTAACATGAACCATATAAAATTAATAATGGTGCTATTTCTTTCAATTTGTCTCACCAGATCAATATATAATAGCAGTTGATGGATGGGCCAACAGCTTGCTATGTAGGCCCTCACTTCATCCAACGGCGGACATGGATGGACACAGCTTGCTGTGTGGGCCCCACTTCATCCAACGGGTTTTTTTTTTTTTTTTTTTTTTTTTTTTTTTTTTTTTTTTTTTAACTCACCAAGAAAAAAAAAAAAAAAGTTTTTCCTGGTGAGGAGTAAACGAAACCAAACTGAAAATACTGAATGAAATTAGCTGAGAGTTGAATAAACACAGTTCAAAAAGGATTGAACAAAAAAACGTAAACACATGTTAAATAACTCTGGTCTAATTCAAAATTTTAAGCTAATAAGAAGAATCACACATATACCCACAGTCCACAACACATATGACAAATAACTTAATAGTTAGTATTCATAGTTTCAAACTCAAAACTTTGTTACTTTATATTTCAAACTAAATTTATTTTCAAAAAAAATTAGTAAAACAGATATATAGCATGTTATTTGGCTCTGTACCAAAAAAAAAAAAAAAAAAAAAAAAAAGATATTCACACCGTATGGAGGTCATTTTTTTATTCTATATGAAATTAACATTATGTGCCAGAAAACAAACACACAATTAATTTTAATTTTTTGCTTCTATAAACCTACGTCCACAATAATTTTATCTGATCATTGGAAAATTGAGCGTAAATTTTACTATACCCTTCCTATTCAATAGAATTTTATTATTTAGTTCTTTAATATAAATTTTTCAATGGAGGAAGAAATTAGTGTGAGACTTGCATTTCTCTCTCTCTCTCTCTCTCTCTCTCTCTCTATATATATATATAGAGAGAGAGAGAGAGAGAGAGAGAAGAGAGAGAGAGAGAGAGAGAGTAGGGTTTATATACTTTTAAAAGTACAAGTCAAAATATATTTATAAATTTTTTATCATTAGATTTGCATTAAGATTTATGCTATTTACTTCTTTTTTTTCTCTCTCTTTATTTGACTTTACAATAGCACAAATCTCAATACAAATTCAATAGTAAAAAATTTACAAGTATAATTTGGCTTCTGCATTTGAAAATTTATAAGCTCTACTTTTATATATATATTGGATTTACATTGAGATTTGCATTTTTATTTGTGAATTTTTTACTATTGGATTTGCATTGAGATTTGTGCTATTGTAAAGTCAACTAAAGAGAGAGAGAAAGAGAAAATAAGTACAATAGCATAATTCTCAATACAAATTCAATGATAAAAAATTCACAAGTAAAATTAGACTTGTACTTTTAAAAGTATATAAACTTTACTTTACACACACACATACACACACACACACATATAGAGTAGAGCTTATATATTTTCAAAAGAACAAATTCATTCAGGCTTGTAAATTTTTTACTATAAAATTTGTATTGAAATTCGTGTTATTATTAAAATATTTAATTAGAGAGAAAAAAATATAATTATACAAATCTCAATACAAATTCTATAATAAAATATTCGTAATTATTTTTGAAAGTATATAAAATTTACTGCGCGCGTATATATATATATATATATATATATATATATATATATATATATATATATAATTGCCATTGTATGCCATGCATGCATGTGGCGGTAGGCGAAGCGACCGACGAGTGCCACAGCAGAGAATACTTGCCATTGTATACATATATAACACACGCATGCATGGTGGTGGTAGGCGAAGCGATAGACACGTACCACTGCATGGATGGGGTAATAATTAATGTAAGCACTCATGGATGGATCAGCTCCCCCGTACGGCCTTAAATTAACCCTAAAATTGTATATAATGTGGAGGACAACAAGTTTCTAGATCTCTCCCCTGCCAACCACGTTGTTGTTTTCACTTCTGTCGAAAAACTTGGGCATAAAAATGTCCTTACAATTATAATTTAGATCGTTGTAGTTCGCCAGCCAATTTTCATTTGGCTAGAAATGAATTTTATATTGATCATTTATTTAATAAATAAATTATATTTTTAACTATATATATATATATATATATATATATATATATATATATATATATTCAAGTAAGTTACTTTTCTTATCAATTATATTATTTTTATTTTTATCGAAAAAATTAGGTATAAAATTATTTTTATAATAGGGCCGACAATTTAGGTGGTTGTTTTCGAATCCACTCGTATTCAGCTCGAAATGAATTCGCTTGTTTAATAAACGAATCGAATGTGAATCAAAATTTTCAGCTTCAAATCTTATCGAGCTAAACAAGAGTTGGGCCAGCTCACTCACATTTGGCTCCATATACCTCCAATATATATATATATATATATATATATATATATATATATATATATATATATATATATATATATATAAATTAGGCTAGAATACTATCGATAGCATCAAGTCATTGGTGGTATCATATTTTTAGCCGTTGGATGAAAAAATATACGGTTGGGATTATAGTGGTCTCCTAGGGTTTACTAGGTGGTTGGTTGAATAGTAAAAACCTTAGGGGACAACTATAATCCCAACCGGATATCTTTTCATTTAACGACTGAAAACTTGATAGCACCAATTGTTTGGTGCTATCGATAGTATTCTAGCTGGACTCTCTCTCTCTCTCTCTCTCTCTCTCTCTCTCTCTCTCTCTATATATATATATATATATATATATATATATTTTTAAAAGTACATGCACATTTATTTTTGTAAATTTTTTATCATTAAATTTGTATTAGAATTCGTATTTTTTACTTTATCTTTTTCTCTCTTTAGTTGACTTTAAAAAATACAAATCTAAATACAAATTCAATGGTAAAAAATTTACAAATATAAATGTGCTTGTATTTTTAAAAATATATAAACTCTAATATATATATATATATATATATATATATATATATATATATATATATATAAATATAATAGGACTACTATATAAATTTTAGACCAACCCAAATTAAAGAGACCAATAGTTTGTGAATTGTATTTATTAGATTAGAATTCTAATTTTTTACATATTTTTTTCAACTTTTCACCTATAAATTCAGATGGGAACTTAACTTGTTGTTTTATTAATAAACAAGTCGAATACAAGCTTGCTACTTGTTTGATAAGCGAGCAAATAAAAAATGAACTCGCCCTTATTTGGCTCGTTGACATCACTACTTACAAGGGCCCTCACCGTCTGTCATTTCGCAGGGAGTATTTTTTTCTTATATAATCATTATTATTATTATTATTATTTAAAATTTTTAATTTTAATTTTTTAAAATTTTAAATATTATTAACAAGTCCTAGGATTAATGGTATATTTGAAAAAATATTTAAAAATCAACAAGTCTATTTTTGTCGACCAAGGATATATATATATGTAGCATTGCTCTATATATATATATATATATATTAGATAATTTTACAGTTTTAACGAATATATTATATATTATTTTTATTTCCAAATATACCTCTCAACCTGCCTTTTTTTCTTTTTTTTTTTTTTTTTTTTTTTGGGAAAGCTGATCATATTTCCAAATCAAAAATTTATAATGTCCTAGTAGATTTATTGTATTTAATCATGTTTTAAACTTTTGTGCTTTGGCAATAATTCAAATTACTCACAAAGTAATAATTTTATATTTTAGATGAAATTATATAAAATATTTTTGCACTGCATGCATCTAATCTCTGTCTTTATTATCCCTCTATATTAAAAATTACACCAATTACTTCCTTCTACTTTATCATTATTTCAAATAGATGTAATAATTTGTAATAATTGTTGAATTCAACTATAAAACTTTCTAAATTCAAATTAATTGACAGGTGAAATTAGTTATAGTTAATATAGTAAAATTATATAAATTAAATAAATTACTTAATAAATTATTAATTTTGATAGTATTAATAAAAGGCGAAAAGTCTTTTGTCTAATTTTTTTTTTTTAGTGCGAATTAAATAAATGCTAAGATGATGAATAATATGATATACAAACTTGTTTTTGTTTAAGTTTTCAATATTGTAATTCACTGATTATTTCAATTTTTTGAACCTATTTAAAACAGTAGCAAAATATATAAAAATAATTTTAATATAATTTTTAATAGGAGAGAGTAAAAGAGATCACACTGCCCAAAAGTGCAATGAGGAATTTTGTACTAAAGCATTTTTTTTCAAAAAATAAAATAAAAATAGTGTTCACGATTACACCAACATATTTTTATAAACATAATAAAATTCGAATTCAGAACCTACCACTTAAAAAAGAAAATATATATCGATCTGAATCTACTCTAAGTAGTTATGGTCCACACTTTACCTTTCTTATTGTCATCTTTTAAATCTCTTATTTTTTATTTAATTTAATTATTGTAGTTAGTTAAGTTAAAATTTGGGTTATATTTAATAGCTCTATCAACTATTAGTTAGCCGTTAATTATTCTAATTTTATTTATTATATATAATTAAAATTATTTAATATACTAAAGAAATAATATTTTATATATATACCTTTCAATATTTCAGTAATATTTTATTTATTTTATTTTTTCTTATTTTAAATATATTCTTTATAAACTCTTCCGCTATTCAAAAATACTTTCACTATTAGTATATATATCTGCTAAATTATCTCGATTAAATTCGAATTAAATTTTTATCGGAGTTAAAAAAATTAAAATATTTATTTTGTCCCTAACTTGAGAGCAAAAAAAAAAATTTGAGTGACAGTAGAAAAATATATTTTAAAAAATAAAAAATTAAAATATTTCTTTTATTCCTAACTTAAGTGCAAATAAGAAAAATTAATGATAGTAAAGCGTATATTTTAAAAAGCAAAATAATAATTTCACAGATATAACGACTGTTTGTCAAATTTAATTTTAGAGATATATTTGAAAATACTTAAAACGTTAAAAAGATATTTTTAATATTAACTTTCTAAGAAAGATAAGCAAAACATTCAAAAACTTTTCAGGAATATATAAGCAATTGCCCCTTTAATAAAAAAAATCAATAATTTCATAAAATTTTTAATTTATTTAAAAGAAAAGTAATATTTCATAATTAAGATCTTATAGTTAATTAAGGGGTGTTCATACATTTTTACCACGAATCTATTGTGTTCCTCTCTCTCTCTCTCTCTCTCTCTCTCTCTCTCTCTCTCTCTCTCTTATTTTTATATTATTAAAATTCTCTCTCGTTATAAAACTATATATACACAAAAATTTTAAAAATAAAACATTAAAAATTACAAAAAAGAAGAAACAAGTGCACCACTTGCTATAATTTATTATAGCAATCCTCACGAGCTCGATACAGCTGGTGGAAAGAATTAATTCCATAATGTATGATTGTCCATTTTATTTTGTAGAGTCATTTTCGATCCTGTTGAATAAATAAATGTAGAGTTTTTTATTTTATATTTTATGTGAAAAATTAAAATTATTTATAGTCCAGTGTAAATTTACAGTTTATCTTGTAGTTGAATATATATATATATATATATATATATATATATATATATATATATATATATATATATATATATATAGTCCGGCTATAATACTATCGATGCCACCAAGCAATTGGTGCTATCAAGTTTTCAGCCGTTGGATGAAAAGATGTGCGGTTGGAATTATAGTGGTCCCCTAAAATTTTTACTATGTTATAGGGACACATATTTGTGACACTTTTGTATAAGTGTCCTATCTATATTCCATCTATATCCAAAATTAAATTATAGGGACACATTTTTGGATCACATTATAAAAATGTGTCGCTATACACCCTACCGACGGCACATATAGCAACACTAATAATAAGTGTCGGTATTTTTGTCAGCGACACTTTTTTTTAGATTTTAGAAACACTTAAAAGTGTCGCTATAGCATAATTTTGTTGTAGTGCACCTAGTAAACCCTAGGGGACCACTATCATCTTAACCACACATTTTTTAATCCGACGGCTAAAAACTTGATAGCACTAATAGCTTGGTGCTATCGATAGTATTCCAACCTAATTCTCTCTCTCTATATATATATATTATTTAGTTTGACGTAAAAAAAATATGACGATGAATAGATCGATGGTAATGTATTATATCTTATAAATTATTTCATACTTTTTTTAAGAAACCAAATTGTTTGTAAAAAAGTGCTGAAGAAAAATGAGGGAAAGTATAAATAAAGGAAAATGTAAAGAAAAATATTAATTATATATATTTTTTTAGATGTATATTTTACATCATATTTATTTTAGAGTGGAATGGACTCTACTAATCATACTAGAAAAATACTAGATATACATCCCAAATAAGATGTATATATCTTACACCCCATCCATTCTAGAGTGTGATCAATTTTACTGGACAGTTTGAAGTGACGAGTGAATGAATACCCATTCTAGAATGGATTAACTGTAGGATGTACACCCCAAATAGAATGTACAGGTAGTATAGCTCGTCATATTAATATGACTAGTAAAAAAATCTCCATCTTAGAATAGATAGAATACTGAATGTACACCCTTTGAGATTGTGCAAATAGCATTGCTCGTATAACATTTTATGTTTATTATTTTGTAATGATTTATAAAATTTGTCATTTTGTTATTAATTTTAAGGACAGATACTTCCAAAAAAGAAAAACTAAAATCAAAAGTTTAAAAAATAAAGTGTTACACTTTAAATTGCAGAATCATTAAAGATACAACACTACACTATTATAGCCAGTGAACTATTTGAGGTTTGTTTGGTTTTTTTTCATGCCTATAAGAAAATTACTTCAAACAACTTTTTCTCATAAAAAAAAAAAAAAAAAATGTGCTGGAAACATTAGTAATGCAGGCCTCGGATTTTTTTGGCGCTAATTAATAATCCAAAAAAATCAAACTGTTAGAAATACACAATCAATTTACTTAAAACGTACAAATATAACGTCAACGGGTCACGATTGTGATTCGATCCAATCTAATCTTTCGCCACAGAAAATCAACCTCGTGATCTTTAGTTTTGATACTACTCGTCAAATTATTAGCGCTAATAATTAGTCATAAAATTTGTTACCAACTGGGCGCGAGTACCAGATTCCCAACAAGGGATCTATACATAAAAAAAAAAAAAAAATTCTTTTTTTCTAATATTAATTGCTGCAGATCTAGATGATTTAATTCCAAACCTACTTAAATCCAAGAGAGTGGCATACACAAAAACAAAATTGCTACTTGTGAATACTAAAATTCATTCGATTCAAAAATTTAAATTATTCAATTTTGACCAAATACAATGTGCCAACTCTTTCACTTCATGACTCAAATCTTAATTAATTTCTACAAGAAACTTTTGTTTTTCTCATAAAACCAATTCAACATTAATAATACTAAGCTATATACATGAGGATTGATTAACTAGTTAAATATATCACTAAAAAAATCTCAATATAAAGATTATTTTTTACACGACACTTGGAGAAAACGTCTCCAAACTTCTCTACGATATTATAAATACTGACGCTTAAAAACACCTTATCATATAAACCTTCTATTGCTTCAAACTAATTTACTAAATAATAAATTTTATTGTTATTGTTAATTTTTCAATGCTTTAAAGTATTAGCAATTTAAAAAATTTTGACATTTTAAAACGTCTTAATATATTTTATCGTCGATTGATATAAACGTCAATATATACGTGATAACTTTTCATTTGTCGATGTTTTAATCAATGAAAAATACTACATGTATATCCCAAAAGGATGTACATTCTACATCCCCATCCATCTAAGGATGGGATGCCTGAAGTGACCCCTCATTATACCCCTACTTTTAAATACAACGCTGAACTATATTAAAATATTTTTAAATATTATTAAATATAAAAAAATTTATTTATTTATTTTTTTTTTTTTACTGTTTGTATACAAGTATAATTTAGTTCAAGTAAATAATACATACCATTTAAGAAAAGAGATATGCTAAAAAAAAATGTCATTCACTCGCTCTTCTCCTTGCACCAACTCTTATAGGTAGTTCAACAAAAAAAAAAACTAAAAATGAAAATAAAATTAAAGAAATAAATTAAAAACAGCATGCAACATATAGTAAACAAAATATCCGATTATTTGCTTGCAACAAAACAATCCCTCCCTATACATATGGAACACTAAAAATAAATAAATAAAAAGGTCATGCAAAAGTTCATAACACCACATACTCAGCTAACTACGTACGTAGACAAAACACCCCAATAAAAAACGCACTAACAAATTATTTTGTGAAGGATCTAATGTGAGCATATATCTTAATTTCTCGTTCCGTTATTAGTCTCGTAATTAACTTTGGATCATGATTCGGATACGAAAAAGTTTTATTCGAAATAAGATAGATAGTATAATAGCGCGTTCTTTCTATTTAATTTTTTAAAATTATAAATTTACTATCCGATCTTTTTAATTTGATTGATTTGAATCCGTCATTAATATTTTGATTTTATAATTTAAATATATCGTTTATTTTTTATTGATTTACTTAATATATTTTATATAATTTTTATAGTTATTATAATTTTATTAAAATAGTATACAAATCAAATAAATTAAAAAAAGATCGAACCGTAATTTTATTAAATTTTAAAAGATTGGACAACCGATTCAAAAGATTCCATATGTATAGTTCAGATACGTACATTATGTACGGTTTCGTCGGAAAGACACTACTATGCGCGCGAACCCTTGCGGACACCTTCGTTGCCGGCGAGGATCAGGTACTTGTCCCTGCGGGTGAGACCGGTGCACTCGAACCCGAGGGCGTCAGCGAGCTGGCGCTGCACCCGGTTGGCGACCTCGGCGGCGGTCCACCCTCCGGCGCGGGTCATCTCCGTGGGCACGCGGCCGAGGAAGGCGACGCGGTAGGCGGGTGCGGGGTTCATCATGAAGACGACGGGATCGAGCCACTTGTGCCCGCTGGCCGTCGTGCCGTAGAGCCATCCGCCCCACGCGTCAATGGCGGCTGGCTCGACGGCGTCGGATAGCTCGGCGAACAGCGGGCTGAAGCGCAGTAGGTAGGGCTCGCGGCAGGTCGTCCCCTCGGGGCAGACCGCCAGGTCGCCCTCCGCCAGCAGCCGCCGCATAGTGTCCGCGTCGCGCGCCCGGTCCCGCGTCAGCGGCACCGTCCGCAGCGGCGAGATCAGCGCAGACAACCGGCTCAGGCTGTACGTCACCGCCGGCACCGGCCGCTCCAGGGCCACGCTCAGCATCACCGGGTCCAGCAGCGTCCGGTGCGTGCACACGTACACCACGCCCTTCGACGCCGCCCCCGCCGCCCCGACCATCGACTTTGGTAGCCCCGCGACCCTGTACCGTAACCCCGTCGCCGCGCTGATCATGTACGAGGCCTTGTAGGGGACGAACCCCATCGTGATCCGGATCAATGCGAGGACAAGCCCCAGAGGGAGGAACATGAATAGCGCCACCATGGCGAACGGCTCGGGAAGAAACGCTAGCCGTCCGTCGTGGAAGATCAACGGCTTAGGGTACTTCTCCCTCGGTAGTACTGCGTCTTCGTTGTTCACTACGTATGCTTCCTAACAAAACATGCATTAATAATTGACCATTTTGATTGGGCTATATATTCAAAAGTGGTAACATGCACACAGGTATTCTATTTTTGGATTATATATATATATATATATATATATATATATATATATATATATATATATATATATATATGGATGATTAAAAAAAAAAAAAAAAAAAAGTACCTTGGAGTAGGAGAGGAAGAGGTGGTCATGTGGGTTGGAGGGGCTCACGAGACCCACATCTGCTTTTGCTTCTCCGAAAAGATCTTTAAGAGCTCGCAGCTTTGTGGCCAATCCGGATCCACACATAAGCCCGCTAAAGTACCTTCCCCTGACCACATGAAGCTCCGGAGCCACCACCGTATCTACGCAGAGATACTCCTCCAGAAACCCTTGCACCATAACCCTAGGCATGCTAGTGACCACCACCTTCTTCTTCACGGAGCTCACCACCTCGTACCCATGGAGGTGGAGGTTCTCCAAATAGAACTTGGGCAACACAGCTCTTCCCACAAGCTCCATGTCCTTTTTCCTCAGCCCAAAAAAGGTGACAAAGACCATGAGTCTCAAACCCACCTCCCCATTTTGTCCCAGGGCCCAAACCAGCGGGAAACACAGCAGCAAAAGGAGAGCCCTCAGGAGCCCACCACCTTCGAAAGCCACCAACATGAAGAAAGGGAAAGGAGAAGTGGATCTCAACAGGGTCCCATGGAAGTCACACACTAGAGTGTGAGACTCTCTCCCCTCCAAAGAGCACTTGGACACAGGAGAGCACAGAGCAGAGATCTGCTGTAGTCTGCATGGGTTGTTCCTGTGGAGAAACCCATAGCTTCTTATTTTCCTACATGCTCTGTAGCATGCGAGGAGCCAGTGAGCTGCTATTTTGAGAAGCACCATGAGAAAAACCATATTCGATCTCTTCTCTTCTACTACAACACCCTTAAACTCTCCTTCTCCTCCCTTTTTGGTTAACTTGGTGTTCTTGGGGATGGTGAAGCAGTAGGTGTAAGAGAAGGTGGAGGAAGAGAGTATAAATAAGAGAGAGGAGAGTGTAAGCTCTAATAAGTAATGCAGTGAGAGTGGATGTGTATATATAGGAATATAAAAAGGTGTAGTAATAGTTTGCAAACGGGGCGGATTCGGGAATGGGTTAATTTTTATCCTATTCTTAAACTCACCTAAGTCATGTTTGGATAATTTTTAAAACTTAGTATGATTTAACTATATTAGATTCTATTAGAAAAATTATTCTATAAAATATTTGGAGATAAAAAAGAGTAATATTTTTTAAAGTATAGTTATATTATACTCCAAAAAAATAGTGTAAAATAAAATTTAATTTCAATCCAAAAAAAAATAAATTTCATCACCTTTTTAGCTCTTTCATCTTAAAAAATATTAAATATTAAATATTAAATATTTAAAATTTTAAATTTTAAAATTTAAATTTTTTAAATTAGAAATTTTAAAAAAAATAAATTTTAAAATTTGAATTTAATTTCAAATTATGAAATTTTTAATTTTAAAATATAAAAATAATATTTTATTTTTAAATTTTTTAAATTTTAAATTAAGAAAAAGTTTGAGAAATTATAAAATTTGCATCCAATCAGTTTAAAAATTAAAACCGTAAAAATTTTTAAAATTATAAATTTTTTTACTTCACCTGCACCAAAATTATAATTTATAAACTTAATGAATATTTTTTATTATGCATTCAAACAAAAACTTATTGTTTTAATGGGGACGAGTTGGGACAATAGCGAATTTTTCACTAATTTTTGACTTATTCAAAAGAAAAGTCGGGGATTTAGACGGATCCAAATGAATTATATTTCTCTTTCGAAACGGATGGAGAGCTCTACCAATCCGAATCCATTTGCGTTCCGAGGGTTGGGGTTGACCGTGGGATGTGCCATGGGGTTCTGTGCACTGGTCGCATTAAAGGCACGCACAGCGGTCGCCCGCAGGCGCCTAAACCACACGCAGCTCACTGCTGCTGAATAGGACAATTTTTTTTTTTATATTTTATACTATATTTTATTTAGTAAATAATAATTAATAAATATAATTAATAAATATAATTAATAAATAAAATATAAAATAATTTTTTATATTTTATAATATATTTTATTAAATAAAATTAGTAAACATAATTAATAAATAATATATTTTAATAAATATAATCTCAGATAAAAATATAAGTTAAAATAAAAAAAAAATTTTATTCATTATCCCTAGATATAAATTTTATTTCAGGAGAGAGGTGGAATAGAGATTAACAGGTTATTCTGGAATAATTTATTAAGACAAAAATTGAAGGATAAAGAGGATTATTTTCTCTTTATCTCCTAACCAAATAGCGCCTTAAATTTTAAGCTATTGTGATTTTAAAAAATAACAAATTTACTATGAAGATAATATAATACATATGCACTATTAAACTACAAAATTATGATTATTAAGTTCTTGTAAAAAAAAAAAAAAAGGTTAAAATCGAATTCGGATATTAGGATATTATAATATAATATATTACTAGATAATTTATTTATAATTTGTTGAAATAGTATATTTCTTTCCATCACTCAATATATCTATGGACAAAAAGCTTATGATTACTAAATTGTTCTTATAAATTTTATTTCTTAAAATTACTTAAAACCCCTTGTTGGAACCTCTCGTTGACAAGGGTTTGTCGTTGCTTTGCTTTTAAGTAATAAATGGGAGAGGAACCTTCACGAGATTTTTACTTTTAAAAAAATTAAAATTTAAAAATTATCGTTAAAGCAATTGATCGTTCCAAACACAAATAATAAAGAGTTTAATAATTAATTTATAAAATTTTAAATTCGAAATAGTTGATTTATATTTTTAGTTAAATTTATTTTTAAAAATTAAATAATAAAAATTAATAGCTGAAGTATTTGTTATTGTCGTATAGTTGATAATAATTATTAATTTTAAAAACTCGAGTGGCTAGAAATACATAATTAATTCATTTAAATCATGTAGATATGGCACCAACATGTTTCGATTGTGATTCCGTCCAACGTAGCATTTTGCCACGGTGCAGAATGTTTGTCCCTTTAAGCCAACAATTATCTCCCTCCCAGCACCTGCACGAGTTCACAACATGCCCCCTCCTCCCAACACCTGCACAAATTCGCAGTATGCAAGAATCAAACTGATGATTTCTAACTCTGATACCATTTGTCGGATCGTTAACGCTAACCATTAATTCCAACCGCTCGAGTAGTTAAAATTACGTAATAAATTTATTTAAAGAGTACAATGCCCATATTATACGCCCATATTATTGGTCTGAAAATGAAAAAAAACAAACAAAAAAAAAAAAACAAAATTTAACTCTACACCAAATTATACGTTCATATTAAAACAAAATAATAATTATTTTTTTTCACAAAAATTAAGTCAGAATAAGACACCCACCAAACACTATTGTTTACAAGGGGTTTGTTATAAAACACATGCAAATAATATTATATAGAACTCTTGTATAATGTTTTAATTTTGAGGAGTATTATCTGATATTGGCATGGTCATGTTATACCAGATCATGAGAGGTGTAAATTTTTCTAAACTTAATCTATTAATAATCTTCTTTTTTTTTTTTTTTTTTTTTTTGTAAACTATTTAATTATAATATATTTTTTGTTGTAAATTTTATATTTTTAAATGTATCCAACCAATTTTTTGTAACAAATTTTGTATTGATTTTAAAAACAAAATATTCAACCTAAAAATTTTGTTTCGTGGGTTGCCAAATAAACCCTAAATTAGTTATGTTATATATACACTTAATCTTAGCTAGGCTGGTGTAATTTTAGAAGTATAGAGGTTCTGTGCTTCTAAATTGTTTTCGATGTTGAGACTTTCAAATGGACGATCGGCTTCGCTAAAGTTGATATACAGTATTTAAAAGATCTAAAAAATAAATTTCGTGAATTTTCGATTTTATTTGACTGGCGATCAAAGTGACTTAAAATTAATAATTTTAACGGTCGTGGCGAACCGTTTGCAAATTTAATAATATAAAAATATCCAAATTACAAAAAAAAAAATTATAATATTTTTTTTATACTATATAGAATAAGATCAATATTTTTGATCTAAAATTTTAGTATAATATCATCATATTTTAGAGATTTTTACTTTCAACCGTTGATTTTGAGCCATTTTGATCACTATGTAGATGATATCCAAAATTTATAAAATTTATTTTCTAAATACTTCAAATATTTTAGATAAGTCTAACGGAGCCGATCGTCCATTCAGAAGTTCCAACATTAAAAATAATTTGGGAGCACGAAGAGCTCCGTACTTTGAAAAACACACAAGTCCTGCTCCACTTAACCTAGTGTTTGAAATATTATGATTTTTCTAGTTGTGACTTTAATTATTTTAATAACTACAATAAATATTTAAAAAAACATCTAATTTTTAAGATTTATAGAGTGTAAAATTTATATCTTGGTATAATTAAGGTGTACATATAATACTTTTAGAATTAAATAATTTAATCAAAAAAATTATAAATTCTATCTAATTAAATAAAAAAAATTAAGCCAACTAAAAATTAGTGACTAGCTCGATCGGGTACGTATATTTATAGTTTTTTTTTTTTTTTTTTTTTTTTTTTTTTTTTGGTGACTCGATTGATCCGTTTCGCAAGTTGTAAATTTATTTATTTCTATTTATGAGCAACTGTTTAACTTCTATTTTTTTTTTATTTCAATAACTCGATTAATTAAATTAAATAGTTATTTTATTTGATTAATAGTTATAGCTACTTTGAATTCAGTTAAGAAAATATTGGTTAGTATTTTTTTTTTTTTTTTTTTTGGTGAAATATTTGATTGTAGTTTTTAAGTTAGATATTGTTTTTAATGCATAATTAATTCCATCAAATTTAATAAAGGTATTTATTTTTTAGAAATAAAAATAAAATAGTGCCCTTAAATTCATAAAATTTTATTTTTTTTTATAGTGTCTGTTCGGTTTATATATTTGGTTCAACACAAAAATTAAGAGAAAAATAAAGTAAAAAACACAAATCTCAATACAAATCTAATAGTAAAAAATTCAAAAGCATGAATCTATTTGTGCTACTCTATAGAGTAGAGCTTATATACTTTAAAAGCATAATTCAATTTATACTTGTAAATTTTTTATCATTGAATTTTTATTGAGATTTGTATTATTGTAAAGTCAACTAAAAAGAGAAAAATAAAGAATAAAAAATGCAAATTCATTGATAAAAAATTTACGAGTATGAAGTGACTTGTACTTCTAAAAATATATAAACTCTACAATATATATATATTCCGGTTAGAATACTATCGCATCAAGTAATTGGTACTATTAAGTTTTCAACCGTTGGATGAAAATATATGCGGTTGGGATTATAGTGGTCCCTTAAGATTTTTACTATTCAACCAACCATCTAGTAAACCCTAAAGGATCACTATCATCTTAATCACACATCTTTTAATTCAAAAACTAAAAACTTGATAACATCAATGACTTGTACTATCGATAGTATTCCAGTCTAATTATATATATATATAACAGTGGATAAGAACTCGCAAGCAACCGTGGGGAAGTTTCCTAAGTTATATTTCAATTCTATCATTTTTAACTGTAGTTTTATTCCAATTCTGTCAATTTTTTTGGAAACTTTTTTATTCAAAGGTCTGCATTAATTGATCATGGCATGGGCAAAATTGCGTTGGAATTTAGTATAAATTTGTTGTACCATTTTGTAGATTTCCGAGCTCGGTTTAATTTGGTAGTTGAGGACACGAAAACATTTATTACTGTGTTGTTACCTGCCATGGGAAAGAACAAAAATACCCTCTGAAAATTCCATACTTTTAATTAATAATATTTAAATTGTTGGTGTTGTGTATTCATATTCAAAATTTGAAACTAACAAATTTATGTATTTACAAAGTTTCACAAACTTTTTAAAAACCTGTTGGTTTATCTAGATATTGTAATTACTATCATGCATGTCATTGGCACTAATTAACATACATCATAATTTTTTTAAAAACTCCTTAAAACTTTAAAATATTATTTACAAAATATAAACTAAATATCTTTGAGAGTTATTAATTATGTGTGTTTGAACAAATTATTAGTTAGGAAACTTGCCAATCCATTTTATTTTAGTGGGCTAATTGAGCGTTTGACAATCTCGTTTTTAAAATTTGATTCTGATTTTTAGAATCAGTTTTTTAAAAGTTGTTAAATATTACTTTCTGAAATTTGATTCTGATTTTTGAGTGAAATTTTATTTTTATTTTAGATCTAAATTTTAAATTTTATGTTCGAATTTTTAAATTATAATTTTTATTTTTAAAATACATTAATTTCAAAAATGTTAACATTTTTAAAATTAAATTTTAAATTTTAAATTTTAAATTTTAAATGGAAATTAAAAATTTTATATTTTAAATTTAAATTTTAAATTCAAATATCAACTTTTAAATTTTTATCCAAATTTAAAATTTAAATTATTTTTAAAAAATAAAATAAAAAAATATTATTTGTATATAATAAATTTTTTTTGTCAAACAACTTTATAAAATCATTTCAGAAAAATCACTTTCTATTTAAACTTTAGCCAAACATTCTATAATTTTTAATTAAAATTAATTATTTAAATCAAAATTAATTCAGTAAAAATTAACTTTTTCAAAATTTTGACTAAGCTAGATGGATAAGCATTCGCATACGTTTTAAGAAAACGACTTTGAAGTTGAAAATCGACAAGAATTATCAAAAGTTAATTTTCAAATCATTTTCGTATGTAATATGTTAGGTCCTGTAACATCCTTATTTAAATTACTAACCATGCATTTGAAAAAAAAAAAAAATTATATATATATTTATTAATTTAAAAAAAGATATAGAATGCATTTATTATGGAATTGAGGCGTACAAGCATTTCTATCAAACTTGTTCTCTGATCACGATTATATTAATTCATAATTAATATGTAAACCAAATCAACTTTGTATAATAAATTTAATAAAGTAATGTGATAAGAAAGATGATAGTGACACACTACAATAAAATTAGATTATAAAGACATATTTTTATGACACTTTTGTATAAATATATTATTTATATTTCATCTATATTCAAAATTAAATTATATGACATATTTTTAGGACACGTTATAATAATATGTCGCTATACACCTTAACGATTGCACATATAGCGACACTAATTATAAGTGTCGGTATTTTTGTTAGCGGCATTTTTTTTTTCAGATTTTAAAAATATTTAAAAGTATCGCTATAACATGATTTTATTATACTGATATGAATTTCTAGTATATGAATTTTTAATATTTTTTACGACGCGGCAATTTTTTTTTCACTCTCACCAACCTCATTTTTCATTAAAATTTAAAACTTATATTCTTTTATTTTTTATTTAATTAAAATTAAAGAATAAAATGAATAGTCATAATTTTTAGTTAATTAATTCATTTATTGATTTCAATATTTTTATTTTCTTACTTAATTTTAAAATTTAAAATTCATGTTTTTTCATTTTTCACTTTAACTAAAATTAAAAAACAAAATTGATAGCCATATTTTTTAGTTAATTAATTCATAGATTAATTGATTTAAATATTTTTTTGAGAGAAATGTATGTTAAATATTTTTATTTTGAAAAATTAAAAGGATGCGAAATATTTTTTTTACCCTATATATATATATATATATATATATATATATATATATATATATATATATATATATATATATATATATATATATATATTATAAATTAAAAAAATTAAAAAAATGCGTGTCTTTTCTTCACCCTATATCTAAATTACAAATTTAGAAAAAGTGTATAAAAGTTTGGCACTTGCTATTAAACATGTAACTATTTCGTTTTGATAACTAAATCTTTTAAATTTTATTAAATTATTAAATAAATTTCTTTCTTCAATCAAAATTACTAGTTACACTTCTTTTCATCACTTTTATAATTATAAAAAGATTGTACTTTTATAATTCTAATACATGGAAAAATAATAAAATTGATCATAGATTTGGCAAATTATTCAATCATGTTGCTTGATTATCAAAACCAAAAAAAAAAATATAATATTTTTGTGTATTTTAAAACTATATAATAAAATTATATGTAAAATATGTGATCAATGTAACTGTTTAATTATTAACTTCGCTCAATGAGAAGGATCTAGCTATTAAATCATTTGATAAAATTAACAAAATTTAATCATCAAAATTAAAAGTCCAAAAGCATGTCTCTTAATTGAAAGTATTGCTTAAGATTAGAAAATATTTATTCTCTTTTTTTTCTCTAAAAACTTATATGTTACAAAACAAGTGATATGCATTTGTTTTTACTTTCGATATATAATTTGACATACAAATATGCCCTATATTTTATAATTTATTATTTTTTATTATTTTATAATTTATGAATATAATATCAGTTTGTGGTTTCGGTAAACAGTATGATTCTTATTAAAAAGGCTAAATTACAGAAAACTCCCTCTAATATCCCGCTTTTCCACTTTACCCCCCTGTCTTTTAAAAGTCGACAACCTGCCCCCTCGTAATTACCGAAATATGCATTTACCCCCCTGCCAGATATGAAAGTCCATCCATGAGCCTCTAATGAGCCAATTGCTTGTAACAAATTGGTAAGAAACCAATTCATATCTGGCAGGGGGGAAAGGGTAAATGCATCCATTAGAGGCTCATGGATGGACTTTCATATCTGGCAAGGGGGTAAATGCATATTTCGGTAATTACTAGGGGGCAGGTTGTCGACTTTTAAAAGACAGGGGGGTAAAGTGGAAAAGCGGGATATTAAAGGGGGGTTTTCTGTAATTTAGCCTATTAAAAATTTTAAAAAAAATAACAGAATGGTAAAATATTATATTATTTCATGTGAATTTAATTAAAGAATTTATAATTTTCTATTTTGATATTATGTAAAATAATAATTATTTTTAAAATATAAATTATTAAAAAATAATAATTTTATATTTTTATATTCAACAAAACTTTTCCCTAACATTTTTTTATGGGGCAATTTTCTATATACCCCTAAAAATTTTCCTGTTTTCATATTTACCCCTCTTAGAAGGCTAATATTAAAACTACCCTTCTTACGTTCCAACTTCTTTCCAAAATACCCCTAAAGTTAAACTCTATTAGTGTATCGTTTGGAACTGCCGTTATCTGTGTGTAATTACTATTTTGCCCTTTCAAATATACCCTAAACCCTAAACCCTAAACCCTAAAACCCCTAAACTCTAAAACCCTAAACCCTAAACCCAAAAACCCTAAAAAATCCTAAACCCTAAAACCCTAAACCCTAAACCCTAGAACCTTAAAAAATCCTAAACCCTAAACCCTAAAACCCTAAACCCTAAACCCTAAAACCCTAAACCCTACACCCTAAAACCATAAAAAATTCTAAACCCTAAACCCTAAACCCTAAATCCGGACAAAATAGATATATCTGATAGTTTTCAACTCCGATTATTATTTAACTCTAATTTAACCCTAGTTAACTTAACAAAGGGAAACGGTAGGGGTATTTTTAATAACGGTGGAACGTATGAAGAGTATATTGGAAAGAAAAAAATAAGAGGGGTAAATCAGATATTTCTTCAGATTTCAGGGTTACACAGACAATTATTCCTTTTTTTATTATTCAACTTCAGTGGTAGCTAGGTTGCCTCCACTGAAAATGGTCCACATAAATCGACATAAAAGTTTTGTTCCTCACGGTTAGGTTTGGTGGTATCAAATACATCCATTAACCCGCTTAGCTTTTGTTTGAATTTGATTCAATAAATATATAATGTGGGCTAGCTAATTGCTATTTGGTTTTCGGATATTAGTTGATTCATTAGTATTTTAGTTATTATAGTATTATAAGAGAAATTCTTATTGAATGAAAATTTTAAAAAATATATTAAATATTATTCTGTTTTATATAATTTTAATTAATATCAAAACAGAAGATTCTGATTTCGAATTCCGTCAGATTCCTAGCGTTATTTAATGAAACCTGTCGTGGTGTTCTTGTCTTATTGAATATGACTAATTTTGAGCGAACAGCGGTTGAATTTTCTCTTTCAACTTTAGTGTGATTGATATTTTGATAGTGGGGGGTTGGGTCATTGTCGCACTGTGCCGTGGACAGCCGGCAATTCACGGAGGTGCTCTGATCACGGTGCTGTCTATTGCGACTAACCACGTCGCTGGAGAGAATTAAAGAGACTGCAGTAATGTGTAATGGGGAGGGTGCACAAGTATAATTAATAGCAATAGAGCTGATGTAAACAGGAAATATGCTGAGGTGATCATGTAATGCTGATGACAAATGTATATAGTAGCCCTAACTACTTCAAATCAATGAGTTTTCAAACAGTAAGGAAAAAAGAAAAAAAAAAAAAAATTAAATCTGTTATGATAAATGCGAAAAAGATCTAGTACGTTGGATGCGAAAATATCAAAAAAAAAAAAAAAAAAACAAAAGGAGTGAAAAAAAAATAAAACACAAAATTTATATGGTTCGGCCGATGGACTACGTCTATGGACAAAAATGAAGCGGAGACTTTCGTTATAATCAAAGTGGTGTACAAAATATACCTCTCTCATAAAACCATAATTTCAAAATACAACCGTAATCTTTCTCATCCGTCGCACCAAATTAATAAAATAATAATATATTTATAATAGTGGCTAAATTCTAATATAATTAGAAATACGAATCTACTAAGAGTAGGAATAATCTTTATAATTAAGACTAGACATAATCCAAACTTATCTTAATTGGATAAGCAAAATATAATAGACTTAAAAAAAATTTCAATTTTAAAATTCAAAACATATCTAACAAAATCAATGTTGGTTAATTGTTGGATTACACTTTTAAAGTAAATTTGGAATTGTTATTCAAATAATTGATTTTTGTACGATACTCTTCTCAAGTAATTTTAACACGCACCTGAAAATGAGTATGATGATGGATAATTGAACTCAGAATCTCTTTAAATCGACCGAATTAACTTAGGACTTATCTTGAAATAAAGATCAATATTTGAGGAGAGAAAAGGATTATGAGGAGTTTTACCACAGCTTGTACAAACAAATGCAAAATTGTACAAACAACTATATCACAAGTCAAAATACTAAGAGAAACAAACCAAAAAAACAAAATTGTTTGGTCCCTTACGCCAAAGTATTTTATTTTATATATATATATATATATATAGTCCGGCTAGAATACTATTGATAGTATCAAGTAATTTGTAGTTTTCAGCCGTTGGATTAAAAAATATGCGGTTGAAATTATAGTAATTCCTTAAAATTTTTATTATTCAACCAACCACTTAGTAAACCCTAAGGGACTACTATTATCTTAACCACAAATTCTTTAATTTAAAAACTAAAAACTTGATAGCACCTTGGTGCTATCGATAGTATTCCAGCATATATATATATATATATATATATATATATATATGAGTATGTCCGTCTACTATATTTGTACAAACACTAAATAATTGCTGCTTGTAATTTTTCTATCGTTAGATCTATTTTTTTGACTAATTTTATTCCGTAGATCATTTTATTTCACCAATCACTTTCTTAATCCAAGAAACCCACTATCATTCTAACCTTATATTTTTTTATTCAAGAGCTAAAAATCTACAAACACTAATAACTTGATACTTTTAAAAATATAGAAGTCCAATTCTCCCCCCTCTCTCTCTCTCTCTCTCTCTCTCTCTCTCTCTCTCTCTCTCTCTCTATATATATATATATATATATATAATAGAAAATATTTTTTTCATGCTTTTTTCATGCTCTAAAGTTATTTTTATATTAAGACTTTCGAATAGACGAACGATTTCATTAAATCTGATTAAAAGACCTAGAAATTAAATTTTATAAATTTTCGATATTATTTGCCTAGTGATCAAATAGCTTAAAATCAATAATTTTAATAGTTGTGGTGAGCCATTTGCAAGTTTAATGATATAGAAATATTAAAATCATATAAAATTTCAATAAAATTTTTTTATATACTATATAGAACAAAATCAATATTTTTGATCTAAAATTTTAGTATCATATCATCATATTTTGTGAAATTTTTCTTTAAAGCTGTTGATTTTGCGCCATTTCGATCAATAAATAAATAATATCAAAAAATCATAAAATTTAGTTTTTAAATACTTCAAATATTTTAAATCAAGTCTAACAGAACAGATCATCCATTCGAAAGTTCCAACATTAAAAACAATTTGAAAGCATAAAGGACTCCATACTTCTAAAAATATACAAGTAATATATATATATATATATATATATATATATATATATATATATATATATGATTGAGCTTCTATGTATTTAAAAGTAATAAATTATTAGTGTTTATAGATTTTTAGTACTTGGATGAAATGATATGTGGTTAAGATGATAGTGCGTCCCTTGGGTTAAATGAGTGATTGGTAAATAGAATGATTTAAATGATGAAATTAATCAATAAAATAGATATAACGATGAAAAACTTACAAGCACCAATTACTTGTTGCTCGTACAAATATAATAGCCGAACTATATATATATATATATATATACTTCTTGTATTCTAAAGATATATTTTGGTAGTACAACAACACCAATAAAAGAAGATATGAATCTGTAGGGTAGTTGTTGGTGGTTAAGTAATTAAGATCGAACTTGTATGGTTCCTTGCTCGTGTTATGGTCTATTCTTATTGTTTTCAATGTGAGTATGCAATAATTTATATAGCATTTCGACCAACCTAAAAGGCTTTCCACTTGAAAGTTGAAATGGACTTCGAGATTTTTACAAAAGAAAAAAAAAAAAAAAAAAAAAAAAAAAAAAAAAAAAAAAAAAGTTGAGAATAATTTGTTGATTGATGTGTGGTAGATAATTTTTTTTTTTTTGGAAAATTGATTATTTTATATGTGAGATGGAAATATAATCCTTATTTTTGTATGATGACCAAAATGGACTCTGCCATCTCTATCAAATTAATGATTCAATATCTTCTTAATTTTTTTTTCCCCACATTCTGAAACTGAAGAATAAAAAAAAAAATAATAATAAAATACAACATTGTTATCCACTCAATATTTGACGATCTGTCTTAAAAAAAAAACCAAAAAAAAACTATCGAGAGACATCAAATTTGAACTTTTCAAACCTAAAAAGTTCAAAATAGTATAAATCAAATTTAACAGTACAGATGCAGATATCAACGAGACTATTTACAACAAGGAGTTTTCTGGTTTAGCTCTTTTACCACCTATGTAAGTCATAATTTCTCCACATTATTCAAGAAATATATGCTACCAAATCCTATCTGAACTTAAAGAACAGGACGAATCAAACAGGAAAATGTGATTTCTCTTTGGAGAAGGTTTTGTGCCTGACACCACTAATCTAGCGTTATGTTAAAACCTGAATTGAACAAAAATACTAATCTAATATGTGGAAATGACATGGAACTAGGAATGGAATGTCCATTAAGAAACAAATCCTTGTAAATCGACAGCTTAAATACTCGAAAAATAACCTTGTAATCAGTTAATTAAACAACGTTTCAAAAAATGAGAAACTCAATCGATTTAGATAAAATTTTATTCCAACAAAATGACTTGCCCAAAAGCTCAGCGGAGCCTCCACCTCTGCTATCTCATGCCATTAGACAAAGCAGAGCCGCTTCGATGTTGCCGTTCTCGTATTGATCGAGGACGACACCGACAACAACGACAACAATGATAAGAATAACAACAGCAACAGCAACAGAAGTAAAACCTCATGATCAATTAATCAGTGCCTGCTAATGAATTTTTTTTTTTTTGTTTCCCTGCATTCAGCCCTCTGCTCCTTAATCTATCCAATTCATATGCTGTTTGCAGATTTCGACCCTCTTACTCTGATTAATTCATGTTGAATCTGTAAAGTCGCGAAAACTTACCTCTTTGCGAGGACAATGCGCGTCACGATATTCTACTGCAGTGCATAATTTTCACTAATATGAGAACTCCAAGCAAAAGACAGATTTATCCTTGCGTCGGCGTTGCACATGGCTGTGCAGTCTGCAACACTTCATGTTTAGATGATTGTGGCCAGAACGGCGACAAAGCCACTACCCTGCCAATGATTATTAGAGTCGGAGACACCAGCTCCGCACTTTTAACCTCGTTCACAAGATCCTCTAGCTTAGCAAACACCTAAACCAAAGTCAGTTAAATAAGAAATTAGTTTACCAGAGTTACGACTTCAAATTTAAAAATTGCATGCAAGTTAGATTTAATATTCCTAATTGACTACAGAATTTTATATATGAATATCATTTGAGGTTTCAGACAGAGATCAAATGAAGGAGAAAAAAGTATGATTGCTTACTGTACGCTGTTGAGGAGTAGTCCCTCGCTCTACTGCAACTGTTGGAGTATTTGGTGGTAATCCATGATTTATAAGTTTCGGAGTAAGAGCTGGAAGAGTCGACAAGCCCATATAGACAACAAGCGTTGAATCAGGATCAGCGGCATTCTCCGCCACATATAGAGGATCTGTTCCACCATTTCTCGAGTGGCCAGTCAGAAATCTAACGCTGTAGCAGTAAAAAATCATATGTATGTCAGACATTATCATCAAGTTGAAAGTCACATACCAACAAGCTAGGTTTCGATTAAGAAATAGGACAAAACATTCCCACAAAATTTTTGTTCCTCGGGCATATAAGGTGCTTTTACTGTGTTGAGAGCTCTTACAATATTAAGATATACGGCTGACAAGAAAATGGGAGAAAGAGCTTGAGAAATGTTGTTATTATTACCTGTTTGCAATGCCCCGGTGAGTCAGTGGGATGCCAAGTTCTGCTGCTATGCCTGAAGCCGAAGTAATTCCTGCATATTTAAGCTGGATTAATGCTATATGAATGAATATACTCAATGATCCAAGCGTTTTTCAGTCTAACAGTAAGGACATCAAATACCTGGAATAACCTCAACATTAATTCCTTGTTGTTGTAGGAAATCCATTTCTTCTCCACCCCTACCAAATACCTAGAGAGATATATCATATTATTACCAAAGCACCTGAAATAATCAATAACCATCTACATACATCTGATGAAGTAGAAAATTTAGTGACAGAACACTATTTGTATGAAAGTCAGATGAATGGAAATTTGCCAATTCCCTAAACATAGATATGTTGTACATAGGATGTAATATGAGTGTATCATCCTTCTTTTATTCCCAAATTATGCCTTGTAAATGACAGAGATTTATCAAGACACTTAAATAAACCACACTGATAATTAAGGATCTTCTCGTGTCTACAAATTAATTCTCCACCTTCACTGACTCTACCACTCCCTGATTAGTTTGTCATTCAAATGAATGTGGTACTGATCCTCTCTCAGTATGAGGTTTGCAAGTCTCAGGCTTGCTTTTACTCTAGATACTGAACCTTCATGAATTTGTAAAGCTAGATGCTGTTGTGTGACGTTGCTCTAGTATCTTATACGGAAGGCAATAGCGTGCTCATAGTCCCACCAATGTGAAGTACTCATAGGGAGTATAAATAGACAATCCTAAGTTCCTAACCTTCAGTATTTTTGCATACAGTCGCTGATCTCAAGACTTAAACATGGATCCATGTGGTTAAACCCAAATTTTGTCATACGAACAAGCCACGTCAGTTGATTTGTCACGAATGTGCTATATATTGACCAATATCATTTTTATATTCACTTGAGTGCCATTTAATTCATATTAAAGACATGCAGGAACAAACTTCAGTACGAGGAAATATCAAAATTAGCATCTCAACTTGTGAAATGGAAGTTCACAGATATAACTAAGGCTTCAATACTGCCAGTAATAGAAATCCACACAGATTGGTATGCTGATATCTAATCCGAAAAGAGGTTAACCATGCAGCATCTCAAGGAACATATTGAAAGAAAGAGTGCGGCCCCCAGCTTATTTTCCAGCAAACAAATACAAACTAGCAAATGTTCTCTGATCAACTCCTTATACTCTTTTAATTTTCAATCATATTCGAGTACGTTAAGTCCCTTCTTAAATATTTAGCTGCATTGTTGAATAGAGCAAGCAGTAAATTCTGATTTGTTGGTTCAGTAAGTTCTATTCCATGCCAAATGTATATCTTATCTATCTTTACTTTCACAACAAAAGCAAATTTTTAAACCACAAACTAAAATGATAGGGGGAACATACCAGGGGATCCCCTCCTTTTAGCCTCACCACATTGGCTCCCGCTTCTGCAAAGCTAAGTAGCAACTCATGAATCTCCTCCTAAGCAATCAAATACTCAATTAATTAACCAATAATCTGAAGAAAATTATTATAGCCTAGGACAAAAACCCTGCAACTCCAATTCTAGCTAAGTGCCATTATCAACATCAAGCTAACCCTAGGTTCTCACCTGAGTGCGGCTATGGTACCCCGCCGTCTTGCCGACGTAGAGGAGCCTCGCATCCGCCCTAACCAAATCCAGCACATCATTCGACACCAAGCGATCGTAGAGGATGAGATCGGCCCCCTCGATCGCCCGCACCGCCTTGATCGTCAGAAGCTCCGGGTCCCCCGGCCCCGTCCCCACCAGCGCCACCCTCCCGGGGCCACCACCGCCGCCTCCACCGCCGCCGCCGCCGCCGCCGCTCCTCGCGGCCCTCAGGGCCACGAGAAGCTTCTTGAGCTCGGGGAGCTGCAGAGCAATCTCGTCGTCCCTGTAGCTGGCGCCGCCGCGCCGCGGGGACGCGGCAGCGGAGTAGGCCCAGCTCTCTCTCTCGTACCTCTTCGGGGAAGCGACCTCCGTGAAGGGAGAAGAGGAGGAGAGGATGCGAGCGCGGCGGGAGCGGGCGAGGAAGGGGAGCGAGGGGGGCAATGGCGAAGGGGAAGGGGAGAAGCGTCTAGGGTTTCGGGCGTAAGAGGAGGAGGAGGAGGAGGGGGAGGGAGATGAGGCCACAGCCATGGGTGGCAACTCTACAAGAACGAGACTATGTGAAGAGAGACATGGAGACGAAGAGGATTTATACGAGTCACCGCCGCCAAAGCGAAGACCACTATTAGCACCGTCCGTCAGGCTTTAAGAGTCGTGCTGATCGCGGGATGGACGGTGGCTAGAGATCGCAGCTTTAAAGGGTGAGAGAGTGGCGTGTGTTGGAGTTGTGCTTTGGCGAGACGAAGGGTTAGAGAGAGAGAGAGAGAGAGAGAGAGAGAGAGAGAGTGGGCGCAGCTTTTGGGAGCAGTGGGAGGGCCAGGTTCAAAGAACCCTCGGACAAAGGAAGGGTCAGGATTGAGGAATAAAATATGCGCCTGAGGAAATCTGTTGTTTGTTCTTGGGCATTTAGCTTTTCATTGTAATTTGAAGTTTGCTTGTGGGCATAACTGGGCCCCTTATTTCGCCATGAAGTTTGCTTGTGGACATAAACATAACTTAGGCCCAGTTTAACAATGCACAAGCGCAATACCATCACATGCACATGCACTGAATTATTTTTCAAGTATGTCTCATCAACAGCTAAAAATACTTTAGATTCCATTTATTGGGTACAAATTTAATGGGTTCGTTAACTCAATTTAAGATCATATGATAGTTGATTGTTGTGACATGCGTTTGTCCCAAATACACTGCATATGGAATCCATAACACCACGGAAAAATCAACAGCTATATGCATATTCTGAAAAAAAAAAAAAAAAAAAAAAAAAACGAAATAAAAATATATGCTGCATAGATGAAATACAAACAAAATTTGAGGAAAATTTGAGATAAGCAGAAGCCATAGCCCATCAAGGTAGCTAAGCAACATAGTTATGAAAACTGTGCAGGCAACAATATGTACAATAGCAAACTCAAATAGGAAAAGTTTTGCATCAGAAACAAACAGAATAGTTAGGTTTTGGCTCATAGAAGACTAACATTCTAGGATGGAAACAAAATGAAACTTCCTGAGATCTCATGCATGTTCTCCCCAGTAGAAACTATTCGAACCAACAATAGTGAGTGGTTACTTCCCAAAAAGTACTCTGAAATGTACCTCATGATCACGAAAAAATCACTTCTCCCATTCAAGCATAAACAACATTCCGACAACGTATGAACAATATCATCAACAAAATCCGTCGTCTAGATCCGAACACAAGATAATACATTGTCTTACACATTGCTCATGTTCATCGGTAGTCAATAGTTTCTCAAAGAAAAAAGGACAATAAAATTAACCTTGTCATGACATGATCAACCCTCGTTAACTAACCACCTTAACCCCACCCTTCTTCCCCGTAATAAACTCAGCAAAAGAGTGTTTAAGCTATTGAACCATGCAAAGCTACGAGCCTAGTAGCCCACTAGATGATTTGATACCTCCAGAACTTCATTCTAATGACAAATTCATGAATACAAACTTAAACCCCGCCCTGCTTCCCTGCAAAAGTGTTTAAGCTATTGAGCCATGCAGAGCGATGAACCTACAAGATGAGTTGATACCTCCAGAACTTCATTATAAAGACAAATTCATGAAATATATACACTGTTTTCAAGAGAACAGATCGGAAGGTTTTACCTTTCCGTACCCACTTACATACCACAATATGATTTGACACAATAGAGAGGAAAAATAAAGATTCACTATAATTTAATTAAGTCGGAACCTTTATCTAAGACATAATTTCTTACTTAGAAGTATCATGCTACTGCAACTTCTGCTAGATGGCCATCTTATCCAGAAAAAAGGCATAGAAGATTGAAAACAGCTCCCAAACTGATAGAAGTAGCTTTCATTAGTTCTCCATCACAAATTACCCTCAACAAATGTAAATAAGATCAACTGAGACCCAACCTTAGACAAAACATACCAATCTAATTGATACTAGACGAGAGTTACATCTCCATAGAGTTTATACTATAGACAAAAGAAAGTGTTTTTCTTGGTACAGTATTTCATTTTCCGATCTGCCCTCAAGCCCTACTAGTTCTAGCATTCTGAGCATGTCGAGACATTGTACTCACTTAAAGAATGATATGGCTGAAGAGAAGAATGTTATCTCAGTAGGGTTTTTCCTCCAAAATTACAAAAGGAGAAGATATTCATGTCCCATTCTCTTCGAGTTCCAAAAGCTAGATGTGCAAACAAATTTAAGAGCTATAATATATCTTCAGATAACATGATAACCGGCAATCAGTAAAACAATTCAAACAGGGCAATCTATCAGCAACAAAAACAAATAATTAGGCAGGTAGGTCCAAACACAAATTTAGAGAGATAAACCATATGTGATTATTCAATCTCCTCTAGCCAACAATGTAATCAAAATCTACCCCGAAAAAAAAGAGCACCATTTTCATAAATATTTGTCTGCGCTCAGCAACCAAGCGTAATAACAAAGAAAAAGGCAGTTCTTAAAAAGCCAACATACCTATAGCAGAAGTCTACTATAGTGATAATCCTGCAATGGCAAAATAAAACTCATCATTTTTCAACACCAAAAGAACTTTTTTTTTTGTTTTTGTTTTTTTTTTGGGACCCTTCAAGAAGCCGGAGCACTAGCATCCTTCTCTGCCTCGGCTCCTCCCTCCGCAGCAGGGGAGGCGGCAGCAGCAGCAACAGCAGCATTGGCCTCGGCTTCGGCCGCCGCGTCCATAATATCCGCAGTATCGTCCACCTCATCCTCCGCCGGCGGCTGCACCTGCTCCTCCTCCGGCAGCGGCTCCTCCACATAGTCATTCTCGAAAGCATCTGCGGGCACCTCATAGATCCTCACCTGCGGCTTCACCGGATCCTTCACGAGCACGTACTTCCCCTCATTGAGTTTCATGCACAAGTCCACAATCGACTTCACAATCCCCCACATGTTAGAAGTGTTGAGGTTGATCTGCGCGGCGAAATCCCTAGGCTTGTAGCCGAAGACGCCGAGAATAACGTGGTTGTAGTGGTCCCGGGGGTGGACGCGCGAGACGTAGCCGACCTTCATGAGGTCGGCGCTGGCGAGCAGGGCCTGGGCGGTCCAGCGGGCGAGCTTGTTGGCGTTGTTCTTGAGCTCGGTGGCGAGGACGGCGCCCTTCTGGGTCTCGAGCTTCTGGCGCCAGTCGACGCCCGAGTACTTGGGGTCGAACTCGTTGAGGGCGTTGAGGGTCATGAAGGAGCGCTGGCCCTTGACGTCGGAGACGGCGTGGACCTCGCAGCGGGCGATGAGGTAGGTGTCGTCGTCGAGCTTCCAGCGGCGGTAGCGGTAGGCGACGGAGGCGACGTCCTCGTTGTCGGAGGCGAAGGGATTTGGCTCGTCGAAGGTGAGCTTGTTGCCGTCGCGGACGAGGACCTGCTGGGAGAAGTTCTGGTTGATGTAGGTGGCCTCGACGGCCAGGGAGTGGGGTGAGTTGATGTCCTCCTTGGCGTCGGGTAGGGGCTCGGAGGCGGTCTCGTTGACGGTGAGGAGGTCGAGCTGGGAGCCGTCGCGCTTGTCGAGGAAGAGCTTGTTGCCGACGCGCTGGACGATGATGTCCCAGGAGTAGACGGAGCGCGGGGCGCACATGAGGGCTGCGAGGATGGCGTCGGTGGCGAACACGGTGGCCTTGTCGTCGGCGGCGAGGCGGCGGATGACGGGGTCGTCGGTGGTCGTCACCTTGAAGAAGTTGCGGGACTTGAACCGCTCGAGGCGGCGGTCGTTCTTCGGGTTGAGGCGGTCGAAGGAGCGGTCGTAGAACTCGAGGGCGCCGCACACGAGCAGGTCGTCGGGGGGGTCGGCGACGGAGAAGGAGAGCTTGGAGAAGGTGGAGAAGGGGATCTGGTCGAGCATCGTCCACTCGGGCTGGATGTCCACGGACGACTTCAGCAATGGGGAGTCGCGAGATGCCGCGCCGGCTGGGCCGCCTCCGGGGCCGCCGCCGCGGTGGTAGTGGTGGTGGGGGTTGTGGGAGGAGCGATGGTGGTGGAGCTGGTGGTAGAGGCGGTCGCGGCGGGCGCGGTCGCGGTCTGCGTCGCGGCGCCGGGCCTCGACCTCCTCGTCGCGGCGCTGCGGTAGCTGCGGGCGCTGGTGGAAGCGCCATCGGGGGCCGAACTTGGGCCGCGGGGGGGGCTTCGCGTCGACGAGCCGGAAGGACGAGTCGTCGTCGGCCGAGGCCAGGGCCAGGGCCGACGACGACTCGTCCAGGGCGAAGTCGAACACGGAAGAGTCGCCGCGGGGCTTGCCCTGGTTCGAGAACGTCGGGTGCCGCGTCCAATCCGCGATGCGCCCCACCTTCTCCGACCGGGAGAACGGGGCGAAAGGCACGTGCGCCGGGTGGGCGGTGGTAGCGCCGCCGCCGCTTCCGCCGGAGCCCGGCGGGAGGAGGGGCGGCGCCGCCGGGGAGTCCGGGGGGCCCCAGCCGTCGGAGTTGAAGGGGACAACCCCCACCTCGAAGCCCATCGGGGAAGGACAAAAAGTGGGCTAGGGTTTCGGTGAGAAAAGGGCGAGGAAGGAGAGACGATGGGAGGAGGCGGCTAGGGTTTTTATGATCGAAAGCAGCGGAAAGCCTCCAGACTCCAGTCCAGCAACGAGGTTTGGAGCGGGTATGGGTCGAGAGTAATTTCGAACCCGTACCCGGTCCGAGCACGAAGTGAGTTAAAAGAGTCGGATCCGCAAATTCCGTGCGTACCAAATTGCGCCAACCGTGACGTAACTGGTTACATACAACTACTACTCGATTAACTATCATTGTTTGGTTCGCGGAAATACAATAGAGTAACAAGGAGGAGTTGTCAGCAAAATCTTTTTTCCTGAATCAAAAAAAATTGAACTTGTGATTTTAAAAATACCCCAAGTATTAATATTTTTTAAAACATCCAAATTATCGGATCATATCAACTTTCACTCCCAATTATGTAGATATGGAACAAATGAAATTGATTTAACGAAAATAATAAGTTTTTTTTGCTGTCCAAATTTTTATTTCCTTACAAATCGTTGCATACCTATGTAAAAAAGATTAATGCTATACATTTTAAATGAAGTGTACATCTTACATTTTATTTATTCAAAAATAAAATAAATTTTATCGATCACTTCAAAGTAACCGATGAATAAGTCTCCATCCTTCCTTGAATGGATGATATGTAGCATTCAAATCAAAACTTCTTATTTCATTCAAATCAAAACTACAAAACAAAATTTCAAAAGAAATTTTTAACTATGCATCTATTCATACATTTAGATGTCCAATTTCTAGGAGATAAGTTTCTCGCTCACCGACTTCCTGCTTCCAAATAACCCAGGTAAAATTGGTTCCACTAAAAAATATTTTGCATAAAACCAAATATTTGATAAATCCATTTCAGTGCTATTCAAAAGATAAAAAAAATTGATTTCGCCAAAAATAAAAAATGACTGAGCAATCACTTAAACGAGAAACAATTATCATTTTATCATACAAAATGAGATCCAACCAAAGCTTCACACACTACAAGAGCTCCAGTTTCATCCTTCATAGCACTTGGATAAGCATATGATGCATTCATAACACTTGAGAAGCTCATAAAGTGAAAGCTTGCTTTGTATTGCTAATGCCTATTACAGCAACCTTGATCTTTCCAACAAGCTGCATCCAGTGACCACAGAAAAATTGATTCATACATTTCAGAGATGCATCACCATAAACATGCAGTGAAATAAGAGATTTTTTTGTTACATGTAATTACAACAATATTAAAATTAATGTATTTGAATTCAGCTGCTACAGTTGGAACAACACGAGGAGGTCCAACCGCAGCAGTTGAAACTGAAACTATATTTAATTTCACCGTAGTTCCAACTATAACAGTTATAGAGTAGTACAGTACATTCTTAATTACATCCAACCAAGCGATCCCTAAATGGAGCAGTATTTTTTCAGCAACAACATAACTTCCATTTATGCTATTATACATCATCTCCGTCGCACCGCAACAGCACAAATAAATAAGCAAATTTCCATATATTTGGAGGCGCATATATTTTCCATATACTTCGATATCAGAAGAAAGCAATATTTTGATGTGTTACAGTCAACTGACTAAGATGATAGTTGTCAACAATTTTTTTTTTTTAAAAAAACAAAATTGCAATCAGATAACTTTTATCAGACTAATAATAACTCTCTCACAGCTTCCACAGTATGCTCCTGCATGGAAATTGTATAGCATGCAATCACATATCACCTTCGAGACCTACATGATAAGGTAGGCGTCAAAAATAATGATCTGAATATCAGGAAGCTTTGTATCATTAACCCTGCAAAAAATGGTATCAAGTTATAAGGCTTATATAAGGCCTTCTAGGTATCTATCATTTTGTACTTTAGATCAAAGAAATGAAGCTCGATATCCATGCAACAGATAAATTAACTACATTGGACCAAAAGAAGATGTCCTTCATGAAATTATCCACGCCAAACCAAGCTCAACCACAATCAAGATTACAAGCAAAAACAAGCATCAATATCATTCAATAGATATATCCATGCATGTAGCATAGAAAGAACAGTATGAATGCAAGATTTGGTCATCTAATCAACTTGGCAATCGTTTCATAACTATTTTTGAAGATATCTTTTTTCATTATATTCAAGCTTATTTACTCCTATTGACCAACAATTTCTTCCTAGTTCTTCTAATAAATGTTCAATGGGGACCTGTTTGTAAAAACTTCAAGAGGAATATATATGTTCGATTCATCAAGATTGTCACATATATAATAGCACCCGTTCTTCTATAGGTCTGCACGTAGTAACATGCCAGTAAGGTTTTTTTTTTTACTTTTTGGAAAACAGTCAAACTAAGTTAATCTAAGAACAACCATAGTGCGATTTCTGGTCCATGTTTTCCATTTCACTTATGACGAAATTCGATTGACCAACTTAGAAATCAACCTAAAGTAATATTCTTACAAATAGTTGCCATATGTCATGATTCGAATTTACTCTTTATCGAATAAAATTAAGAAGTGGGCAGCCGTTTAACTGGGAAAAAAAGGAAGTAAAAAAGCTGGGAAAAAGAAATAAAAAACCTTCCAGTTCAATATTTCTAGAAAAAAGAATTTCTTTGAGTTCCCAAAAAAGGAGAAAGAAAGGCCTACTTGGTTTACACTTCCTTAAGCAGAAGAATAATGCATCTTCCTTACTATAAAGCCAAATTTGCACATAGTTGCCACCTCTGACACAAATGATTCCATTTTTCAATTTTATTTGGAGACTTGAGGCTTGGCATCATAAAATCATGAGCATTTCATCTTTGAACCTGGTTTGTTATCCTAAATTCACTTATCCAAATCCATAGCAAAAATGTTTTATCCACATCCTATCCCAAGCATTATAGTGAGGAAAAAGTGGGACTCATCATCAATCATTAGTCATTACTTTCTATTAGATTATTCTATAGTCAAATGACATTTGTGCTCAGCAACTAATCTAAGGCAGTCACTTGGATACTATGCGTGAATCTATATTTGTAGTACATATCTTCTTTGTCCAAGTAACAGTGCAATGGCAACTTTTAATGTAATGGTTGGTAAGATATGATGTTTTTTTTCAAAAATGTCAAATTCACTGCTACTGTCATCCATCTGGTTAACTCAGATGTGTTAAAGAATTGGATTCCAATGCATTAACATAAGTTATGCTTGCAAATATGTACCCAACTATGTATGTGTCTTTCATAAATCACATAACTGAATCATCCCCTCAAATAAACAAGCCAATAGAGCACATCACGCAATAAAATTTATTAATTTAACCTGAACAAACAAGTTAATCCAAGTATAAGCAGAGAGAAAATTTGAATTTCCACGTATGCCACTACTTATGCTCTCCTTTTATTCTCTATTCTGAAAAGCGCATTTAGTTTCTCATCGATCAAAAAATAAATCATAGCCAGGTAAACTTATCATTCAGGTGGCGGCACATCTTAAACACATAATTTTACCATAAACTGGCTCCTCCCTACTATATTTTCATTATTGTCAATCATGAAATAACTCTATGAAAATTTCAAATTTCTATATTTAATATATCATGAGGAATTGGGATTTATAAGTCGTCTAGGTGTGAGATACTGGACTTTTGCAAATAGCAAAGTTGCAGTATGGTTGGTCGGTCGGCACGTTGGAGGAGTGCCTAGCCGAGTCGGGACCGTTTTAGGACAAATCGGCGCGAAAAAACGGAGCTCGGGTGCTTTTTAGAGGGTTATTCCGGGTTTCAGGCGTGGATTCGGGCGCTCGAATTCAGACTGTAGCCGCCTGAACGGGAGAGCAGCTGCGCGCGTGCATGCGACGCATGACGGCTAAGCAATCGAGGCGTGCAATGTGGGGCGGATGGGCAGGCCACGTGGTGGCGTGCCAGTGGCTGCAAGCGCATAGGGAACCGGCGCAGCAGTGACGCGACACCCGTCACGTGCGATGTGACGCGGGAGCGGGCAAGGTGGCATTTTCGAGCGCGCTTTCCAAGTGCCCGAAACGCGCCCTGTAGTGGTCCGAATCATTCGGGCCACCCATTGTTGCTTGCGTCGCCCCGATCTGGGTGGTTTCAAGCGCCCGAATGTGGGTTTCGAGCGCCCGAATCCCTATTTTGAGGCTATTTAATGCACGGGAACCCCTTCTTCTATTTTCTTCTGCTGCTCGCGTACGAGGGCTTTATAGATAGAAACAGAGAGCGAGGAAGAGGGAGAAGGAGAGGGAGAGGGAGGTCGTAAGTGCGTGGAGAGTGTTGTGGCGCGCGCGGTTCGATCCGAAGACTCGAACACGAGCGCGCGCGCGTGAAATTTGACGGCATGTCAACTATGGGGTAGGTTTTTTTATTTTATATTGTTTGTTTGAGGTTTTTTGAGTTGGTTTTTGGTTGTTTTAAATTTAGCTCGATAGAGTTCTTGGATTTGAGCTTGGTGCTTTTGTGTTGAACTATTAGGGCCGAGTTCTTCTGTGTCGCGCAGTTGAAACAGGATGCCGCCGGATTTTTCGGCGTGGAGCCATTCGCGTGTGGTGATCACCGTTGCGCGTCTATCCGCCGAACTTGTTCTGCCGGAATTTGCAATCCAGGTGGGTTCCGTGTCGCCGAGAATGGTGGAGTAGCGATTATGTCTACGTTTTAGATGTAGGAATTTTTACTGTTTTTTATATTATTTATTAGATGTAGAAAATGCATGCTAGTGTTTTGGATGATGTTTTATTTGTGTTTAGACTGTTCGGACTGGGGCTAGAAATATTATTTTATTGCAAGGGGGCGTAAGAGGATTGTGGGTCACATAGATATCGGGATAGGTGTTATTTTTATAGCATTATTAGGTTAGTCTGATTGTCAGGGGAACCATGTTGTCGACCCAGGTTGACCTTTCGTTTGTGTTGTTGGTTATTAGAGATGGGTAGTACTTACGTATTGATATTTGTGTTGCGTCATGCTGACATAGTAGTTGCATTGTCTTGAAGTTTCGTGGGCCGTGGGTCGTGCCTAGGACACTATGTTCGAGACGTGGGATACTTTCGTGTTGAGGACTCGTGACAGGTGGGCTGGGGTCTACTATTGACGGGCCACCATCTGGACAGTAGGAAGATATTGACAGTGACCTATTTATAGGCGACGCAGACCATTCAGAATTAAGTCCAGTGTACCGTTGAGTCGGCTAGTTATTGTGTGTGTTGTTCGAGTTGGGTTTTCTTTTGCGATCGGGATCGGGTAGAGTTGTTTGGGTTTTGGTGTAGAGAAATGATAGTATAGTGTTGTGTTTTATTTTATTATGCTTTGTTACTCATTTATTTTCAGTTTTTCTATCTTGCCCCTAATAGACCTAGTGGGTAGGCTGTGATTGTCGCCGAATGTACCCACTGGAAACTACTATTTTGTAGTTCTCACGCCCGCTTGTAGTCTACTTTTCATGACCAGCTCCGGACTGAGGTAAGAGGATTGCACCGTAAATAGCAACCATTCCCAGTTAGTAGTTTTGTATAGTTGCACTGTACCAGGGCTCTTTACTTGTATTTTATTTCTACGAGGTGGATATGTATGATTTTGCACCGTGATAGGTGTTAGTATAGCTTTACTTATGCTCTAATACTTATTTAGTTGTATATTATAGTTCTTTTGTAGGTAAGCTTTGGACGCTTCGTGTGTGTTGCTCGCACACGTGGCGGGTTAGTTGCGTGCCCGAGGGCTTCCGCTATGGGCTCGGGGCGTGACAATAGGGTTCTAAAATGCATCTTTCTATTTAGATAACTCTCTTGTTCCTACAAAAGCTTGCATCTCCTAAATTCAATGCAGTCTCTGATGTTTGTGAAAGTTCTATATAACCAATAAAATTTCTCACAACTTGAACAGCTCAACAAAACTTAGGGAAAGCTCAAAGATGCAAATATGTTGAAAAACCAAAAGCAACAATTTGCCGAATAAACCAAATAATTATCAAGTAAAACTATAACTGCAACAAACAAAAAGATGTCATCTACTTACCACTCCCAAAGAAAACCTCCAAAATCTGAACCCTACTTATACTCAAAATTTGGGATCGGCGCGCTGGGAGAGTCAAAGCTCTCCAAAATCTCAGTTTTCCCACCTCCAATTCCACTTTTCGCGCCCTCCTTCTTACCGCCCCCGAAGAAACCTCCGAACCACGACCGACCGCCGGTGTCCTCCTCCATGACCGCCGCAGGCGGCGGCGGCGGCGGCGGCTGGACTATGCCCGGCGGTAAGAACCCTCCGGGGCTGCCCGCGGTCGCGGGCTCCTCCATCATCGGCGGGAGGTTCTGCGGCACGGCGAGGAATCGGTTGAGCATGATCCCGGCGCCCTCGATGAGGGCGAGGAGGACGCCGCCGAAGAGGGCGGAACGCGCGGCGGGGCCGGCGCCCTGGCGCATCTGGAGGAAGCCGCCGGTGGCGGCGCCGGCGATGATGGAGTTCCAGGGGTCCTCTTTCTGGCGGAGGTAGACCATGGAGCAGTCGAAGGCGGAGAAGAGGCCGCCCCACACGGCGAAGCTCCCGCCGACGCGCGGCGCGTTCATGCGCAAGGCCTGGGCTCCCCCCGCGACGCGCTCCCCGTTGGGGGAGTTGTAGAGGCCCTTGATGAAGTGGAACGCGGAGCCCCCCACGGCGCCCATGCCGAAGGCGCCACCGATGTCGTCGAGGATCCTGTCGGGGCACGGCTCGCGCGAAGTCTCCGGAGTTCCCATGGCGAGGAGCCGAGAGGGAGGAGGCGGGATCCGATCGGAGCTAGGGTTTTTGGGGAATAGGACGAGGAGGAAGAGGAGGAGGAAACCCTGGGATCGAGTGGAGGTCGCTTTTGGCGGCGCCTTGGGGAGCAAGGAAAGAGAGGAGGAAATGGACCGGTTTTTTTAATTTTTGAAGCGGATCGAAGAAATTGGGTTCTTAGTGGACCGGATTCGGACCCTAGGATCATTTATAAAGTCGGCGGCGATATAACTTCGCTACCGACTTCGTTGTTTTTTTTTTCTTTTTCTTTTTTTTTTGAGCAATGCACCCACAACCCATTTAGGATTATAAACTTACAACCTCACCAGTTCCAAAGCTCACTTTTTTTACAAAGTGATATGCTAACTCAATTTACTGAAGTTTTATAATTTAATTTATTGATTTTTAATTATTTTTGAATCTATTCAAAATGATGACAAAATATAGGATACTAATTAATATAATTATTAATGCAGAGAATAGTTAAGATGGGGGTTAATGTAAAGAGGCTTTTTTTTTACATATCCTTTTTTGGGTTTTAGTTTAAAAAAAATAATAATAAAATAATAAAATAATAATAATAAAGGTGACGAAACAAGTACGAAAAAATGGGCTATTAATTGTATGGATGAGATAGTAAGATTACTCCGATTATTTTTCGTAAGTAGTAGTATCATATGCATGTGTTACAATAAGTTAATTATAATATACATTTTGTGATCTAATAAAATATAAAAAAATATATTTTTATATGCTTTCGCTCAAATTTGTTTCGCTTAATAGCGGCGAAAACGGGCCTTCATACCAAACGGGCACTAAGTGGAAACTATGTTGGATTGGGCATACATACAATAAATTTGAGCCCGAACCCAAATATTGTAATGGGTTCAATTTTTGACCCATATTTGACCCATGGAACCTAACCACTCGGAAAAGTTAGGTGCAGAAAAAAAAATATTATAATAGACTTGACTAGATTCAATAAAATTATTTTATTATTTATAATTTAATTTTTATTATTATTGTTTGAAGTTGACATATTATTTGGCTCGCATAGATAATGTGGTGCACCAATAATAGTCAATGATTTTTTGTGCGAGCAAAAATAGAGTCTCTCTAATAAGTATATTTAAATTTGAACTTTTGCTTGGGAATTATAACACTAACAAAAGAAAAAATGATCATATAAGGGATGTGGTGACTCTTTATTTAGAACCGTTCGATGATAAAATTTAAAGGCTTGGATGTGCTGGTTACTGAGAGTTCAGATATGTTGAAATCGTAATCGCCCTATGGTAAATCATATTATTAGTCGACATAAGAGAGTACATTTATAAGAGAAGTAAAAATTTATGCGGTTTGTTTTCATTACACACTGCTAATTTTTTTTATTTTTTTTAATTTTACAGTTTGAGGCTCACGAAAACTCTAATGTTTGGAATTAAAGAGCAGCGAAGACTTACAAACTAGATAGCCAACGTATTCAGAAATCAAAATCGAAATCAGATCGGATTGTTTGTTTCTTTTTGAATCGTGTTCTTGTCTTGATGATTCTGAATTTTTCACGTGCTTTCTATGCGTTGCGAAAATAAATCCTAATCGTATCCTCCTGATAAATTCTAATCCACATCTTATGTCGATTGAGTTGAATTAGAATCGGCCAATGTGACACAATCATGCAGAAACAGTAACTAACAACAATACACAAGTTTACATAACACTCTATCACCTACTAATGAGAGTAGAGATTATTGTAAAATTTCATTGTAGCAATCTCTGGTTAAGCATTATCATTTTAATGTTATCTATATCAAGTTACATAAAAAAGGCAACAATATCATTTATCCAAAGAATTATATAGAAAATAATTTTATCTTGGATGTGGAAATTTAATAATTTTTTATCAAACAAATATAAAAAGGGGATATTTCAATCCTGTAAAATAAACAGTAAAACTCTAATAATTTCACTCCTACAATTATAAAAACAAGCATAAAAAAAATATAATTTTTATATGAACTCTAGTTCAATCGAACAAAAGTCTACTTTAACCTGAACTTCAAATGAATTAAACAGATTCTAAGAACTGTTATAGAGTTTATTTAGGTTTTATTAATTTTTAACTTATTTTTTACTTTTGGGTTTTCTTGGTGGCCCAACAATAATGAGTTTTATCTGGGAGCCTATTGTTTTAGCTCATTAAATGTGATATTTAGTCTCATATTGAATACTCATTACATGTGCTAGTTATTTATATACTAATATTTTTTTTGCATATGTTTGTTAGGAGAAAGTGAAAGTAGAGACTTCTCCTAAACACGTGCGTACGAGCACGAGCACGAGTCGGGTCGGGCGTGCGATAGCGCGCAATTTTGACTCGATTTTTTTATTATTTGCTTTTTTATTTTTGCCTGGCATAACCTTGACTTGGGAAGAGCCTTCTCGTGCTACTCAAAAAACTTACTTTGGAAAGTGGCTGGTGGGCTGTCCAAGGACCTCCTCGATAAGGTCCAACGGCTAATCCGAGATCTAGCCGTTGGACCCCGTCTCGAGGTGGGTTTGAGTCTTTGGGCTGCCCAAGGGTCTCCTTGGTAAGATCCAACGGCTAACCCGAGATCTAGCTGTTGGACCCTGCCTCGATGTGGATTTGAGCCCTATATATACATAGGTGTTCTTGATTAAGTTAAAAAAGAGAGCTACTTCTGATTTACAGTACAGTTTTACACCGAGCTTTATATACACTTTTACTAAACTTTTAATAAATTAATTTAATATTTACTAAACTTTTAATAAATTTACATAATAACTTATAATTTAATATTTTAAATTTAAATTAATTGAAGCGTAGCCGTGGGATTCCACAACTAATCTGATCCAATCTCATTCCAATCACTTCCTTTGTTCTAGATTCATTTCCACAAGTTGGTTTGCAATAAATTGGTTTGGACAAAAACATAAATCAATCTTCTAGAAGTATTATTTTCTCTTACCATCAAAAGATAATAACAAAATAAAGTCAAAAAATCCTAGTCCCTAAAATTCTCAGTTAATATGAACCAAGTAAATCCATGTTTCAACAACTATATATCCCTTCTAAAAAAAAAAAAAAAAAAAAAAAAAAAAAAATACTACTAGATAAATAAGCCCATCACTTTCTAATATCCTAAAATCTTAAAGGATGTAAACAAGAGCCAAAAAGCAAAATCATATCCACGTCTAAATTCATGTGAAAATTCGAGGCATGATCCAAAACAATGTCATTCATGGCACTCGGCAAACGTACGATGGCATTGATAATGATAAAAAAAAACTTTGTCGTTGCATGTGCATATGTGCATGTAATCCAAAGAAGGTTCACAAAATTTTATTTTATAAGTGGTTGGGAAACAAAACTTAGAATGAGATCTAAGCAAACGTACATTAGTATTGATAATAAAGTACTGATGATAAAAGAAACTCTGTCGTTGCATGTGCATGTACATGTGATCCAAAGATGGATCACACAATTCTATTTCTATAGGCAATGTTTGATTCGAAAATAAGATTTAAAATAAGATCTTGTTTTAATTTCTTTTTTTAAAAAAACGTGGTTTGAAAAGAAGAGTGCGGATAAAGAGAATATTCTTTTTAATATCCAAACAAAAAGAAGCAGGGGGAGGGGGGATTTTTAAATTTTAAAATATTTAAATTTATAAAATTTAAATTTTTTTTTTATTTTATAAATTTTAAAATTTTTAACTTTATATTTTAATAAATCTAAAAAAAAAAATTAATTTTAAAATTTTAAAATTTATATAATTTTTTTTTATAAAAGTTTTTAAATTTATACAAATTTAAAAATTAAAATTTTTGCTCCCACTTTTGTAATTTTTTAAGACAATTAAATTAAACTTTTTAACATTTATAAATTTTTAACTTTAGAGAATCTTTAAATTTTATAGCTTTTTAAACTGTTAACTTTAATTTTTAATAAATTTATACCAAATTTTTAAAATTTTAAAATTTATACCAATTTTTATATATAAAATTTTGAATTTTTAAAAATTTATAAAGTTTCAAAATTTTAAAATTTTTTAATATTTTTTTTATATACAAGTAAAATATAAATTTTAATAATTTTTTTAATAAATATCTTAAATTAAATATTTAAAATCATACAAGTAAAATTTTTATTTGTTTTAAACAATTATTATGGTTGATGGCAATTTCTTCATTTCATACAACTTATACTCTATATTCCTCTTATTCTCTATTATCACACCAAACACAAATTTTCTTATAACCTGGTACTAATCTAATTCCCAACCAAACATATTTTTACAATAGTTTCAGTTAGTTCCCACATTTATATTTATTTCTAAAACAACTAGTTCTCTCTTATTTCACAACCAAATGAAACCCAAACGCATTTGATTTGGATGGGAACAATAATTCTCATCTTTCTAGAATAAATTGGTATAAGGCTGAAACTACAGTTCCAACCTTTTTTCTGGAATAATCTTGTTCCCACTTAAGAATAAAAATAATTAAAATAAATATAATTTTAATTATTGTATTAACTCTTTAATTAATTTAATATTTTTGACTAATTTAATTATTTTTATTAACGAATTATTTAACTATTATATAATTAACTAATTAATTTATTAAATTATGTGTAGTTAATTAAATTATTTATTAACAATAGTTATTATTGTTAATGATTTTATCAATTAATATTTAGGGTTATCTAACAATAATTAATTAACTAAGTTAAATTATTATTTAATTAATATTTTTATATTAATTAATTAGATAAAATATTATTATTTTGATATTATAATTGTTCTTATTTTTACTATTCCAATCTAACTATCCAAACATTATTTTTTCTATTTTCAGAAACAATTCAATTTTTATCTAAACGCAAATTTGATTTTGTTTCTGCTTGTTCCTAAACTTATACATATTCCTAAAATAAACAGTTTTAGTTTGTATCTGAACCAAACGTAGCTTATAAGGTACTTCTCCATCAATTATATATATTCTTGTTAAATTTTTTTATAAATTTTAATTTGTTTATACTGTTGGCGTAAATGAGCTAGCATTAGTTTTGCTATATTGCGGGATGCCAAATTAGATTGAGTTTCGTTCAAAATGGTGTGAGGTTAAATCACTACAATAAAATTAGGTTATAGCGACATTTTCAAGTGTTTCTAAAATCTAAAAAAAGTGTCACTGACAAAAATACCGACACTTATTGTAAGTGTTGCTATATGTGCCGTCGCTAGGGTGTATAGCGACACATTTTTGTAATGTGTCCTAAAAATGTGTCCCTATAACCTAATTTTGGATATAGATGGAATATAGATAGGACATTTATACAAAAGTGTCACAAATATGTGTCCCTATAACCTAATTTTGTTGTAGTGAATTGAATTGAGTCATGTTTAAAGGGGTGCGAGGCCGGTCCGGCCGATTCACAATCAAGACTCGTAAGCGTTGTGTTTGTATTTTTTAAGTGAATTGATTGTATTTTTTTAAAAATTTAAATTTTTAAGATTAATAATTAGCGTTAACGATCCGATAAGTGATATTAGAGTTAGAAGTCAATGATTCTAATCCCGCGTGCTGCCTTGAGTCTTGGTCTGAGTCATAATCGCGACTCGTAAAAGTTCAGTTCGAATTTTTAGGATTAATAATTAGCGTCTACGATCCGACAAATATTTAGCTTAAAATTTATATATTATTTGCCATTGTATAGTTACTTAATTATTCAGTAATTTTATTTTTATTATATAATAAAAAATTATTATTAGATATGAGGATAAAATAATATAGTCCCATCAACTGTTTACTTAATTTATTGAATTTATAATTTATGTAACTTTCAATTTTTCTACATTGAGTGATTAATTGCAGTCAAATAGATTACAAATTTTATCAACTTTGGAGTTTAATAATTGTAATCATTTTTTGGAAAATAAAGTTACTATAATTAATGAATAATTAAAAGCTAATAAAATAATCAAATTTAATAAAACTTTTACCATAATTAATTAGAATAATAATTCAAATTTAAAAAACTTGGAATTTCAGAGGTGCAAGCAAGAAAAAAAAAAAAAAAAAAAAAAAAAACCTATACCATATTAATTTTTTTTCTTTTCATTCAAAATTTTGCATATATATACATTTCAAAATACACATATTCTCTTTTATACCTCCAAAAGTAAAAATTTATCTTCATACCCTTTAGAAATACTTTTCTATATTTGCTTGCATATCTCTTAAAAGTTTATTTTTTACACTTATATCCCTAATAGTAGCATATATATATATATATATATATATATATATATATATATATATATATATCTAATCTTTCACGTTCCGAGAAACACTAAATTCCCACATACACACTTAAGTGTATCCCAGTGGGCACGACGAGCCGAGAAATAGCTAATCGTACCTACTGGATACAATAATCTGCGGATAGTAACAGGTCAGTGGATAAAGGCTGAATAAACAGATAGCAGGTCTACAGATAAGCAAAGTATACTGAGTAGAGGCTAAAATAATCAAACAACGAATCCACTGGTAAGCAATGTGTACTGAGAGAACTGAAAGGTAGAATGCAAATATATACTCTAAGCAAAGTACCATTAATCATGGATTAATCAACAGTGCAGAGAAATCACATACCAAGCTATAACTGATAAATCTATAAACAAGAATGAATATGTTATAGCTGACAAGCAGGAAATAGTCATACTATCACTGATAATCTGGCGAGCAGAGAACGATCATACTATACATGATAAATCTATAACAGATATGAAAATGCAGGTAATCAAACAAGCAGGAATATCAAGAAGGTGCATCAAAGGTAGTACTACAAATATACCCAATCAACTGCCACTTTTGGCCACAAGGGCTTCAGGCTAAACTGCCATGGAGCATATGGACCTCAGGCAAAAGCCCCTTTTGGTCATTGGGGCCTCAGGCTAAAGCCCCTTTTGGACACCCAATCAAGCTATCATCACCCCACTGGGCTCACGGGTCAATCAGACCTCTCTACCGGTAAAGAACACCGTGACGGTGGCCAAACCGTCGGTGTGCGTGACTAAAACCTGGCTCTGATACCTGCTAGAGAACTTAATTTGCACCTTTTAAAAAATATATACTTTTTAAGGGGTATACATGAACAAAATATCTGTTCTAAATTCTTAATGCAGAGCTAACCTGTGTTAAGAGAGAAAAAACAAAAGGACGAAAAGAGATATATGAAAAACACAAATTTACAACAAAGATGAAAATATTACTAATCAATCCAAAAAAATTAATTATATTAACTGCTTATATAGAGACGATACCCTAATATTATTATAAATTAAATTTTAAAATTTTAACAATTTTTCTAATATAAATATATATCTAATCATAATTTAAAACTTCTAAAACTGGATTCTTAACTTTTAAGAATTTATTCCTTATAGTAAATTTATAAAAAATTTAAAAAATTATTAAAACAAAATTCTCATTTTTTTTTTGACTGAATCGATTCTCCTACTATAGTGTATAGGTATACCTTCTAGAATATTCTAAATATGGATTTCCAAAGGTCAATTTAAAAGTAAATGACACCTACTGTGTTTACCAAATTTGTCACTTTGGTCCCAATTGTTTTATTACTATGAGATTATATCCAGAACATGTATTAATTATTCATTTAAGTTTCTCCACCAAAAACACTGTTGACATTTATTAAAATTGTCAATGATTGGTGATAAATATAAATAGATTGTTTTTATTTATTTCTACAGTAAAATTTCTGCACTACCGAAGTAAACTTTATTTGGAATTCCAATCAATTAAAAGCATGACGATGGTTTTTTTTTTTTTTTTTTTTTTGTTTTGAATTTATTCCACTAAAAAAATATATATATTTTTAAATTATAATATTTAAATTTATAAAAATAATTTTATAGCTGTCACGCTTGCGCCATGTGAGCGTCATGCGGTCACCCTGGGCGGCCTGAGAGGAGGTTAAGTTGAACACAATAAATAATTCACCGTGTTAGAAAACAAATAATTCACCGTGTTAGAAAACGGTGAACCATTCACCTTGTTTATTTCTTAAATTTATACAATAAGTTGTATATAACACGTGAATTCCTTTTTTTATTTTTTTTTAAATTTATTTTTATTTATTTAATCTTATTTAATTTTATTATTATTATTATTTTTATTTTATTATATTATTCTATTTTAATAAAAAATATTATTATATTATTAAGATAAAAATTAGAAATATTCTAAAATATTCTAATAAATAAAATATTTAAATTTAAACAAAATATTTAATATTTAGATAAAATAATTTAAATAAAATAAAATTAGTAAATAATTTATACTAAACATTTCGTGTTTAGACACGAAAAATTGATTACCGAGTTCAACTAACACCATCCACACCTCAATCCGCTCGCGTGACACTTATGTGGTGCATGCGTGACAGATATAAAATTATTTTTATAAATTTAAATTTTATATATTTTTTTAAAAAAAATTATAGGATTAAATAAAAAAAAAATTCTATCTAGAATTGTCAATGGTTGGTGATAAATATAAATAGATTGTTGCTGTTGTAACATAATTTTTTTTTTTTATAGAAATAAAAAACATTTTAACAGACATCAATCATTTATTTTTACAGTAATACTGAATTACCAAACTAAACTTCATCTAGAATTCCAATCAACTAAAAGCATGAGCATGATGCATTACCTTTGCCAAGAAAATCTTTTCTATGGCTATTATTCTATATAAAAATAATATTATTTAATAATAAATTTTTAAATTGTGCTTATATGTTAATAATGATAATTTGTTGGATTTAACTTACTGGCTCAAAATGTTAACTTATTCCATCGAAACCGCTATCTCAAAATATTTAAGTCAGACATAAATTAGAATTGTCAGAATATGTGGTGTAGCACTTTGTTTAGTATAGTGTTTAGCTCTCATATTTTTAGTTGATATTTCGAATGTAATAGTCTGATCCGCTAGTAATAATACCTTGTTTGGTTCAAATTATTAGTTCAAAATATTTAAAATAATTTATTATTACTAGAATGCGTGATTTTTTATATTCTTTTTATATTTCATCTAATGTGGGGCTCATAGGGTATATTATTACTTGCGCAAATATATAAAAGCATTTCCAAAGTAATATTTCAACATAAATTTATCTTATCTTATTAATTAATTAAGAGCATATAAACTTAAACACTTTTAAATTATGCACTTTTTACTCATGTTAGAATCTAATTATCAATGTCTCAAAATAAAGAGTTAATTAACTATTGAAAATGATTTGAAGCATAAAAAAAAATTAAAAAAAAATTTAAAAAAAAACAGAAAAAAACTACATATAATTTAAAATCGTTTATTTTGATACCGCTTGATGCTTAGAAATTCGGTTTTCAAATGTTATGGATCAGATTCAATAGTGCTCAAATTAAGTATAAACTTTATTTGTACACCTTACACATACTCTCGCACGCATTACACATACTCTCGCTACAACAAAACTATGATATAACGATATTTTTAAGTATTTATAAAATCTAAAAAAAGTGCTGCTAGCAAAAATACCGACACTTATAATTAATTAGTGTAGCTATATGTGCAGTCGCTAGGGTGTATAGCGACACATTATTATAATGTGTTCCAAAAATATATCGCTATAATCTAATTTTGGATATATATGAAATATAGATAGAACACTTATACAAAAATGTCATAAAGATATATTCCTATAACCTAATTTTGTTGTAGTGTTTTGTTAATTAAATTTTTTATTATTATATTATGTGATACAATGAGATTGGTAATTTGGTAATAATAAGAAGATATTTCCCACATCAATCTTTCAGGTAATTCTGGTGATGGCATCTATCAGACTCTTGCATAAGAAAACCTGGGACACAAATAAAAGATAAATGCTATATTTCCCAAGAACATGCTGCATCACATCACATTCCTCTGGGTGGTTTTCTATGCAGTAATCCAGTTACATTACATTATTTATGTCTCAAGTCAATTAAATTATTTTATTTAAAAAGTATAATAATTTTTTAAAAAAACATAAGTAAAAATGAATAGAATTTATTTGAATTATAAGTTATTTTGAATCAACTAGCCAATCTTTTAAAATTTTAATTTTATTATTTAATTTTTTAATTTATTTAATTTGAATCAATTAATGATACTTAATTTAACTTTAAAATTCAAGCTAATTACTTATCAATGAGTTTATAATTGCGAAAGTTACGTGAAGTATGCTAACTAAATATATAAAGATAAACGATATATTTAAATTTTAAAATCAGAGTAATATTGATTGACGCAAACTAAACAAATTAAAAAATATAGATAGTAAAATCAAAATTTAAAAAAATTGTATAGCCAAATCAAAATGGTCAATTATTTATATAAGTTATGTATGCTTTTATTTGAAAAAAATTATGATAAAATAAATAAATTTCAGAAGTATAATTTGATTAGTTGGAACATGGCAGCCACATTAATTGTAGTCTCCCTTTCATTCTCTATTATTATTATTACTATTTTTTACAGTATTTTTATTTTTGTTTTTCTGATTACATCTTCTTTTCTCCACAAATTAGTACTGGACAGGAGAAAATATAGATCCACTACTGAAATAGTAACTGCCCATATTTGAACTGTAGTTTGTTTTTCATGAGATATGTAAAAGCCCAGTAGTCTCATATCCAATGAAAAAAGAGTTTAGATTAAATATATGAGGTCACAGACATTAATAATAATAACTGGATTTAAATATTTTGATCTGTGATTTTGGCTTAAGAATACCGATCGAAAGTGTGAGAGTTAAGTACGAAATAGGGTAGTCCCTTTCCTTGAGAGTTCTGTCATTATTTCGTATACCGATCGAAAGTGTGAGAGTTAAGTGAGAAATAGGGTAGTCCCCTTCCTTGAGAGTTCTGTCATTATTTCTTCTATTTCATCTAATTTATATTAAAAATATTCTTAAAAATAATATAAAAATATTATTTTTTTCTTAAATAAGAAGTAAGGATAATTTATACTGAAAATGAAAAAATGAATATTTACAGTAATTTTTTTTATATTTTAATACTTTTATATTAAGATTTTCTTCGACATTTTTTTATTTTATTTTTCAATATTTTATATAATTGATTATATTGAAGAATAGACTTTTCTATTTTGTTATATTAATCATCACAACTTTTTGCTTGAGTTGGTAAATTTGTACAAACGTCCAAAATTCATTTATCTGCTCTAGAAGATAAGTCCAAAAAAAATTTCGCCTAAGAATATTTTTATTAATTTTTCATTCTTTTAGATATTGTTTGGTTCATAAATAAATTATTTTTATTTATTTTTAATATAGGTACAATTGTTGATATTAGTATAAATAAGATTAATTTTATGTTTAGATGAAAATTGAATTATTTTTGAAAATGAGAAAAATAGGATTAAAATAGTTAGATTGAAATGTCGAAAATAAAAATAATTATAATTTTAAAATAATAATATTTTATTTAATTATTTAATATTAAAATATTAATTAAATAATAATTTAACTTATTTAATTAGCTAATTAATCATGAATATGGCTAGATAATTTAAATATTAATTTACAAAATAATTAACAATAAATACTGTTAATTAATAATTTAATTAATCAAAAGTAAATTAATTAGTTAATTATTTAATAATTAGACAAGCAATTAATAAAACAATTAAATTAGTTAAAATATTAAATTAATTAAAATTTTAATATAATGATTATAACTATATTTATTTTAATTAAGTTTATTTTTATATATGAGCAAATTTATTTTAGGAGAAAAAGTGTTATTACATTTTCAAATTTATACCAATTTATTTTATTTTTTAAAAAATAATGAATTCTCCTCTTTCAAAATAATATTTAGGTACAAATGAGAGAATAAAAATTATATAAATTTTTAACAACTTGTACTCACCTTAATCTCCAATCATTTTCAAGTAAAAGGATAGATGAACTAATCAGTGGCATGGAGTTTATGAACCATCCTTGTCTCCTTTAATTAAGTGGTTGTTGGGTCACACACAGATCACATAGCAATTAATTATACGGTTTTACGTAGAGTCAGATCACTACTGTACTATTGATAGCACCAAGAATTTGATGTTACTAAATTTTTCGTCGTTAGATTTATCCTTTTGATCATTTTCTTTTCTTAGATCATATTATTTTTAGTTGACTTTCTCTTTTTCTTTAGTTGATAACTTTACAATAGTATGGATCTCAATGCAAATTCAATGATAAAAAATTTACAAATATAATTAGGCTAGTACTTTTAAAAGTATATATTTTCTACTCTTTTTTTTTCTTTCTCTCTTTTTCTCTCTCTCTCTATATATCCTAACCACACATTACTTCATCAAAGTGTCAAAAATCTAATAATACTGCTGAACTAGAATGTTATCGATAGCATATGGACTCTGTTGTCACCTATTTTTTTGGGATGACGGAGCTTTCAAATCGACAATCAGCACTGTTGAATATGATGTAGACTATTTAACCTATCTGGAAATTAAATTTTAAATCTTTTCGACATCGTTGACCTAATGATCAAAGGATTGTAAAATTTATAATTTTAATGGTATATATGAGTCTTTTGCTAGTTTAACCGTGTAAAGAATTTTAAATTAATTAAATTTTAGTTAGAAAATTTTTTAAATTATTTAAAACAAGATTTATACTCTTGATCTTGATTACAAGACTCCTATCATTATTTTTTGAAGGATATTCATTTTTAGCAGTTCATTTTTGTGCCCACTTGATGGATAAAAAAATAATATTGAAAAAACATAAAATTTATTTTTCAAATAATTTAAATGATTTAGATCATATTTAACGGTGCCGATAGTCGTTTTGAAAGCTCTATCATCGAAAATAAATGGATGACAACGGAACCGATTTGCAATCGATAGTATGATCAGTCTAGCTCTCTCTCTCTCTCTCTCTCTATATATATATATATATAGAGAGAGAGAGAGAGAGAGAGAGAGTTTGACTGGAATACTATTGATAACACCAAATAATTGGTGTTACTAAGTTTCCAACCTTTGTATAAAAGGATGTGCGGTTGAAATTATAGTGGTCCCCTAAAATTTTTACTATCCAAAAATGGAATGTACTTCACGGGTCATTTCAAAATAAACAGTAAAATTTATCCACCTCAGAATAAATAGAGTGTAAAATATTTACTTCTTTTGGGATGTACAAAAAGTAATTTTATAATTTTTATGATAAACTTCAATTTGACGCTAATCCTTATGTGGTTTAGCGCATTTTCACGTTATCATCCCGTGGTTTTAAAAATTTGCGCTTAACTATTTTATAATTTTACTTTTATTTCACCGAAAAAAAACTACGGCTCAAGTAATTTTTTTTTTAAATCATACAAGAATACCTTGCTGAACGATAAATAATTATAATTTTTTAAATAGCAAAGATGATAAAATAAAAATACGCTAAACTATAGAATAATTAATATAATTTTTTAAATCATAAAAAATATATATTTTTATCGTCAATGTCCGTTAGAAAAATATAGTTAATCATATGTTAAATACTTAATCTTAATTAGTGAGTGAGATAAATTTAATTTTTTATCATTTTAGATATCATACTTAATCATAGATATAATTTTAACCGTTGATATTTTTGGAGGAATATATTTATAAAAACAAATTTGACATTTCACCTATATTCTGTTAAAAAATAAACAGTAAACCAACAAAAACAAATCAAAATGACGTACATGAACAAATTAAAACTTTTTAAAAAATAAATATAAAAAATTAAATTGTATAAAAATATATCTATTATTTTATATATTTACAGAAAATTATGTAAATTTAATACTATTTTTTCTGTTGCGTACTCTCGAAAGCTTACATTATTATTTGGAGACAAAAATTTTATAAGTATCAACTTCAAACTTATTAGTTTGAAAACTATGCGAATAGACGCTACGTGGCAAAAGCGATTCCAATCCATGCAGGGACGAAGCCAGAATTTAAGTTCTAGAGGGGCCAAAAGTTATATAATTACAAAAAATTAAAATTAAAATTAAAATTGTTAAGTATACATAATGCCATTCAAAGTACATATATTTCAACAATTATAATTATTAGATATTTATATTTTATAGTCTATAATAATTTTTTTTAGGACTATTGGATACTTAAATAATATATATTTAAATTTATAATTTTTATATATTTAATATACAAGCATTATGAAAAATCATAGAGTATAAAATATATAGTGTATCAGGTGCATATAATTTTTTTTTAAAAAAAATTCTAGTAATACACACTAAAATACTTTTTATATAGACTATTATTATAATATTTATTTAGCTATAATTATTTATTTTTTAAATCAATAACAATATAAAAATCTAAAATAAATATTTTAAAAATTGAAGGGGGCATGACCTCTCAGTCTATATATAACTTCGTCACTGAATCCCCGCACCCAACTATTAGTTTGGAAACGACATGAATAGATGCAGGATAGGAAATAGCGTCCCTACATACATCCAAGATTATGGAGTTGCGAGAAAGACAGAGGTTTGGAGAGGGTACAGTGGGCAGGGGTTATATATAGGCGCCACGTCCGTCACCGTTCTCACTCGCCACTTTAATAAATGAGCTTTGCTAGATTTACATCCCAAATAGGTGTACATCCTACACACATCCCATCCTGAATGAATATTTATTCACTCGTCACATCAATATGACGAGTAAAATTTCTTCTATTTCAAAATAGGATGAATGTAAGATTTACATCTAGCATTTTTCTAAATGAAAATGTATCAGAGGTCGTGAAATCCAATAGATTCTTTCCACGTGGCGAGATCCCACTGGATGGTGCCACCTGATGGGCGCCACGTGGCGCCCATCCGTCACCGTTCTCACTGGCCAATCCAATAAATGAAAATGTACCTTGAGGTCGCGAAATCCAATAGATTCTTTCCACGTGGCGAGATCCCACTGGATGGTGCCGCCTGGTCCCGCAATGCACGGAAATTTTTTGTCCGCTATAAGAATTGCCACGTGATCTCTTTGTTTTCTTCGTTTTTGGGGTAAATTGCATCACTGCTTTCCCAACTTTCAGATTTTTCCGTTTCATCCCCAGATTTCAGCTTCGAACAATACTATCACACATGCAGAAATAAATATATAATATATATTTTATTTATTTTAAAGTAAAAAATAATTAATAAAATATATTTTATTTCCAAATGAATAAAATATATATATTGTACATTCTATTTAAAATATGCAAGTAGTGTTTTTCTTAATGCCGAAGATTATAAATTCTTGGTCGTTGTTCATATTTAATGGTACTTGTTTATGTGCATTTGAAATTTTTTTAAATTTTTTATTTATCTATTTTAAAAGATTAATATTAAGAATATTTTTTTAATATTTTAAGTACTTTTAAATATATTTTTAAAATTAAATTCTGATAGTAAACTGAAAGAAATAATTATTTTTTTAGTCATATTTATATTTAAAGGCAATTGCTTATATATTTGTGGAAAGTTTTCGAATTTTTTATTTACTTATTTTATAATACTCTTTTAATGATCTAAATACTTTCAAATAAATTTATAGAGTTAAATTCTATTGATGAACTATTAGAAACAATTACTATTTTGCCTTTTTTAATATATTATTTTACTGGCACCGTTTTTCTTATTTGCCCTTAAGTCAGAAACAATAAAAGTATTTTAATTTTTTATCTTTTTAAATAGAATTTTTACTAACACCAAATATTTTTTTTTTTTTTGTCCTCAAGTTAAAAATAAAATAGATATTTTAATAATTTTTAATAAAAAATAAAATTAGATAAATCAGATATTTTTAATATATTGAGAAGTATATAGAATATTATCCTTGATATTTAAAAAAGGTAATTTTTAGTACATCCCAAATAGGGTGTACATGTTACACTCCACCTATTTTAAAATAGATAAATTTTATAAATTATTTCGAAATAACTAATAAAATTTTTTTTATTCTACAATAAATAAGATGCGCATCATACATTTTATTTGGATATATAAATAAATACCCGTGCTCATTTATTGATGGGGATGAGCTATATCTTTTGGTTGTTTAAAAGTTGGACCACTAAATTAAAAGTATCTGGTGAATACGCATGAAAGAATGATGAATTACCGTACACAAGCAATAAGTTTTACTCAAGTAAAGACTATAATGAAATATTTTTGCAAGTTTAGAGAGTAAATTGAAAAATTATTCTCTATCATCAGGATAAAAAAAGGTTGGAGAACCAAAATAAAATTTAAATGAAAGTTCAGGGACTGGTAGTGTAATTATTTGAAAATTCTACTTGACTATAAGATGACTAAAAAAGATATATACTAATAAGAGAAATACTTTTAAGCAACGAAAAAAAATATAGGAAGGATATACTAGAAATAAAAAAAATAAAAATATATCAGATATTTCAGGGGGATATATAAGGTAATTATTATACTATAAAATTTTTCTTTGATAAATTATAAATTTTTAAGGCTTATTTTGGAAAAAAAAATCTCTCTCTCTCTCTCTCTCTCTCTCTCTCTTTATGCATCAAATATGATAAGGAGGACCCAGTTCACAAAAAGCTCCTATGGTTGTCATGGATCCACCGCAAAGCCCCAGAAAAGGCCTAAGCTCATTTGAAAAGTTGGTTTACCCTCTTCCCCTTCTCCCTCCTATATATACCACAAAAACTCACAATGTGCTCTCTATCGAAGCCATTTGGGCGCTCCCAGAGTCACACTCAGGGCCAGAGCCTCGCTGGGCTCTCGCCAAAACCCCAGCTTTTGCTTCCCCAAAAACCCTGTTTTTAGCTGCTCCCAAAAGCTCATCTTTGTTGGTATTTGAAGCTTCGGCTGAGGTGATTTGGCCTTTTGTTTGTGAGGATGTTGTCTCTCACTTGCCCAAGTGTGGAGCTTTGCCAGAGGGGGTTGGATCTGGTTTACTGTAAGTGCAGTTTCGGCCGGAGCCACGCAGCAGGGGCGCGGTGGAAGCCGCTCCGGAGACGCAGAGAAGGTGTTCGATGTCGGGTCTCATCCACGCAAAATGGTATTTTGCTCTCCCTTCTTCTGAAATTCTGGTAGTTTGTGGGATTCGGGGTCTCACTGGAATGTGGTTGTTGATGTGTTTTTGCGCTTCGCAGTTGACGCACCGACGGTGGGATTGGCTCCCGCTGTTGAACCGGCGGTATCAAGCACTGCCCAGATTTTGGTTTCTTCCTTGTTGGAAGTGGTTTCTGAAGATCTCCTGAATCTGAACAACAATCTGAAATCGGTGAGCATCTCGGTGTTCTGGATATTTCTTTTTAAGGCTTAATTGCAAATTTAATCCCCAAAATTTGTCCTTCATCTTGATTTCTTTCTTGTGTTAACTTATCATTTAAAGAAGGGGCTTTACTTTGTTTGTTATGATGGAATTGAAATTAGGGTCAAATTTCAGGGACTAATTTTAAATATGAAATATCGAGGACTAAACTAAATAAAATCTAACTAAGTTTTTGTGACACCCCAATAGTCTCACATCAGATGAGAACGAAATTGTGATTGGGTATATAAGAGACAATGAATCCTAAAAATAATAACTGAGCTTAAGCATTTTGAACTTGTGGTTTGAGCCCAACAAGTTATAATTGCTAGTGGATCTCGTTACATTTGACATTATAGCCGATTCACCAGCCAGAATTGTGAGGCAGACCTCATATTGTCCGGTGATTGTGGGCTATGTGTGTGATTGGGCACCAGAGGCTAAACGGGAGGAGTCTGCAACAACCCGAAATAGTCAGTCCCTCATTGGTTCACCAGCCAGAAGTGTGAGGCAGGCTTCATATCACCTGGTGATTTTGGACTATGTGTGTGATTGGGCACGTCAGGTCCTAAATAAGGAAAGCAAAAATTTTGTATTTCAAAAAGTATTGAAATTCAATTCTCCTCCTTACACAGGCAAAAGAAACCCAAAAAAAAGATAAAAATTTCTTGAGTCCCAAATTATATCACATGCGTGTGTTAATTTTATCTCTATTTAAAAATTATATTTTTTTTTTAAAAAAATATTTTTTTATGTTAATATAAAAGAAATTCAATAAATATTAAATTATAACCCTTCTTTTTAAAATTTATTTTTTTATATTTTTAATAATAAAATATTGAATAAAGATCAAATTAATGCGTGGCAGCAATTCTCTCGAGAATAGTCCCACATCAGATGGGGGAGTCTGTAACAACCTAAATAGTCCCACATCGGATGAGAACAAAATTGTAATTGGATATATAAGAGATTATAGACCCTAATAATAATAATTGGAATTAAGCATTTTGGGCCGGTGGTTTAGTTTCAACGAGTTATTATTGCTAATGGATCGTGTCGTTACATTTCGTGTAATAGTCCCATATCGGATGGGACCAGAATTGTGATTGGTTATAGTCCCATATCGGATGGGACCAGAATTGTGATTGGTTATATAAGAGACCATAGACCCTAATAATAATAATTGGGTTTAAGTGGTTGGGCGGGTGGTTTGAGCCCAATTAGATATTTTTGCTAGCGGGTCAGGTCGTTACAGTTGTTGGAATTGAAACTCTACGATCGAAAATACACATCTTGGTCAAACTTCAAGAACTAATTTCTAATTTAAACTATCTTTTAATATATGTTGCAGATTAAGTAATTATGTTTTGCCAGTTTTGGAGGGAGGGATAAAAAAAAAACATAAATGAGTGTTGAATATTGGACTCACCTTAATTTTCATATACTTGGGCATGGCGTAAATGGATTGATGCAAAGTGAGCAAATAAATTAATATATAGATCGATTGATGAATAATTTTAAATTAAATCTATGAAATACAAGAGAAATGCAACTCTTCAGGTCAAACTTTTTTCTGTTTCTAAAGTGAAACTCTGAAGCTCAAATTTCGCTGGCCAAAGTTGTAATTAACTCTTTGGAGAAAAAGAGGCAAATTCAATTTCAAATATCAGCTTCACTTTGTTTCAAATATCTTATGTAACAAAGTTTACGATATTTTTGGCTAACAAGTTTGTAAGTTTGTGACGAACAAGAATATTCACCTTCTGTACATTCAAGAATTCTTGCAGCCTAATCTTATGCCTTCATACTTCCTGCATCATTTTTTTTAATAATAATAATCCATCCACTAAACTGCCCTTATTCAGAATATTTGGAAAACTCTTGCTCACCGACAAGGACTCTTAAACTGTTTAAACTTGTTAAAGTAATTTGAAACAATCATTGTTCTCCAATAACTTAATCTACCATAGAACGGTGTTTTTAATATTAATATTCAATACTCCTCCTCACGTCTAGACTTGTAACTTGAAGTAAATGAGTGAAAATTAAATAACGGTAGGAGCCTGGCGGGACTCGAACTCCAGATCTCATATTTTGATACCATGATAAATTATATAAAACAACCATTGTTCTCCAATAGTTTAAGTTAGCATAGAATAGTGTTTTCAATATTTATATTCAACAAAACCTGTCAACTTACAAAGAACAGTGATTTCAGAGCAAACTATTTTTTCATCATAGTTTACCCTAACTGTCAAAGTACATCTATGTTGGAAATGTTATCTCACAAATATTTCATAGATTATTGGTGCAGAAAATCCAGTTTTAGTATCTGCGGCAGAACAGATATTTGGTGCTGGTGGGAAGAGGATAAGACCAGCTCTAGTCTTCCTAGTCTCGAGAGCCACTGCTCAAATAGTTGGTTTAAAGTAAGTCTTTAAGATTTTACAGAATTTTTAGTTCTTGAATTAGATGTTTCCAACATGGAGGATTTATACCTGCAATATATGAATTCCAGGGAACTAACTACACAACATCAACGTTTAGCAGAGATCATTGAGATGATTCATACTGCAAGTCTAATACACGACGACGTGATAGATGACAGTGGGCTGCGAAGAGGTGCGTTATTTACGTGGAATCTTATATCACTTTTTTTTGTTCATCCAATTTTGACTTTTCTGTAGGTTTACGGCTTTAAGTATTCTCCAAGAAAAGCATAAAATGTAAAAGAGTGGGGTTTTTTCAGAATGATACAACAGTAAAATGTAGGAACTAGACAAATTGCTTATCGTAGTGTATAAAGCTTAGTACTAGGATATTGTGTCTGATCTTCACAATGATATGTTGTATGTATGAATAACTAAATGTTAATTGCGACTACCATTTGTCATATTGTTGGCCAGTAGACTCCACAGTTGTCATGAAAAGACTCCACGTTGGCACTTCTCATGGGTTAAAGGACTTGCTCCATGAGAAAATGCAAAGTGGCTATCCGTGATATTTGAGTTGTTACATTGGATGACACTCCGTAAAAATAAATCCTCCAACGGCAAGGAACCTATCAGCACTTTGGGAAGCTTTTAGTATTTGATTATATAGACATGAACTGACTTGTCTTTCTCATGGAAGGCAGTTTCGATTATTTCTTTTATTCATGATGGTGATCAAGAAAGTCACTTCTTCTATACCTTTTCCCAAACTGTCATTGATATTGTCTGAATTCTGCATCCTCTAACTTCTGGCAATCTGATCTATTGAGGAATCCTTGGAAGTGTTCTTTGGCCATATTTAGCTGCAGAGAAACATTGCTTCTAATTTCTGGATTCTTCTTTGTATCTCTTTGTTCGCCCTAGCTTGGAAATGGTTCTTGGGATATACTTGTCCTTTATCTTTGACTCGACCAATAATTACTTCAGTTTGAAGCTCTTAATGCTCAATCCTCTGGGTTCCTTCTTCATCGCTCAACCACCGTAATTCAATATCCAAGTCTTTTATTTCTTGGCAGAATTAGTTTCATTGATTTGCCTGGAGATCTTCATCTCCGCTGAAGTTCCTTCATGGTTTTGCGTAAAAGAATAGAATTATTCTGATCACTAATTATGCCTACAAATAAATTCCTTGTTATCAACTTTGTCTTTGATGCTGTGTTCTTTAGGGTTACCTAATCCAATCAGACTTCCTACTTTCTCCTTTAATTTATAATCAAAGTATGAATCTTTCATTCTTAACCCTCATTATGATGCTCTTACTTTTTTTCTAGTATCATATAAAAATCTTCTGCTTTTGCTCTCATAGCATCTTAGAACTACATACATCCGCCTTTGTTGAATTCTTTATTTCTAGTTTTAAACTTTTTGCTTGAAATTATTTTGTTACTTTGTTCTCATTTTTCGGTTATTTCAGTCCAATAACTGGACGGTCTTCTAAGGTTTAGTATTAAATGGTTGTTTACTTCCACTCTGAAGTACCTGTTTCTTTCTTCTAGAACTTTATTTATTCTGCGTCTCTTTCATTCACCCCACCCTAGTTTCTATTGTCAACCTGTAATTCATTTAAGATAACAACTAGATGTCCATTGTTGCTGGCTCTATTTAGAGTAGATCAGTTTGCTGGTTCTATTAAGTAGAAGCGAGTTACTACTATTTTGAGCATGGGGGTTACTATATATGACTACAGCATCAAGTTTATGCTCTAAAGCTATAATGACTTTGGGGCTGTATAATAGGTTCTATATAGAGATTTAGTTGAGTGGTGGCAGCTTTATATGTTTTCCAAATCTTATTCTAAGTAATTTTTGTTATGGTTTGGAGACGCTAAATATTTGTCTAATTTTGTGAGCTAATGTCATAGGACAATTATAAGCTTAGCAACAATGGTCATCCAATAATGTAATTCTTTATCTTTAATAGGCCAAATATTACATAAAATTGTTCTCATTTCTATTTTTTTTTTGGAGAAAAATATAAGTAATTTGTGGCTACTTTTCATACTTTAATAGATGAATGAATTGCGATTTAATCGTTACTCTTGGAAGGTGTGAGGATACTAAACAGTATACATGAGCACTTTTCTTTTGTATTTCGATTTTCAACTTGCTAAACTTTGTGAACTTCCGCCAGACTCACAGGACTTCTGCTGATTCTGAACTTTTTAACATAGCCTGATCTTGTCTTCCAAAAATTTGAACTCGTGATTATCGTCATCAATAATTAGGACTCGGAATTTCATGGGGATAAGATGACTTTGTGAATTTGTTTGTGGTGCATGTGAATGGAGGCCAAAGAGAATAAAGAAATTTTGGATGAAATGTGGATTTGTTATGAGTATATGACAACTACCACTTCTTTCTCTAGCTCTCCCTTCTCTTCTTCTTTTCTAATCCTCATAATTTTAACTCTCTTTTTCTTTTTTCCTGTGTAAAATAGTTTTTGCCGTCATTCCCTCACAACTTTTGATCACTTTTTAATTGCGATTCATTTCTATACCATCGATTGCTCATATATTCAGATAATCCAAATTTATATCATTTTTACTTCCGACTCTTTGCTTGCATTTATTCCGAAATGAGGTGCTAGAACTTTCCCGTAGAGGAGGCTATATTTTAATTGTAGAACTTAAGGAAGAACAAAAGTAAAAAGTGTAGAAAAATGTCGAATGCTACCTAATGCGGCATCTTTTAAATAAATCAATAATGGGTTAGCTGGCCATGTTTGGCTGTTTGGCTTTGCTTATTCTTTTCATGTCTGTTTTTCCTCAAGTTCTCTATGCAGTTGATGGCACCCACTAATTGGCTTCTTTATATGTACTAATATTGGTTGATCTGCAACCTCATCATTTTTCTTTTGAAAACAAATTTAAAAAAAAAGAAAAAAAAAAAGTTACTAAAGATTTTTTTTTTCTTGGGTCTGAACTAACCTGCAAATATGGAGTTTAGCCATCCATGAAGTGCCTTTAACCTCAAATAAGAAATTTAGGAAAAATAAATCCAGAAACATAAACAATACTAGAAATGTGCATCAGAAACCAAATCACTGTCTAGTAATTTGTCGCTTACGCTAATAGAGCTGTTTTGACTTTCTACAGGGAAAGAAACTGTCCATCAACTCTATGGGACCCGGGTGGCCGTTCTTGCTGGCGATTTCATGTTTGCCCAATCTTCTTGGTACCTTGCAAACCTTGAAAACCTCGAAGTTATAAAACTCATTAGTCAAGTACGTCGCTCAAATAACATTTCTTTGTCCAGAATTCATTAACGACGAATATTATTTCTAAACAAATGAAAAATATATCCACAGGTCATCAAGGATTTCGCTAGCGGCGAGATAAAGCAAGCATCGAGCCTCTTCGACTGCGACCTTACTCTCGACGACTACTTGCTCAAGAGCTATTACAAAACTGCTTCTCTTATTGCAGCAAGCACGAAAGCCGCTGCTATTTTCAGTGGCGCGGGAAGCAGCTTATGCGAACAAATGTACGAATACGGGAAAAATCTCGGCCTTTCGTTCCAAGTGGTCGATGACATTCTCGACTTTACTCAATCTGCAGAACAGCTCGGCAAGCCAGCCAGCAGCGATCTGGCGAAGGGGATTCTGACGGCTCCTGTCATTTTTGCTTTACAAAATGAGCCCAAACTAAGAGAGATCGTCGACTCCGAGTTTAGCGAAGATGGTTCCTTAGAAACCGCAATAAAACTAGTTCGCGAGTGTGGTGGGATCAAGAGGGCTGAAGAATTAGCCCAAGAGAAAGCCGATTTGGCTATTCAAAATCTTCAGTGCCTTCCTACCAGCGAGTATAGAACTGCTCTTGAGGATATGGTGAAGTATAATCTCGAAAGGATCGACTAGACAAGAAGCTTAAGTTATAAAGGTCGAATCGGGTATTGCTCGAAATGATGTAGATCATGTGTCTCGATAAAGATTACTCTTCATGCCAATGCTGGGAAATTATTCAAGCACCAAGTAAAAGAATGCGAAGGCCATAATGGTTATATAAGAGAAATAAGAGAAATAAGAGATTGTACTCTTATGGTGCCCTTATTGCAGCTTTATATTACTTCATTGGTTGCAAGAAAATTGCACCTGTATACAAATAAATTTGATATACGCAGGCTCCAATGTATATTTCTGCTTATATTGCACGAATCTTCTGTTCATTACTGGCAATTTGAGGTGGCTTTAAATCATTGCTTCAATCAAGTTCAATTCAGTGTAAATTTATTTGTTATGATATGTATTCATTTCTTTTATGGCTTGATTCTGCGAATTACCCGACCATTACAAATGTTGCAGGTTAAGTTGGTTTTATCTCTTTTAGCTCTGCTGATACCGAAGTGGGATGACTACTTATGTTCTTTCGCGATCGCGAGACTGCTTGTATTCTTTTGCCATATAAATGAAATTTGGTAGTGTTATTACCAGAGACATTTTTTCTATTGATAGAGAGATATATTAAGATACTGTTTGGTTGCATGTTGTTATAATTACACTGCACTCATAACTGTATGTAGTTCTAAATCCCATTTTTAGTCTGATGCATTTGGATTCCACTACTACTACAATTAAAATTGTACCATAAGGCTCAATTGTGGCAGTTGAAATTGCATTCGAATTAGCTATAATTTAATTGTAGCAGTCGTAGAAAGTAACTTTAAATAAAAAATAGGAATAATTACCTGTGTACCCCTGAAATCTGAAGAAATATCTGATTTATCCCTCTTATTTTTTTCTTTTTAATATATTCTTTATACGTTCCACCGTTATTAAAAATAACCCTACCGTTTCCCTTTGTTAAGTTTACTAGGATTAAACTAGAGTTAAATAATAATCGGAGTAGAAAACTATCAGATATACCTATTTTGCCCGGGTTTAAGGTTTTAGGGTTTAGGGTTTAGGATTTTAAGGTTTTAGGGTTTAGGGTTTAGGATTTTTTAGGGTTTAGGGTTTAGGGTTTTAGGGTTTAGAATTTAGGGTTTAGGGTATATTTGAAAGGACAAAATGGTAATTTTACATAGATAACGGTAGCTCCAAACGGTATACTAATAGAGTTTAACTTCAGAGGTATTTTGAAAAGAAGTTGGAACGTAAGAAGATTAGTTTTAATATTAGCCTTCTAAGAGGGATAAATCTGAAAACAAAATTTTTTAGGAATATATAGAAAATTACCCCTAAAAAATAAGTTTACTGTCCTAATAATCTTTGAAAAAATATATATATTTTTTCATATGTAAAATTTCTCTATCTCAAAAAGTAATATTCAAGCACAGAAGAATTTCTAGTGTGTTGGAAAGCTAAACTAATACTGGGTTCAAAAACAAAAGCGCTCCAAATTGAAGCTCCAATTTTTGCAATAGCGAAAGCTAATGATCAATTAGAAAACTCTTAAAGTGTTGTTCGAACAGTTCAACTTATTAAAGAACAATTCTACAGTAGCTATAGAAGAGCCAAACAGATCATGAGAATAAAGAAAAAAAAAAAAAAAAAAAAAAAAAAAAGGGTAAACAGTGTCATTAGTTGAAGCAGATCTATCAAAATATTTTCAAAATAAAAGTTGGAATGGGTCAGAAATTGTCTCCAGAAGACATGGATATCAACATGTCATATTCGGGTCAGGTCCTTGCCGGGTCAAATGAATTCGGATTCGACAACAAAATGGGTCCGACTGCATGGGTCATAATTATGACCAAAAGGTCCGCAAAACAAAAAAAAATAATAATAATGACATGGACGGATCATCCAATCTTTCGGCTGCAGCAGATTTTAATAGAGTGCGGTCAAACTAAGCCGAAAACTAGCGAGCTGGAGTCGGCTCATATGCTTCGTTAAAATATCAAACTAAAAAATTTAATTCATATTCGATTCATTTTATTAAACGAGCGATCGATTCTGAGTACATTTCGAACCGAACATGAGTTGAGACGCAAACAACGAGCTGAATTGCCAACCCTAACATTTGTCATAATTAAAAATTCTAGTTAATTAAAAATGCTATTTAAATAATATGTTTTCGGATAACTCTACACCATACAATAAAGCTAAACAAATTAGAGTTTTTACCGTAATAAAAAATTATAATGAGATTCTAAGGCTCAAAAATAGAAGCTTGATTAGTTTGTCACTTCTAATAATGTCGCATTTAGTTATATAAAGATACAACAAAGAAACAACAAAAGTGTTTCTTTTGAAAATTAAGAGGATGATGAAGTTCCATAACTTAAAATTTATCTTAGTCGTTGACAGAAACCTAACAGTAGAATTAATATATGTATGTATGTTAATTCGCTTCAATTAATAACTCAATTAAAGGGACTTTATCATGCAATGGATGATGCATAAAGCTTCTATAAGTACTTTATAGAGTTTGCTTAGCCACGTGATTGGTTAATTTCATTAATATTTCTTTAACCTAACATATTGACTTAATTGATGTGACACATATTAACCTAACATACGAGATAACGAGGTATAATAAAACTAAACCTCCTAATTAATTTGACTATACTATTTTGAATGATAACTAGAGTCTTTTTTTCTTTTTTCTTTTTTCTTTGTCTTTTTAAGAGAGAAAGATAGTTTGTTATCCGTTTCATTCATTCAGTAAATAAATTTAGCTACAAGAGGTGAGGCAACAAGGCTTCGAAAAAAAAATATATATATAACAAAAAAAGATTTTAGCGGACAAATAAAGATTTTTTTTTTTTTTTTCTTTTAGAAAATTGTAGCACGCAACCGCATCATTCAAGCTTCTAATTTTTTTTTTTTTTTTTTCTTTAAGAGGCAATAAGTACGCCACCACTTCATTTAGAATTTTTTAGAAATGTACTTAGCTGAAAATTTAAAATAATTTAGTTTTGAACTTGAAATATTATTTAGAAACTATTAAATTATTTGTCACTTGAACTTGAACTAGAGACCGTTGGTGTATAAAATATTAGGGCATTGAATATTGATCATTTCCTAAATGATGATTCAAGACAACTAAAGCAAAATAAGCAACATCCCAAATTGGAGAAAAAGCTAAATATGAAACCCAAACTATACACATAATATTCCCTAACTACCAAACACCACCAAAAAACACAGATGATTAATTAATATCCCAACTAATTCTCACAAAATTTAATAAAGGCTAAATTACAAAAAGACTCTTACGTCAGTACCTACTTTTTTTTTTCTTTTTTTTTTCGACTTTTAAATATTTATATTTTACTTTATCAAAAATTAAAAAATATTTACTTTATAACGCGGTCTCCATGCATTGTGTGTTGATGAAAAATAAAAAATAAAAGAGGAGAGAGAAAAAATAGGAAGGAGATAAAGAGAGAGAGTAATTTGATCATTTAGTTATCACAGTTAACACCGTACCATTCTGTAAATAATTTTTAATTTCTGAAAGAATAAAATATAAATTTTTAAAAATCAAGCAGAAAAAGTAAAAAAAGACAAATATTGACATGAGATTGTTCTATAATTTAGCTTACAACAAAATTATATAGATTTTTTGCAGGCCTACATTAAAATAAGTAGACCCATTTCTCTTACTTAATAAGAATATATTTTATTTGCAAATAACTCCCATCAAATTCTTCTTTACTATTTGTAGCTCAAGCTGTACATGCACATGCTGATGATAATTGAGCAATGGCACAAGACTCTTTAGCACATGCCTCATAAATATGGCCCCCACACCCCCATCCAACACTTTTCTCTGTCTCTCTATTATTTGATATCTTAGATAATTATTTTAGAATTAGACTGGAATACTATTAACAGTATCAAGTCATTGGTGCTATTAAGTTTTTAACTCTTAAATTATAAGATGTGTGATTGAGATGATAAGATTGATCTAAAGGTAGAAAATTTGATAGTATCAATAATTTAGTACTATTAATAGTATAATAATAGTCAGACTCATTATTTTATATTATTTAGCATGCATGATACACCTACTCCTAATGATATATAATTTCTCCTCCCTCTCATAAATCCTTGAAACCATGCACACATCACACACCAAAGGCACATAACACATCAAAATCATGTCCCTCCTTTTTATGAAGGCCAAAGCAAAAGAAGAACATATTGAAGCATTGAACAAAGACCATGAGCCCTAAACCAAGGACAAAACCTGAGCCCCTATGAGCCCTAAACCAAGGACAATACCTGAGCCCCAGTTATCTGCTGATTTGAATGTGCTTCCAACATGCATGTGTTGATGAAGGACAATTCATGCCAAGGAATTAAATATCTCCTTCAAAAAGATTCCTGTGCATCCTCATTAAAAAAAAAAAAAAAAAAAAAAAAAAAAAAAAAAAAACCATTTTTTAAAAAAAATTAAAGGTCATATTAAAAGAGTCCAACTGAGTTATGTGACTTAGAAATTTGAATTAGAATCGGCCAATATAAGTGCGAGTTATATTTTTTTATTTTTTTTATTATAAATTTCAACTGTAGATTTTTTTTTGAGCATTATTTAAATACAGAATAAATTATCAATTGTGATTGAAATATGAGAGTTTAAATTTTATTTTTAAAAAAAATTTAAACATTCATGATTGGGTAGGAAGAATATTTTATCTACAAAATTAAAATATCTTTCCATCTACTAAATCCTATAAATTTTTTTGAGTAAATTAATAAGATACATATATTGGACAAGACGTTTATGAATCCAATGATGCCTTAAATTTTGTAATTCACATTTAATAGTTCAAGGTTTTGATTTAGAGGCTTTATTATCCATATAATGTGAAAAATTAATTTAATGTAGATTAATTTAATTAATCTATTACAGCATAATGTAATTTGGGGATCAACATTTAGAATCAACTTTGATACCGGATTATTTCCCAAACACCCATATAACAAAAATTAATTAAATTTTATTAAGAAAACACTTTTTATCACCTTTTATATATATATATATATATATATATATATATATATATATATATATATATAATATATAGGCTGGAATATTATTAATAGTACAAAGTTATTAGTACTATTAAGTTTTTAATCGTTGAATTAAAAGATGTGTGGTTGAGATGATAGCGGGCTTCTTGGTTTAATTGGTGTTTGGAAAAATAGTAAAATTTAACCGATAAAAATAATTAAAAGAGTTGATCTAAGGGTAGAAAACTTGATAGCACAAAATGCTTGGTACTATCAATAGTATAGTAGCCGGATTTTATATATATATATATATATATATATATATATATATATATATATATATATATATATATATATGAGAAAGGCTGGAATACTATTAATAGCACCAAGTCATTTGTTCTATTAAGTTTTTAACCCTTGGATTAAAAAATATTTGATTGAGATGATAGTGGGCCCTTGAATTTAATGGATGATTGGAAAAATAGTAAAATCTAACGATTAAAAACGATCAAAGGGGTTGATTTAAGGGTAGAAAACTTGATAGTATACCAAATGTTTGGTGCTATCAATAGCATAGTAGCCGAACTCTCTCTCTCTCTCTCTCTCTCTCTCTATATATATATATATATATATATAGAGAGAGAGAGAGAGAGAGAGAGAGAGAGAGAGAGAAAGCTAGGTTGAAATACTATCGATAGCAAACGAGTTCTGTTGTCACCTATTTGTTTTCGATGATAGAATTTTCAAGATGACAATCGGTATCACTAAATATAATCTAGCCCATTTAAATTATCTGAAATTAAATTTCATACTATTTAAAAATTTTTTCTTATCTATCAAATTGATACAAAAATAAATATTTAAAAATAAATATTCTTCAAAATGTGATGATAGGAGTCTTTGTAATCAAGATCAACCGTATAAATCTTATTTTAAATAATATATAAAAATAATTAACCAAAATTTAATTAATTTAGTCTTCTTTATACCGTTAAAAGAGCAAAAGAATTAAGCATATTTATCATTAAAATTATAAATTTTGCAACCTTTTGATCATTAGGTCGATAATATTGAAAAAAACTAAAATTTAATTTCTAAATTCTTTTAATAGTCTAGATCATATTCAATGATACCGATCGTCGATTTAGAAGCTCTATCATTAAAAATAAATAAGTAGCAACGAAATCCGTTTGTTTGTGTGTGTGTGTGTGTGTTTATATATATATATATATATATATATATATATATATAGTTTGGCGCTAATAGCACCAAACACTTAATAGTACCAAATTTTTCATTCTTAAATCAATCCATTTGATAATTTTTAATTCTTAAATTATATTATTTTTCTAATCATCCAGTATTATGCTAACAGCATATCTTTTCATCCAAAACTAAAAAAATTTAAGAGCTAGCATTAATAACTTAATACTATTAATTAATAGAATAGTAACATAGCTCTCGATCTCTCTCTCTCTCTCTCTCTCTCTCTCTCTCTCTCTCTCTCTTCTATTTATATATATATATATAGGGTCCGGCTACTATACTCTTATGAGTAAAATTTTTTTATACTCATAAAGATGAAGAAATGTGTGGTTAGGATTATAGTAGTTTCTAAGATTTTTACTATTTCTCCAACAACCTAGTAAACCCTAGGGGGACCATTATCATCCTAACCACACATTCTTTCATCAAATGATGAAAAAGTTATTAGTACAAAGGAACTTATACTCGTAAGAGTATAGTAGCCCTACGCTATATATATATATATATATATATATATATATATATATGAGTTCGGCTATTATGCTTATGCTTGTATAAGCACAAAGCAATTGGTAGTTATAAGTTTTCTACCGTTAGATCTATCCTTTTGACTAATTTCATTTCTTAGATCATTCTATTCTACCAGCCATTCACTTAACCCAAGAGGTTCATTATCATCCCAACTACATATCTTTTTATACAAGAATTAAAAACCTACCGGCACCAATGACTCGCTACTTTTAAAAACATAAAAACTTAATTTTATATATATATATATATATATATATATATATATATATATATATATATATATATATATATATATGTGGGTATATATAAGTGTACACCCCAATTGGGGTGTACATCTTACACCCACCCCATCCTGGGATGGGGTGAATTCCACTCGTCCCATCGATGGGACGAGTGGAGGAATACCCACCTGAGGATAGGGTGGGTGTAGGATTTACACCCCATTTGGGGTGTACAGATAGTACTCCTATATATATATATATATATATATATATATATATATATATATATATATATATATATATATATAGAGAGAGAGAGAGAGAGAGAGAGAGAGAGAGAGAGAGAGAGAGAGAGAGAGAGAGAGAGAGAGAGAGAGAGCTTATATATTTTTAAAAGCACAAGTCAAATTATGCTTGTAAATTTTTTATTATTAAATTTGTATTGAGATTTGTGTAATTATACTAACTAAAAAGAGAAAAAGAGAAAATACAATTGCACAAATCTCAATACAAATTTAATTATAAAAAATTTACAAACATAATTTGACTTACACATAATTTTAAAAATATATATATATAAGCTCTACTCTCTCTCTCTCTCTCTCTCTCTCTCTCTCTCTATATATATATATAAACACCATGGAGACAAGCTCTGACTCCCCCATTCCTCAAAGCTCCCTCACTTGGATATCAAAAGCGAGTGGGTCGCATGAGATCCAAGAAGCAGGAAACGACCAAGAAACAAGGAACTTGTATATAATAATATAGAAATCAATAACATTAATAAATGATAGAAATATTAATATTATTAATAATAATTAGGCCATATCACATTTTTAGTTTTTAAACTTCAATTTGCAGTGATTTTTAACTCAAATTTGTACATTATTACAATCATATTTGCAGCATAATTTAATTTACTGAATAACGACGATTGATGATATATATAACGTGATAAAAATACTAAGTCACTCTCACTAGTCACTACTGTGAGACATTATCATCCAGTAAATAAATTTAACCGTGTTATTTTACTAAAATAAATTAAAATTTTGAGCTAAATATTAAAATAAATTAAAGTTTACATATCATAGTAAAATAAATTAAAATTTTGAGCTAAATATTAAAATAAATTAAAGTTTACTTATCAAAATGACAAGCTGGTAGGTAATCTAAATGAAAAAAAATTATATAATTTTTTAGAAGCTTAATTGTTTCTATTTTGTTGGTTGTATTTATTTTTCTTCTCTTTCATTTTTTTTCTTATAATTTTTTTTTTTTTTTTATTTAAAATCTGGTTATTTTATTTCAGTAAACTCAGATAATTTTGTTACTAAATAAAATAGCGATTCTTTCTCAATAATAATAATAATAATAATAATAATAATAATAATAATAATAATTTAGGTTTAATATAAATTAGATTTTTTTTTTTCTCTCTCCCTTAATTCGTTTCCCACATGCCCTACATGATTTTGCTTTTTTTTAAAAAAAATAATAATAATTTTTTTTTAAAAAAAGAGAATATCAGGGGCCGACCCCCGCGCCACACGGCGCGCCGTGGTTCTCTCTCTCACCTCGGGATCGCCACCTCGATCGGAGTTCGTAGGATAAGAATTTCCGTATGAACCCGGTCTACCACGTATGCCTGCTGCGAATCTCCCTATACATTTTTTTATATAATATTCCGTATATCCTTCGAGATTTTAAAAATATATTAATATTTTCAGAGCAAAATACCCCTTATTAATTTTTTAAAATTTTCTTCAAATATTATCGAACCTTATTAAAGTTTATTAATAAAAATTAGAGATTAAAAGAATATTTTGATAATTTCAAAATAAATTTAAAAATTTTGAATAAACAAAAGTTTTTTTTTTTTAGCATCAAAACGTACAAAATTTATCTGAATTATGAATTATTTTGAATAAATATTTATCCTTTCAATATTTTTAACTTAATATTTTATTTTTTAATTTATTTAATTTGAGCTAGTCAATATTATTTTAATTTTAAAATATAAGTTAATTATTGAAATTATAGTTGCAAGAATTATATAAAATCTACTAATTAAATCTGTAGAGATAAACGACGTACTTAAATTTTTTTTTGAGAGAAAGATAGAATGCTACCTTCGTTTATTTTTGAAATAAACTTTAGTTGGAAATGTGAAGCTTTTGCCACTTGCACTAAAGACGGTTAAAATCAAAATATTATTAGTTAATTTAAATTAAATAAATATAATGAACAGAAAAATTAAAATTTTTAAAAAATTAAATAGTCAACTCATAATAATCTATACTTCATAAATTATTATTATTTTTGATTCAAAATGGAATCTCGATGGTCATAGTGACGACGTAGCTACCGATTGATTGTCTTAGACAGTGATAATTGGATGCAAGGACATTTACTTTACATGTCACTTTTATTCGTTCTAAAATTCTGTTAAAATAAATTATTAGGTAATATCTCATGAGTTATAAAAAAAAATTGTATGACTGTTCATTAGATATATATATTGTTAAATTTTCACTCCTTAAAAGTTTTTAATATTTATGATTTGATGAGGTGGAGTATGTTGAGAATTCGGTATTTGTTCCGTTATTAGATTATGTGAATCCACAATCCGCTTCGGTACTGCAATCAACGTTGGTACCGCTTAGTATTAGAATTTCGTAGTAAAAATGTCACATCAAATTTTTACTAGAAATCTATATTCTCAATAGAAACTGGAACCAACACAATCAAAAAAAAAAAAAAAAAAAAAAAAAAAAAAAAAAAAAAAAAAACTAAACAGAAAACTATGCGGATGAAATAAGATTAATTAACCAAGAGAAAAATTACACTTACTCCTCTTCTACAATAGAGTAGCTTCAACCTGAGCTCTTCTCCTTAATCTCTCTCACCCTTCTCTCGTTTTTTATAAATCTAGAAGATTTCTCTCTTTGAACGCACTCGTACGTGTATTTAAAATTATGGACATCTTGACCATGCCATATGGGTGTGGCTAAATCTTAACCCCCATAATATTATTTGAATGGGGTTAAACCCTACCACCACTGTCGGTGTGGCTAAACTCTACCACCACCGTGGGTATGACTAAACTTTACAACCACCATCAAAATAATAACACATATGCTATATTTATAGCTTACGTCAAAAGCTATCCAAATCCTAATCTAAATAAATTTTTGTTCTAATTAATATTTAAATCTTAATAAACTGATCTTTAACAGATTTAAATATTTATCTTAATCTAACTAGATTTCAACTACAAATCTAACCAAATCCTAACAATCTCCACCTTAATTTGATTTGTAGTCTTCAATCGCTATATCGAGTTCTCCGCCGCTCCACCTTGAGCGACTCTATCTCTGTACGATCTGATCTCGCTTTTGGATCCTCTTAGCTCCACCTGAAGTTGAAAAATTATGTACCTTCGAGTCCAACACGCCTAACGAGATCATATTGTGATCACCCCCAGTATTGATCGGTAATCCAATACTTTGATGTCAATATCTCATGAGGATCGGTAACCTTTAGCTCCGATACCAATTGTTCGGAATTTGGTACTCGCTCCGGTATCAGATTCTGTGAATCCGCAACCCGTTCTGGTACCGCAATCCACGTCGGTAACGCCTAGTGTTAGGATTCCGGAACAGAAGCTTCAAATCGGATTTTTACCAGAAATTCATCTCTTCAACAAAAACCAGAACCAAAACAGCCACAAAGAGAAGAAAAATCAAACAGAAAATTATGCGGGTGAAATAAGATTCGTTAACCAAGAGAAGAATTATACCGACTCTTCTTTTACAATAAAATAACTTTAATTCGAGCCCTCCTCCCGAATCTCTCTCACTCTTCTCTCGTTTTCTATAAATTTTGAAAACTTCTCTCTTTGAACATTTGATAACATTACTTGTCTACTAAATGCTATGAACTTTTTGAGTAAATTAAAGTAATATGTCGAATAAAATATTGATAAATGTACTGAGAATTTTTTTTGTGCATCTAGAAGCAAAGAATTTAAATTTTACTTTTAAAAAAGTCGAAACAACCATAATTTAATAGGAGAGCATATTTAGCATATTTTTCCAAGAGAAAATTTATTACATTTCCAAAACATATCTTGAGAAGCCAAATGTGCCAACTATTTTATTCTAGACTTTTCATTAATTATATTGTTCATTTACCAAATATTCTAAATAAACTTTTTAAAATATTCTGAATAAAATATTTATACCGGCCGAGTTCATTGAATAAGTTATTAGTGGATAGCTTATTTCGACATCAAAATCGTCAAAATATTTATGCATTCAACTAGGGTTAGACCACGCAAATTATTAGTAGACAACCTATTCCGACATCGAAGTATTGCCTAAGTCTCAATTTTTTAGATATTTATGTACTCAAAAATATCTTGAAAGTAGAATAAGCTATTTCATTTTGAATATTTGATCGTACTGATTATCTATCAAAAATTCATTCAAAAAGAATCATATTGTGTAATGGTCCGACCAACTAGCACCGATAATCTGTTAACCTCTAAACTATCGGCTGAAAATATTGAAGCGTTAGCCCATTCAAAGTTATTTGACGAATTTGAAATCCCTAATTTCTATAAAATTAAGTCCCATTCAAGATTGTATGTAAAACCTATAATAATTTATTAGAGTCCAAACCATAAATCTGAAAATACTTAAATTTAATCATTATTAGTAATAAAATCTTCAGTCCTTATGTTTTTGAGAAAAAGTTTGAATGGAAAATTTTTCAACGCAACGGTATGAAACTTTAATCTGTCGCCCCATGTCATTTTTTTTTTATCTAAAATTTATAATTTATAATTTTTTTATTTTTTAAATTTTAGTATTAAAAAAAATATGGAATAAATTTTTGAATGGAGACAAAATTAGCAGGGAAAGGAGATCGAAATTGAAGAGCTATATATTTTTTAAAATCCACGTGAAATTATTGGAGAGCTAAGTCATTATTGGGTAGCAAATTAATTGGGACACGCAAACAAGGGCGTGAGATCATAAGGTCCACATCACGCATGCATGCACTCGGTGTATGATATTCGTACCAGTACTTTTTCGACACGTGGTGGGGTCCCGCACATGGAGGAGTTTCATTCGTTCACTCAACTCATGAGAGGAGAGGTGGGCGCATGTGCCGCGCCTGGGCCTCTACCACACACACACACACACACACACACACACACTGTTTAGGTTTTGGATCGGATGTGATTTTGATTTGATGTGTTCCTGATTTCGTCTTTATTACGTGGTGGCTCTTTATTGTGCCACGTGGAAGATATATAAAGCAACATGTAGATTACTGCTCTTTGATCAAACGGTAGTGCTAGGGGTACAACCACCTGTATATCATACACCCCGAATGTGGACGGCCAAGATTAATTTAATATTTTAAACATTTTATTCTTACTCTCTCTTTTTTTTTTTTTTTTTTTTAATACCGGTACTCTTTTAAATTTAAATATTTTTTATATTTTATTTGTTTCAAAATTTATTATAAAATAAAGTAAAAAAATGTAAACGGGAATAAAATTAAATATTTTTAAATTTTAAATATTATAAATTGAAATATCTTTTACAATTATTAAATTGTAAAAATGTATATTTAATTTTCGGATCATGTCTTTCTTTTATGGGACATTCTTGGCACTAGTATAATTTAAATTTTAACTTTATAAAAAAATTTTAATTTAATTTTGTGCAAATTTAGTTTTTAAATTTAAATTTAATTTTTTAATTTAAATTCTAAATTTTTTTAAATTTTTATTCATAAATTTTTTTTAAAATAAATAAATAAATAGAGAATACTTGTGTGCCGGTACATAATATACCGGTACCGATACACAAGGGGAAAGTAGTGGAGGAAAAATATATAATAATCTAAAAAAATAGGAGTGAAAATATCATAGTTGAATTTATTGCTTATCTCAAGAGTAATCCGGAACGTTCATTTCCAGACGTAGGATTTACACCCCGATGATGGGCGTATAGGTAGACTTTTCCTTGATCAAATTCAGCCTTGGTATCCGTAAATTCAGAAATTGGTATACGATATATATTTCATCTATTTTAAAGTAAAAATTTATTCACGATCATTTTGAAATAATCGATAAAATTTATTTTATTCTAAAATAGATAAAGTGTATATCGTATATCCTATTTAAAGTGTACAAGTAGTATTTTTCTAAATAATATAGATAATTTTATACAGCTTTTCTAAAATATATCGAATAACAGATATATTTCTATAAAGTTCAACTTTTTATATTTATTTCTTCAAAATTCTTAAATTATTCATATATATATTCCTATGTTAGAAAAATATAGTTAATTATATGTTAAATACTTAATCTTGGTAAGTGAGTGAGGTAAATTTATTTTTTTACCCTTTCAGGTATTATATTTAATTATAGATATATTTGTTAACAATTTGGACTTTCGGAAGGACATATTTGTAAGGACAAAATTGGCATTTCACTTATATTTTTTTAAAAAATAAATAATAAATTAACAGTAATAAATCAGAGGAACATATATGAACAACTTAGAGCTTGAAAAATTAAAATTTATAGAAATATATATACTATTCGATATGTTTATAGGTATGAAATTAATCCTAAATAATAAAGTATTAAATTAAATAAAAATACAACTTGTACTCTTTTGAAATTCTAAATTAATTTAAAAAAATTTATCCATACATGACATTTAGAATGTAAGATATACCCATCTATTTATTTACTTGTCACATGAAATATTTTAAAGCACAGGGTGACAAAATAATATGCTAAATCATAGGGTTCAATTTGAAATTTATTCAAAAATTTATAATTGAGGGTATAATTTTAAGTTTAAGTTTGATTTTTAAGTTCAAATTCAATAAAAATGTCACATATAGAAATTAAATTAGTATTGAATGATTCTTTTAATAATTGATTAAACATTTTACAATATGTATTCAAATTTTAAAAAAAGTTCAATATAAAGTAAAATTTTGATTTGAGATATAACACTTTTAACAAATTCGAATTGAGTGTCTTTTAGACAATTGCTTATATATCCTTAAAAAAATTTCAACTTTCTTACATATTCCTCTTAAAAAGTTAATATTAAAAAAAAAAAAATAACGCTCAAAGTTCTTTCAAATATATTTCTAGAGTTAAATTTTGTTAGTAAATTATTAGAAATAATCGTTATTTCTATAAAATTATTATTTTGCATTTTCAAATATACTCTTCTACGGTCATCAACTTTTTTTTATTTGCTTTTAAGTTAGAAACAATAAAAATATTTTAATTTTCTGTCTATTTAAATATATATTTATACGGTTACCAACTTTTCTTATTTCCCTCAACATAGGGGCAAAATAGTTATTTTAATTTTTTAAAACTCAGGTAAAAATTTAACTCTGATTTAATTCTAGATAACAACGGAGTATTTTTGAATAACGAAAAATATATAAAAAAAATATTTGAAACCAAAAAAAAAAAAAAAAAAAATATTATAATATACTTAATTACACTTTACTATATTATCCCTTGTGGAGTGTGGTTTGTAAATACCGAATATTAATTAGAATAATGTTTTGTATCCTGAGATAGCTTAATTATTATTTCTGAATAAAATTATGTTTGATTTATACTATTGCTATTCTCAAATATTATTGAAATTGTGTTTGATCAATTCTATGCAATAGTAGAGATTAAAAGTGATTGTTAAATTTGATATAAAATATAATTTAATATAAATAATTTATTATAAAAATATTTTTTAAAAAATTATACTTAAACTTAAAATTAATAAAAATAATTTATTATAATATTTAAGTGTATATAATATATTATATCTATATAATTTAATTTTAATTTAATTTATAATTTTAATAAAGATTGTAATTAAATATTGGAATAGTACTATTCTATTTCCCAAACTATTATGGAATTATCAAAAATAATAAGATTTGACCCGGATAAAATATTCTGGCCAAAAAACAAATCATTTTTTTCAATTTTTATACTGTTTTATTTTTATTTTTTTTTCAAAAATACCATTGAATTATTATATTTTATCAACATCTGCACTATATTTTAGATTTATTTTTTTTTCTATCTTGTACTATTTATATTTTTACAGATATTACTTAACTATTTTTGTCTCGACAATTTTTACCTTACTATTAATAAATCCAAACTATCATTGATAAATTTATTATTTTAGACAAAATCTAACAACTTTATTAAGAAGTACTGATTAAATGATAGAAAAAATATAAATTAAATATCCATGATAAACTTATTAAAAAATTTATCAATTTATTTGTCACTATTTATTTTATTGATTTTATGTATTTTGTTATTTTTATATTAAAATAAACTAAATATATATTCTACCACTTTTAATCAATATTTTTTAATAGCTTTTATTACAGTGTAGGATTTGAAAAAAAAAAAAATGATGGTGTGTTAGAAAAAAAAAAAAAAAAGTGGGTATAGTATAAAAGGGAAAAAAATTTATAAATACTATAATAAAATTATGTTATAGTAATATTTTCAAGTGTTTCTAAAATTTGAAAAATATATTATAGATAAAAATACCGACACCTATTATTAGTGTTGTTATATATGTAGTCGATAGGATATATATAGCGACACATTATTGTAATGTGTTTCTATAACCTAATTTTGAATATAGATGAGAAATAGAACACTAACACTACAATAAAATTAGGTTATAAGAATACATGTTTGTGACATTTTTGTATAAGTATCCTATCTATATTCCATCTATATCCAAAATTAGATTATAGGGACACATTTTTGTGACACATTATAAAAATGTGTCGCTATACATCCTAGCGACGGCACATATAACAATACTAACAATAAGTGTCGGTATTTTTGCTAACGATATTTTTTTTTAGATTTTAGAAATACTTAAAAGTGTCGCTATAATATAATTTTGTTGTAGTGTTTAGAAAAGTGTTACAAAAATATATTCCTATAATCTAATTTTGTTGTAGTGAAAGTATAATCTAGTACAATTTAATTAAGTCAAAATAATATAAATATTTTGCATTAGAGACAGTAAAAGATATAATTTGCAAAAGATATATTTGTGTATTATGTACATAAATAATAGGATGGGCTAGGTGTAGGATGTACACCCCAAATAGGGTGTACATGTAGCATAGCTCTAAATAATAACATTCAATTAAATCTCTTCCACTAACTTTTGTAGATGTATGTGACAATTTTCTTATTTTGACATGAATTCAAATAAAATTATCATATTCCTCTTCATTAAAGTTTTTTTTTTTTTTTTTTTTTTTTTTTTTTTTTTTTTTTTTTTTTTTTTTTTTAACGTGTATAAGTTGATCAATAAAATTGCTGAGATATATATCTATCTCTAAGATGGCATATTATGATAAAATTATTAATTGTACTATAATAATACCAATTATTTATATTTAAATATTATCATAAAATATTTTTATTAAATTTAAGAGCATCTGAACCCTAAACTCTAAACCCTTAAGTTTTAAAAATTATGATTATTTTATGATGCGGCCAATTTAGCGTTAAAGTTTTTTTAAAAAAATATGGCTCAATCAAATTGGGTCAAAAATTTGATTGAGTTTGGCAATTTTTACAATAAGCTCGAAAATTTTTTAAGAGCATCTCTACACTCCAAACATCTTAAACTTTTACTAAAAATTATTTAAAATTTTGTGAATCCTAAGATGTGCAGTGTACGTAAGATCTACATTTTCTTTTGGAGTGTACAAATAGTAAATTTTAATTTTTAAACGGCCATAACTTTTCGCTCGTATTTGTTTTCAGCATGCAAGGCTCAATTCGAAAAATATTTTTCGAAATCTACAAATCGAACAACTGTGCAGTTCTGGCCGAATTTGGGGTCTAAATTCAATTATTTCGATCTTCGTTTTTATAATTTTAAGTTACTTTAAAAAAAAATGTATTTTTTTTATTTTGAGTCAAATTATTTGGTGATCATTATAAGTTTAGAAATATATTATAATTTATTATTTTTAATTATAATAGGATTCAGATACGATCTTATATATATATATATTTATATATACACAATGTTCAGTTAATATAATTTAATTTTAAAATTAATTAATAATATTTTTCTTTATAAATTAATTAATTGTGTTGTTCTAGCATCTCTTTTAATTCATGTGCTTCTTCTTCCTCAGCGCACATGGTTTAGACTTGCATTACTCCACTGCGTGTGACTTAAGAGGGAAAGACAAGTATAAAATACGGAATTAGTGTAAAAAAATGTTTGGAATTGTTACAGAAATAAGAGATTTTGTGTTTGGTATGAGAATAAGGATTAAGAGAAATAAAGAGTTTTAATTAAGATAAATTATTTTTTTGTCCTCAAACTTTATTATGTAATAATAAGGTAAGAGATGGTGACTCGGTAGACATGAGAGGATATTTAAGAAAAAAGTAAGAGCGTAGTTAGAAAAGTGAGAATAGTAATTTTCACTTATTCTAGTTGTACCGGAACAAGCTATATCGATTGATTTCTGATGCGTTTGAAAGAATAAGAAGAATATTTCTCTTATTTTCGGTTCTATACCGAATCCAAACGGGCGAGAAAAAATGGAGCTCATTTGGAGTCTGATCATGAGTAATTCATGAACAACGAGCTGAATCATCAGACCCAATTGAGAGAGAGAGAGAGAGAGAGAGAGTGAGTGTGTGTGTGTGTATGTTTGTTTTAGTTGAATGTTTTGTGATGGGGAATGCGAGTTGTACGAAATGTGTCCCGGAGTTGTACTGGAGCAGTGACCAGGTAAGGTGTGCGAATCAGTTTAATTATCTTTTGTATCCTGGTGTCGGATCATGTGGGGGATGTCATAGTGTGCACATGGAGATCCATCAACATGATCTAAATTATTATATTATATTATATTATATTATATATATATATATATATATATATATATATATATATATATATATATATATATATATATATATATATACACACACACACATAGCCACATAGGGGTATAGCCCAGTGGAGTCTATGTATCCCTGATCTACATATCCACCCTTATTGCTGCAATTATTCGTGCTAAGAATTGCATGTGATCGCTTGCTTTGATGGTCGTGATCATTAAAGTTTGAGCAGCTTACTAACTACTACTATATATGTATGGTGCTTTGATTTATTATCTTTACTTTAATTTTATACTTTACAAATTAACTATAGTTATTTAGTAGTTAAATAAAAAGTTTACCATATATATATATATATATATATATATATATATATATATATATATATATATATATATATAGCTAGATATTTGTATTATAATAAAATTAGATTATAGTGACATATTTTTATAATATTTTTGTACTAGTGTTCTATCTATATTCAATCTATATTCAATATTAGATTATAATGATATATTTTTAGAACACATTATAATAATATATCGCTGTACACTCTAACGACTGTACATATAGCGACACTAATAATAAGTATTGGTATTTTTGACAGTGATACTTTTTTCAAATTTTAAAAATATTTAAAAATATTACTGTAATATAATTTTATTGTAGTATTGTTTGACCCCGTATTTGAAATAGAAAAGTTTTGTATACATTTGATGGTTATGTATTACACAGAAGTTCAATTAAGAGCAAAGCTTAATATATATTATAAGAAAAATAATAAATTAGAAATTTTAATTAAAGATTTTTTATTTCTGCATGAGAGATTTATTTAATTAAACTTCTTCTAAAATATCTAATCGTACAAAAATTAGTATTTTCTGTACCAATCATCAAACTCTTAATCACTTGTGTTAGAAATGATTGGCAGTAAAAAATCATCTCCGATCCATGCAATACAATTTATGATATATATTTAATTAAAACACAGCAATTTACATAACTAAATGAAACTATTGATCATCCTAATCACAAAAAATGGTTGAATTAATGAGGTGCATTTACCCTTTAAAATGATTCATTGTGGAACCCTAGCTACACTTACATCATCAGGAATTAATGGGCTCTATAAACATGGTAACATGGCTAATTAATTGGTTAATTAATTGAAGTAAAAATTGGATTTGAATTGTTACAGTTGAGCCATGATTTCTAGTCAACTGTTTACATATGAAATCTTGTCCTTGAAGGCATGCATGTATATGTTGACTTTCCCACCTCTATTTAACTAGTAATTAAAAATTAGGTAAATACATACGTACATGGTAACATCCAGCCATATATATAAAAAATATAAATAAAATTAAATCTCTTAATTCAATTATAATTTATAAAAATAAATAATATATTTAAAAAAATTAAAATTTTTAAAAATTAAATAATTAATTTAAAATAATTTATAAATTAGATAAGTTCTGTACATATTTAATAAATTACACATAATATTTATTACCATAGCAATAATTACAACCATGTGTAATGCTATGTGAAAGGGGGTTGGACATGTGTAGGGTAACATCCATACATCAAATGCCACGTGGCAGGATCAATTATAACTACCTCGGTAGCCATAACATGCTTCCATGTGCTTCATTGCAGGTTCAAATTTGTCATATATGGTATATGTATGCTCATGGGATGTGAATCCCAACATTGAGACATGATGATGTGCTTTTGTGTCCAATAATGCTCCCCCATGAGGAAAATAATTATTGTAAACCAAATTAGGATTATATGGTTTTTTATCTTATTTTTTCATATACAATATTCTAATTATTCCTTAAATCACACTAATTTTCATGTTGTGTGAGTTAATCAGATATAATTTTTACTATTTTATCAAAAAAATAAAAAGTTAAAATTTTGTACGCGTTTGTCTATAATACTTTAAACCATTAAACTCTAGCAAGATCTTTTTTTTTTACGATAATTTTAAATTTATTATTTTAAAATTTTAAAATATTATAAGTATTCGTTCAAAATCTAAAATATCGTTAATATTTTTTTTCGTAATTCAAAACTAACACTAATATCTCTCTAAATATATAAATCTGTAATATATCTCACAAAGAGTTTTTATTTTTAATTTTGGAACAATTATTTTCATGCCCCTAAAAAATTTTCGACTTTTATTTTTTATCTCTTTTAGAAAATTAATGTTAAAAATATTTTTTTAACTTCGCGAGTTTTTTCAAATATATTTCTAGAATTAAATTCTGTTAGTAAACTGTTAGTAACTACAGTAATCTCTGTAAAAAAATAATTTTATTTTTTTAAATATACCCTTGTAAATAACTTTTCTTATTTGTCTTAAGCTAGTAACAATAAAAATATTTTTATTTTTAATTTTTCAAATATACAGTTACCAACTTTTTTTATTTGCTCTCAAGTTAAGGATAAAATAAGTATTTTAATTTATTTTAATTCGGATAAAAATTTAATTCGAATTTAATTTCGAAATAACTTGCCGGATACCAAAAATAAGGTTATTTTTGAATAATGAAAAAAATATGTGAAGAATATATTTAAAAGGAAAAAAAAAGGTAAATAAAATATTTCTAAAATATTTAAGGATATTCTTTTAATTTTTTTTGAAAAAATATATATCTATTTTTATTATTTTTTTAAAAAAAATAAGCAACAAATAAAACACCACAAAACGACAAAACCTGAGCCGAACCGAGCCGAGCCCCGCTGCGCTCACCAACCACGCCATTTCAAATGACAAATCTACCCACCAATTGTTCCCCACCCTCCTCGCTGTTTTTTTTTTTTTTTTTTTTTTTTTTTTGGCACTTTACACCCTCGCAACAAATTTAATTCCCCTTCACCCCCCTGCATACCCAAATTGCTTCTCTCTATATGCGTATTATATAAACCCCCCCTCCCCCATCTCCTCCTCACCATCATCCCCGATACCGATCCCGATCCCGATCCCCAGCGCCATGGGTTACCACACCGAGCTCCCAAAACCCTACCATCTCGTTCCCCTCTCCCCCTCCCCCTCCTCCATCTCCGCCGCAACCCTAATCGCCCGCGGCCACCGCATCAAGCTCGCCGCCGACCTTGGCCTCGCCCGCGCCCTCCTCCTCCGCCGTCGCCACCGCCGCCGCCGCCGCCGCCGCCGCGTCGACGCCCCTCTCCCCAAATCCTACGAGGCGGAGATCGGCTGCGGCGGCGCCGACGATGGGGGAGAGGGGGAAAAGGAGGAGCAGGAGGAGGAGGAGGAGGAGGGAGTGGAGGAGAGGGTGAGTGCGCTGCGGAGGCTGGTCCCGGGGGGGGAAGGGATGGGGGTGGAGACGCTCTTCGAGGAGACCGCCGACTACATCGAGGCGCTCCAGGGGCAGGTGAGCGCCATGCGCGCCCTCACGAGCTTGCTCCATGGGTTGGAGAGGGAGAGCTCCACCTCCACCTCCACCTCCACGACGACGATGAATACGATGGATGTATGATTCGAGAAGCTTCTCGATTCTTTTTCTTTTTCTTTTTATTTATTTTATTTTATTTTATTTTATTTTATTTTATTTTTGTTTGGATGGTAATTAGGTTTTGACTTTGGCTTATGATTAGCCTCGAAGAGGAAATGTGTAGGATGGAAAAAAAAAAATAGCAGCAAGAGACATTTCTTTTTAATTTTTTTTTTTTTAATTTTTTTTTTTTTTTTTGCTTAGATATTTTTTTAAGAGTTATTTTTTTTTTTTTCTCGTAAGTAATTTGCATCTGAGGGTTCCAGGAGAAATTGTTGTATTTTTGCACTGCAGCTCCAAAATCTATTTAAAAACCCTAAAAAATTACAAGTTTGTACATTAATTTTGCCGTTTATAACATTTAGAAGTGGGCCTACATAGTAGAATTATATTTTTTTTAAAAAAAAAATAAATTAAATAGTATTTTATTTCAAAAAACTTATAGTATTTAATAGATATGAGGTATAATTAAATGTAAGTATAAATATATATTATATTTAATTTTAAAATTTATTTTTTAAAAATAAAATAAATTATTTTACTGGTGAAATATATTATTCTAAAGTAGTGGAGTTTAGTGGATGATAAGATCTTTTAAAAGGCTAAAATTAAAGAAAATACTTAAGGTACTTTATTTTGCAATTTTATAAAAAAAAGAAAAAGAAAAGAAAAAGAAAAAGAAAAAGTTGAAGCTAAAATTGTAACATTAGAGCTAAATATTAAAAATTAAATACGGAATTTAGTTACTTGTAAAAATTGAAATGATCAAGGGGGTAAAAGAATAATTAAAATGGTTGAGAATATTAGTGTAATATGTTTAGTAACATGATGTAAGATTAAATTAAAAATATTATCAAGGTGAATATTTTGAATTATTGCTCGCTAATAATGTTGTATATTATATAAAAATATGGTTTTACTCTCATCCTCCTAGGTTTTTTTTTTTTCTCTCTCTGTCTCAAACATGGACGCCTTTTCTTGTGTCGCTCTCTTGCACGCATTGCCTAATCACTGTCCAAAATAATATATCCGATTAAAAGATTTAAATATAATATATTTTTTATATAGATCGATTCGTCTGACTGGTTATGACTTTGTGAGGAGTCATACTCCATTTACAACAATCATTTAGTCTGAGAATCACGCCCTATTCACTATATAATTCTTGCTCAGTCGAGAATTATTTCACACTTTCGGCAGGTGATTGATTCTGATATCCACAATTCTAGAATTACTTTAGTTCTATTACACTTAACTTTTTTGGCTTAGGCTACCATCCAAAAATATTATAATCGGGTTAAAAAATTTAGTTCTATTATATCTTATATAGAGAGGACTAATCCTGAAGCCTAGGGGTGTCACACCATCTCTCGCGCGCCGCTCTCTTCCGCGCCTCGCTTTTTCCGATGCACACTTCTTACTACTGCTTCATCCTTAAGAAGTCTTCATGATCTACTGCTTTGTTCTCAGGCAATCTGCAGTTTTGTCCGCTCAATCCACTTTTGGATAGTATTATGATGTGCGAAAGTTTCGACTCTACCATATATTTATTATTAATTATCAGAATATTAAATATTAAACACGAAAAATATATATTTGATATTATGCCAGTTGATGTGCGCCTTGTTTAGTTAATGGTATTGTTTATAAATGAGTTTCTAAATTAAGATTTGTATGTTTGTTCTTTTATGATTTTTGATAATGTAATATAATTTTTTTTAATATATTCATTTATGGATTGAAATTAATTTTTGACTAAATATTTTTTTTTTTTTTTATGTTTGATTATTTTATTTTTATTACTTATTAATAGAATTAATTCAAAAAAGCAAATTATATTTTATTATAATTTAGTAAAAAGTATTTTTGAAAAAAAATTATATTTTACTGTTGAAATTACTGAAATTTATAAACTAAACCAAACAAAGTAACGCTATATACACTGCAACGCAGTATTACATTACTACATTAAACCAAGTGCGATAATACAATATTAGTAATAATCTGATTTAAAATTCTCAAATATCTGAATACGCCGAAATACTCTATAATACTATATAATTTGAACCAAACGCGCCCTAAGAAAACATAGAACAGATAAAAAAAAAAAAAAAAAAATTCTTTATAAGATATATTCTAAAATTTAAATTTACGAAAAAAATATTTATTTTAATCAAAAAATTATTTTTAAAAAACCAAACCTTTTTAATGTTGGATTGATCATGCATGTGGGAGAAAGAAAGAAATCTCATATTGGATGCATAAATTAGAGAAAAATGAAATACTAAGACACAAAAAATGATATAAAAATGATGAACTAGTAAAATGTAGAGCCAAATGAGGAATTATACTTTCCTTTCATTTGAGCTTGGTTATGATGACATGCAATATCTATGAACATTGTTGGAAAGTGACTATTGCATGTGTGATACAGCTCAGTGTTCTTAGGTACATGGAACATGCATCTTTTTCTTTTTTTCTTTTTCCCCTCCCCCCCTCCCCTCCCCCCTTTTTTTTTTTTTTTTTTTTTTTTAAACCAAAAAGTCCATAGCCACATCAATCATGAGCTTATTGGATGTTGTTAGAAATACAATATAACTTGTTTAGTTGGATATAGTTGAAAGTATTTTAATTATAAATAATTTATTTGGTTGTATATAGTTCAAAAATATATTCGCAAAATTTTATTATTTTATATATACGACGGTTAGATTATTTTTATTAATATGAAAAGGAAAGATATTTTCTGTTTAAAAAGTGATTAGGAAGATAAATTTACGTTAGGTTTAAAAAGTGCTGCAATTAAAATCACGGTTAATTTGGATGTAGTTTCTATTATTGTAATTGGGCTTTCTCTTATAGCAGTTTAATTTATATGTATGGAACCAAACAATGAATTTTAATTTATATGTAGATATAACAACATTACAGTTGCAACTGCATCGGGATGCCAAATAACTCCTAAAATGAAACTTGACTAAATGCTAATAAAGTTTAACTTTTTATATTTATTCTTTCAAAAGTTCTAAGTTATATATATATATATATATATATATATATATATATATATATATATATATATATCGAATAATATAGTTAATAATAGATTAATTATTTAATCTTGATTAGTGAGTGAGATAAATTTATTTTTTTATTCTTTCAGATATTTTATTTAACTATAGGTATAAGAAATATATTTGTAAGGGCAAAATTGATATTTTACTTATATTTTCTTAAAAAATAAACCGTAAGCTAACGGTAACAAACCAGAGGGACGTATATGAATAACTTAGAATTCTTGAAGGGATAAATATGAAAAGTTGAACTTTGAAAAGATATATTTGCTATTCGATATGCTTACAGAGACATATGTGAAATTAACTCAGGCTTAGTTGAATATTGGGCTACTAATGGACTCATTTTGGGCCTCTTGAAGAATGGGCTTTTTGTAGACATGGGCCCACTTAGGCGCAGGCCCATTAGACCCGTAAAAATATGTACTTTTTTGGCATTTGTTTTAATACTTTTCACCCCGAGATCATCAGAATGGGCCACAAGAGATGACATGATTCTATTGGGCTAGATTGATATTAGGGCGTGTTTGTTTCACTGAAAATAGAGAACGGTACGTAAAATAGTTTTTAAATGTAGATGTTTGCTTCTATGTTTGGTTTACTGTAACTTCACCTTCGATCGAAATCAAAATTTCTCAAAATAATGTAATTGACTTTGGATCATCTCAGTACGAAGTCAATTATTGAAAAAAAATAAATAAATAAAATATTAAATTATCTCTCACACTTTCATCTTTTATGTCATTAATTTTCTACCAAACAAACAGAAAAACTGAAAAAAACTTCAGCTCCAAATCTACACAAATAAACAACAGAAGAGAAATGCATTTTCTTGAGCTCTAGTTCATCTGAATATTTACTTTAATCCAAACTTTACCTTCGATAAAAATAACCAGACCAAAATAAGGGCCTATTTGGCTGAGCATTTTACATGCATGCTACATACAATTGTTTGTATTCTCTAGGATCCATAATGTCAGCAGAATGTTATCCATACACCCTATTTATATGGATAAAATTTTGTTGAAAAATAATTTTATAATTTTTTTTAAAGTAAAATATTATTTTGAAATAATTTAAATACGAAATATTTAAATATATGTTTGCATGCAAATTAGTAGTATGTTGTAAATAAATAAAAAGTATGGATTAGATAAAATGCGGGTCGAGGCGTGCAATGTGCTGTTCTAGAAATAAGATTGTCCTTCCATGTGCGAAACTCTGGCAATCACTCATAGCGATACAACGACCACTGTCCAACTTGTCGGAACGATTTCAGAATGGCACAGAATTAACGAACCCGTCGACTTTCAAAGATCAAGCAAAAGATAAAGTTAATAAAGCTCAATGTAAAATATATATGTTGTTGGAAACTTTATTTTTTCAAATAATTCTTTTAGTCAAATAATTTAAACTTAATTTAAAACCGAAATACTATTATTCAATTTACTATTATATTGTTAATAATAAAATACATCAAAGTTTAGACGAAGCCTGTGAATGTCGAGACGTGCGTAAGCACTGTTCTAGAAGCGAGATTGCCCCTCCACGTGCGAGGCTTTGGCAATCACCCCTAGCGATACAACGACCACTGTCCACCCCGTCGGCAACGACTCCGGGATGGTGCGTAGCGAATCGAACGGCTTTCAGTAATCCAGCAAAAAATAAATCTCAAATCCAAAAGAGGAATAGCAAAATATAATTCTCAGTGTAAGAGAGAGGAGAGTATATTGTGGCTTAAACCTTGACCAAGCTCTCTTGCTCTTCCTACATATAGAGCCCAAAGAGAGAAAGCACATTAACTCACCAGGGGACAAGGTCCCTCTTGGGCAGCCCACAAGCTACTTCCCAAGGAAGGCTCTTGGGTAGCCCAAGATGGCACTTTCCAAGATTGGCTAAGCAAAAAGCAAAAGTAATAACACAAGTTTAAAATCACCAAATCCAAATAAAACTCAACATATGTTATATTGTATATCAAGATTGTAACTTAATCAATCTCTTTTGCTTCATATATATATAGAGCCCAAGAGAGAACCCTCTTACGGTCTACCTCCAGGGAGGTAAATAAAAAATGAACTGAATCAAAATCACGCGTACGCGCTGCCCGACCCGACCCGTGCTCGCATGCATGCGTGTCTTTAGAAGAAATTCTTACTCTCACTTTCTCCTACCTAATATACTGTAGAAAGAAGTAATATAGAGATTAAATATCACATGTGGTGAGCATAGTACTGAGCTCCCAGGTAAAATCTATTAATATTGAGCTATGTAGAAAGCACATAGGCCAAAAATAAATTTTAAATTAATAAAAACTAAATAAAATCTAACAAATTCACACCTGGAGGCCTCATGTGACCCTTAGTAGTCCTGTTATCTGATCTTCTTTTCTTAACTAAGATTCAAAAAAGTTCATCAATTCTAAAATCCTTGGGAACAAGATGGCATACCCCTACAAGGAAGGTAGTGTACATTATAGACAAAGCACTAATTTATTTGTACACTCATCAATCTCTAATCCTAATAAAAGAAAGATTGACAAAATTAGTCTCCTATCATTGCAATAGATTCTGCCCTTTGTGAGTGGACTTAATTAATAGAACATAGTACAAAACATATTTGAAATACTATATTGCTTCACTCTTTTTTGCTTTTGCTTTTGCTTTTGCTTCAACCATAGAAATAGAAAGGGTACATGGCCACAACCCAAAAGAAGAGTTGTGAATTGTGCATCCCTTGTTGTAGCTTATTTTCTTAAAGATACTGGTAATAGATTACACCAAAAAGAAGCACCAAAGAGGGGCCATTTGAAAGCCAAAGCTAAACTCACTAGTGTCACATTATAGTACTCCACTAAAATAGCATATTTGATTCCATGCCCAATGGGAGTGGACATGTTTTAAACTTTATCATCTAAATTTTCTTCTTTTTTTTTTTGAAAAAAAAAGAATAACTAATTTGGTTGTTCTTTTGGTGAAAGGATCCTTGTCCACTCAAGGAAATAAAGATTAGGTTTGGTGAGTCATTTTGGTGGGTGAAAGGAACATCTTTCCTACTTGAAGGTAAGGGTTGAGGCTTCTCATGCACTTGTATAGTTCTAGAAAAATATTTTAGGTAAAAATGTTTGGAGAAACTTTCAACTATACACCATTTAGAAATATTCCCCATATTTTTGTTATATTTATTATTATTTTTTAAAATTTTGTTGGCACCTCCATCAACTTTCAATCATTGTTTTGAATTCAATGATTAAACATCATATTAATTGTTTTTTTTTTTTTTTTTTTTTTTTTTTTTTTTTTTGAGTTTATGCTCATTTCATTATTTCATTAATGTATAACTTAAATTTAAACTAGTTGAAAGCTAAGGAGTACTATCAATCCCAATAAAATACTTGGCTAAGAAAAATTAAGAGAGCAAAGTGACATGTAAATCCTAAAAGACACATTTTTTGAGCCAATAGGGAGTTAGCTTGATTTGCCAGTTTTCTTAGATTTTGTGACACGTCTGGATGAAAATAAAATTATGATTAAATATATAAAAGATAATAGACACTAATAATAATAACTGGAATTAAGAATTTCGGACTGTGGTTTGAGCTCGTTATATTTCGTATCAAAGTCAATTACTAGTCGGAAGTGTGCGACGAATCTCGACTGAGCCTGAGTCTACATAGTAAGGCTAGCAGGACAAGTCTCACATCGACTGGTGATCTCCAGAAGTGTGTGACGAATCTCGGCTGAGTCTGAATCTAGATGACAGAATTAACGAGACAAATCTCATATCGACGGTTGGGCTAACGAGGACGTCAGACCTAAAAGGGAGATAACTGAGCTCGAGCATTTTACTGAATTCTAAAATTAAATGTACTTAAAAAACATTAACTATATTATTATTATTATTATTATTATTTTTTAGAGAAAAATAAGAGGCTATCCGATTTGTTTACTTTATCTAAGAAATGAATTCAACTAGAAATACAAAAAAGCTAGGTTTTAAACTTGAAATATCGGTATACCAACCATTAAGTTCTTAACCAATTATGCGAGGTACTGCGATCGTGATACGATCGAATCAAAATTAACTATATTTTTTTAATTAGACAAAACTTTACAAAAATCATAACCCTCCGGATTGTGTTAGGACTGTTCAACTACATGATCCAATCCTCCCGAGTATCGAGTATCGTTTGGTTCATAAATAAATAAAAAATATTTATTTTTTAAATACATATATTTTTAAGAATAAATAAGAATAAGGTTATTATTTTTATGTTTAAATAAAAATCAAATTATTCACGAGAATATGAAAAATTACATTTGAATAGTTAAATTAGAATAGTAAAAATAAAGATAATTATAGTTTTAAAATAATAATATTTAATTAAAATAATTAATATAAAAATTAATTAATTAATAATTTAACTTATTTAGTTAATTAATTAATTATGAATACGGCTAGATAACTCTAAATATTAATTAAATAAAATAATTAACAATATATAAGGTTAATTAATAATTTAATTAATCATAAGTAATTTACTAAATTAACAAATTAATTAGCTAATTATTTAATAGTTTGATAATTAATTTATATAATTAGATTAGTCAAAATATTAGATTAATAAAAAAATTTATACAATAATTAAAATTATATTTATTTTAATTAAATTTGTTTTCGAAAAAGTGTGGAACAACAGTTACATATTTATATCAGCTTATTTTCCAAAAAGAAGAATTGTTGCTCCTCCTCTTCTAGAATAATATTTGGATATAGAACAGAAAATAAGAACTAAATTTTTTTCTTATATTCCAACCAAACAATATCTTAGTATCTTTATCAGTCTTTTCAATTCGTCCGAAGATCGCTATCGTCTATCATTATACTTATTTTTATTATTATTTTTTTAAATAATAAGTGTTAACTCATAAAGCCATATGAGATACATCATTTTTTTGTGGCTATTAAATGATAGATAAATCATTGTATTGAATATTTTATGATAGAAACAAGTCAATGTTCCTTGTAGGCCCCAACAAAGAAGCTTCTCCTGTTAGGGTTTGGTCCAACTTAATTTTAGTGAGAGAGACAACTTGCCACACTTTTAGGGAGGGTGAGGATGTTAACATCTCCCCTCCCCTTAAATCCATAATTTACAAATGATTAATCCTTCATAAATTGGTTATCAATGCTTTAAAACTTATTTTAGATGTTTAATTAGTACAATCACTATATATATATATATATATATATATATATATATATATATATATATATATATATATATATATATATATATATATATATACTTATACATTTAAAAGTGTCGGTCAAATAAAGAGTCTCACGTATATATACCGACGCTTATGTCAAGTATCGGTAAAATATCTTTCGACGTTTTAAAATGTCAAAAAATTAAAAATAGTAAAATTTATTATTTAATTCATTAATTTAATATAATAAAAAATTTATATGACGATATTTTTGAAGTGTCAATATTTACTATATTATAAAGACACTTGGGGGCGCTTCCATCAAGTGACGACTAAAAAGCGTCCTTATATTAAAATTTTGGATTAATTGCATACATATTCTTGAAAATATATCAAATAGTAAATATATTTCTACAAAATTTAACTTTTCATATTTATTCCTTCAAAAATTCAACATGATTCATATATATCTCTATCGCCTATCTCTGTTAGAAAAATCTAGTTAACAATAAGTTAAATACTTAACCTTAGTTAGATAAAAAAGTAAATTTATTCTTTTATCTTTTTTTTTATATTATAACTATGACTTTTACAAAAATATATTTGTAAGGGCAAAATAAATATTTTATCTATATTCTGTTAAAATATAAACGTTAATAAAACATATATATATATATATATATATATATATATATATATATATATATATATATATATATATATATATATATATATATATGAATAACTTGATTTTTTAAAAAATAAATATAAAAATTAAATTTTATAGAAATATATTTATTAGTCAATATATTTTTAGGGATCCATATGTAATTATTCCTAAAAATTTTTTATAGTGAATTAGGCCGAATAAAAAATTTTGGAGCCTCTTAAGAGGGTTTTGAATTAACACTAATGTTAGGTTGGTGAGGAAGAGATATCAGGTGATGGATGATGGAGATATGTAAACTCGTGTTTCTCGTTCTTGGACTTTGCCGCATAATTTAATTTTGCCACCAAATTTTGTCTTTTATTAATGAAAGATTATATTATATTTTCGACCAACTCGTAATTTCTTTTTTAAAATTATTATAATTAAATTTTACGATTCAATTTAACTAATTAAATATTATGGTGTGTCGCCAAAATGATAATAATGTAATATATTTGTTATTGCATGTCATCGACCATAATAATACATTACCATTCAGTCAACTTAAATTGAACTGTGAGAATATATTACCATTCAATTAACTTAAATTAAACTGCGAGGATTGATTATAATAATATAAAAAATTTGGATCATAAATTAAAACGGACTAAAATTTGTGAATTGAAATATCGCAATCGGGTGATGGATGATGGAGATACACTGGTGATTCTTGTTCTTGGATTTTTGCACATAATTTAATTTTGTCACCAAATTTTGTCTATTGTAGATGAAAGATTAAATTATTATTTTGATCGATTTGTGATATCTTACTGAATTTTTTTTAAAATTATTATATTAAAATTTTATGATTCGATTTAGTCGATTTGATACTGACGTGTGATTGCTTCACGCTTGATTGCTAGATATAAATTACACGGGTATTAAAAAATATTATATAAATTTAAAATAATTTTTTATTAACTAAAAATTCTCTCTTTTACAATGGATATCTAGTCTATTTATAATAAATTAAATATGAATTTTAATTCTAATCAAATCTTGTAATTTTAAATTTTTTCTAAAATAACTATACCTACTTTTAATTTAAAATTTTCAAATCTATATTTTTTATTTTTTAGAAATTTATTTAATATGATAAATTCTTAAAAATAATTAAAATAAATTAATAAACAGAATAATTTTAAAAATTTAAAAATAAGATAAAATCTAAATGACTCAATTAATTCTAATATAAAAATTGACTCAAATAATTAAAAAATAATTCGACCAAACTCTCTTTGAATATAATTCTATATAAGTGTGTGGCTAAAATGACAAAAATATAATATGTAATATCTTAATCACTATCATATCATCATCAACGATAATAATGTCATGTTACTGCTATATCAGCGTCACATTATCATTCGGTCAATTTAAATTGAACTATAAAAATTAATTGTGATAATGTAAAAAATTTAAGTTATAAATTAAAACTAACTAAAAGAAAAAGAAAAAAAAATAAATAAATAAAAAACACCCTGCACCTTTGTAACAATTATTTGTGAGTGCAATATAATTTTATTAGAAGTCACGCGATTCACATGTAATACATATGAGTAAAGTCATTAAAAATAAATAAATAAATAAATAGTAAAGTAGTGTCATTAACGGCTAAATCTCAACAGCTTAATTAATTAATTAAAAGGCCCGTTGAGTATTAGTTAGGTCTTTGTATTGATAGCAACTAATTTATTGTTCAAATATTATATGTTTTTAGTTGATGAGTTGATAATACATGAATAGTTAAATAATTTTAATTTACTAATAAAAAGCGGAAGAGTTTGATATCATATGTTGGCTTAAAGTGGCCAATATCTGCTTTGTAGTAGGAGGTTAGATTGAACCGAGTTATGTTCGAAATGACGTAAAGTTAGTTGGACCGAGTAACAACCGTGAGTCGTGGGCGATATGTTTGTACGTTTTATGTAAATTGGTTTTGTATTTCTAACGATTAGAATTTTTGAAATTAATAGTTAGCACCAATGATTCGACAAGTAATATCAGAGCTTCGAATGTGTACAAATGCTAAGAAAAAATTATTAGCTTAAAGGAGACATCATTCTATCCTGTGGCGCTGTGTTAGTGCACTTTAAGTGAATTAGAGATTGTTGGCTTAAATGAGCCAACCCCTTATTTTGTGGTATTTTATTTATACGTTTTAAATGAATTGATTGAATATTTCTAATAGTTCGTTTTTTTTGGAATTAATGGTTATCGCCGTCGACATCATCGTCTCAATTGGTTGCTATTACTGATTATAATAAGAATAGAATAATTTCGATACTAACATGTAATAATTTTTAATCAAAATTAAAAATAAATTTACAAAATTTTGAAGTTCTTACAAAGTTATAAAATATTTTAAAATTTAGACGGATAAATATATAGCATCCCAACTTTATTCAAGAGACATTGGTAGTGACAATTTTTTTTTTTTTTTTTTTTTTTTTTTTTTTTTTTTTTTTTTTTTTTCGGGTCTTCCTTCTCCAGAGAGGCAGAGAGGAAAGTATAACTACAACCCAAAATTTCAAACTTAGGCTAATCTGGATTGGGTAGAATTAATTAGTTTCTACATACACAACTAAAGTTAAGAAAATGAACATATTAACTTATTTATTTTTTCTTTTTAAGACCAATTAGTCAACATGTTTAGGTTCTTTCAAATTAAACTAGAACACTTAAATTGGAGTTGAATTTGTTAACCATGCATGTTTAATTGCATGTTGAAAAGCCCCCTATATTTTTTTTATTTTGGTGTACATCTTATACTTTGCTAATCCAATATATATATATATACTTATTTGATTAATGTTTCTATAAAAATTTAATAAAACTGACCATATATACAATATCTAAATAGATTTGATTAGATTCAATATATTTGATCAGTGCTTAATTAGTAAAAAGTGAAGGGGGTTAATTACCAACAAAAAAAAAAATAAAAAGCATTCTTTTAGCCTAATTTGTTAGGCGTATACAACAAGCGTTGTAAAGCTTAATAAAGCTAATTAATTAAGCTTAATTAAACTTAATTAAGCTATAAAGTTCTATTCCAATATTAAAAAATTTCGTCCAAATCGAGTATTATATTGTACGACAGATTCAGAAAAAGCTGAATAAGTAAATATAAAGTAATCTCTCTCATTAAAATACTTTTTTTTGGTAATATAAAATAGAGGCAATTTCATAAATATCCCTCCCAAAGTCTAAAATATTATATATACTCCTATAAAATGTAAAATATCACATTTGTCTAAGGTGGCGTTTGGATCGGATTATATAAGATTACTGAGTATTTCAACATATCTCGACATGTTGCGCTGCATTAATGCGTTTGGAATAAACAGATAATGTAATGCTAAATTACAGTGTTTATAGCATTATTACGTTTGGTTCAACTTTTAAAACTCAGTAATCCTGATAGAAATATACATTCTTTTCCAAAATTACTCTTTTGATATTTTACACCACCAAAACTTAAAATTTAAATTGCACTACAAAAAATTAATTTCTACCGTTAAAAATAAATAAAAAATAGAGTGGCGACCGCGGCTTGCTTGGACGAGAGAGGGAGGTTAGTACGGCAGTCTCGGAAGAGAGAGGGGGTGGCGATCGTGAGAAGAGGAGATGAAATGGTCTCATGTTTAGGGTTTGGGGAGTACTCAAGGGTAAACTTGTCATTTTACATTAACTACAATATTGCCCGCTTTCAATAATGCAACATACACCCCTTCCCCCAGTAATATTTTGGGATTAATTATGTATTTTTCGGAATCTTATATTACCGAATAAATTACAGGCAGAATTTCTCAAACAGTAATTCTGTCAAGATATACCGATTCAAACGCCTGAACATAAAAAATTATCATCAATAATAAAAAATTATCATCAATATCTCTAAGGTTAATCAATATCTCTAAGGTTAGTTAATGTTGGCTTTACCGTTATTTTTAAATGGTTAAAGATGAGTTAACTTTTAAAATGACCAGCTTACCCTCAGCTATTCCTTATTTCTGAAACAGGTCCCCCAACTTTTATTTTTTTAATTAACATCCGCTTACCTTTTAGTTTTTAAAAAAATTAACTAATTTTAGTGTATACAAAATAAAATTTTTATCAAATTTATTGGTAATTTCACCAAATCCAGAGGCTCTATTTATTTTTTTTAGCGAATAAATAACTACGCATAAAAAGTTAAATAAAAATAAAAGTTGAGATTTTTTCCGAATTTTCTTTAATCTTTAAAACTTAACAATTTTAGTTTAACCAAAATCATTCTCAATAATAATTTTATCTATATTAAATGCATAAAAAATTAAACTATAGTAAAATATATTTCAACTTTTGAACAAAACTCTTAGCCATAGTTATAAAAAAAAATTAAAATTCAATAATTTTGACCTATATCTAAAAATAAAATTATATAAAAATATACTATATATATATAATACAATATATTAATAATTTAATTTAATATTTAGTATATTAAATAGTTAAAGTTAAATTTGTAAAAATTATTTTGAAACAACTATTAGTAACCCTACTATTGATAAAAGACAAAAGGTAAAAACGGTATTTTGAAACTTTAACTCCATTTCGAACTGATTTTAATTGGTGGAGGACGTATCGGAGAATATTCATAATATTATAATATTATAATAAAATTATACTACAGTAATATTTTTAATTATTTTTAAAATATGAAAAAAATATCGCTAGCAAAAATATCAATATTTATAATTAGTGTCGCTATATATGCACTCGCGAGGGTGTATAGCGACACATTATTATAATGTGTCCTAAAAATATATTTCTATAACCTAATTTTGAATGTAGATGAAATATAGATAGAACACTTGTACAAAAGTGTCACAAAAAAATATTTCTATAGCCTAATTTTGTTGTAGTGAGCAATACTATCAGTACACTCCAAATTAGGTGTATGATATACACCTTGTCTATTTTAAGATAAGTGACTCTTCTACTCAGATGAACATTTTGTTTCGGGTGTACATGAAGTATTTTCTATTTTATAAAGTTTAGAAAAATATTGAGAAAATTAATAGTTTCTAAAAAGGTATTTTCTGAAATTATTTTTATAAGATTGTGACATCCGAATAATCTTATATAGAATAAAAACAAAATTGTGATTGAATATATTTATAACAAATTATAGATACGGATAATAATAACTGAGCTTAATTAAGCATTTTAGATCGATAATTTGAGCCCAATGATCACTAGCCGGAAGTATATGATGAATCTCGACTAAGTCAAAATTTGAAGGACAATATGACAAACTATGTCAGAGTCTGAAGAACAAGACTAGCGAGACATGTCTCGCATTGCCAGATGAGATAAGTCTCACATCGCCTGGTGATAAGAACGTAAGGTATAAACGGAAAAAATTTGTGAGATCCTAATAATCTCACATCGAATAAAAATAAAATTATAATGATCTTTATAAGCAACCATGGACAAAAATAATAATTAACTGAACTTAAGCATCATTACAAATATATATATATATATATATATATATATATATATATATATATATATATATATATATTTGTATTTCAAAAAAAACTTAATGTGGATTCTACATCTTCCTCTTCTAATTAATGAGACGTTTTTATAAAAAGGGCAATACTATATATATACTCCAAAAGAGTGTATATTTTACATCCCATTATTTAAGACTGAGGGCATAGTAAGGAATCACTTGAAGTTATTCCTAAAATAATATTCTCATTATTAGATAGATGAAAGTGTAGAATGTATACTCATTTAAAATGTGCAGATAGTATTTTTTTTATAAAAATATATCTAATGCTTTCGCAATCAAAACCAATCAAGTACACGTGGCATTCATCAAAGCCATGTGAGAAAAGGACACCATAAATGGAAACACGTGGCTATAAATTTATATATATATATATATATATATATATATATATATATATATATATATATATATATAAGGGCGAAAATCCGGCACCGACACAATTTATATATATATATATATATTTATAAGGGCGAAAATCCGGCACCGACACAAAGGAGAGTCACGTACATGTAAATTGTAAGGAGAACACATTAAACACGTCGGCTCATACAGCTTCATATATATATAATATAATATAATAATAATATTATGTATAAATAAATTTTATAACAATTTATAAATTAAAGTGCGCGGTATTTATGAAGAAAGAAAATACTAGATGTACACCCCAAATAAGGTGTACATCTTAAACCCACTTTATTCTGGAGTGGAATAAATTTTACTCGTTACATCGATGTGACGAATGGATGAATATTCATTTTAAAATAGGATGGGTGTAGAATGTACACCCTATTTGAGGTGTACACCTAGCATTGCTCATTTAATTAATGTAGAAATATAATTCACGAAAAATATAAGTATAACTTAAGATGTTTAATATTGCAATATAATTATTAAATTATATAATTTATAAAATATTATAAAAAATATTTATAAGCAAAATACTTTTATATATATATATATATATATATATATATATATATATATATAATTTTGGTTGGTGAGCTCAGCAACCACTATTATGAGCAATGATATCTGTATATTTATTTATAGATATACATTCTCACTATAATAAAATTATGCTATAGCTAACTGTATTTTTAAGTATTTCTAAAATTTAAAAAAAAATTACTGGTAAAAATACCGACACTTATTGCAAGTGTTGCTATATGTACCGTCGCTAGAGTGTATAGCGGCATATTTTTGTAATGTGTTTCAAAAATGTGTCCCTATAATTTAATTTTGAATATAGATAAAATACAGATAGAACATTTTTATAAAAGTGTCACAAATATGTATTTCTATAATCTAATTTTGTTATAGTGCTTATATCTCCACTCATTCAATGATGAAATTTTTTTTTATTATTATTTCGAAATAATGAATAAAATTTATTTTATTTTTGAATAAATAAAATGTAATATATATATATATATATATATATATATATATATATATATATATATATATATATATATATATATATATATATATGTATAGAAAGTATTTTTCCATTATTATATAGGTATCTTTACGTCAACTTTTTGTAATAAATGAGTTTTTGCTCACGAGGGAGAGAGATGTGTAATAGGGTTATAGGGTTTAAATTTTCAATCACGTGGGGGTAAGTTAAGCATGCAAAAGAGCACGTCAAGGAGCGGGTGCTTGACGTGCAACCAAATCTTTGGACACGTGAGATTCGTGTCCTGCAGGAGACGTTCACCACACGCCACGTTTAAAAGCTATATATATATATATATATATATATATAGAGAGAGAGAGAGAGAGAGAGAGAGTGTGTGTGTGTTTGTTAGACTGTAATGCTTTAATAGTACTAAGTCATAATACTTTTGCTTTGAATGAAGGAATATGCGGTTAGAATGATAGTAGTCTCTCTACTGTTTAGTGGGTTGTTGGTAAAATAGTATAAGTTTTAGAGAATCACTATAATCCTAATCGTACGTTCCTTCATTAATTCATACGAAAGAATTTTACTCATAAAATTATAGTAGTCGAACTCTCTCTCTCTCTATATATAGAGAGACAGTACAGTTACTATGCTTATAAAAATACTAAGTAATTGACGCTTATAAATTTTTTATCATTTATTCTTTTGACTAATTCTAATTCTTAGATCATGCTATTCTACCGGCCACCCACTAAACTCAAGGGATCTATTATTATTCTAACGGTACATTTTTTCATCCAAGGACTAAAAGCTACCAGCACCAATAATTTGATACAATTAAAAGCATAAAAACTCAAATATATATATATATATATATATATATATATATATATATATATATATACTTTTAAAAGTACAAACATAACTATGCTTGTGAATTTTTTACTATTGAATTTGTATTAAGATCGATCCGTATTATTGTATTTTTTCCTTCTCTCTTTAGTTGACTTTATAATAGTACAAATCTCAATACAAATTTTATGATAAAAAATTTATAAATATATTTGAACTTGTATTTTTAAAAATATATAAACTCTAATATATATATATATATATTATTTTATTATATATTATTATCATTTCATATAATATCATATATTTCTATATATATATCAATTGATATTCTTGAACCATAAATTAAATATAACATATATTAAGTAATTGAATTGGATAATGATAATCTTTAAATTTAAATTTCAAACTAATAATTCTAAAAAATTTAATTTTATGAGCCGAACAGATTAATTATTATAAATTTTTGGTATGAAAATAATTGAGGACAATAAGACTAGAATATTAATGTTAATAAAGATATAAATTTAGACTATTTTGCACTATAAATAACGCTTATTTTAAGATATTGATCAGTTTTTTTTACAGTACGGTGGTATAAGGACACAGAAATTAATGTTTCCACGATGTAAGATTAAATATTTATCGTTTTTAAAAAAAAAAAATTTCTCACGTGAAATTTTAATTAATTAATTAATTACATATAAAATCAACATCTGATTCACGCAAAAATCGATGTGATTTTTTTATTTATTCATGTACCCAACTCGATCTTAAATTAATAGTTTTTATAGCCTTATATTACAACACTTTTAATTGGATCGGTTCTCTAGTAAATACTCGGTAAGATAGGAGATGTACAAGGGTACGTACAACGCGTTAAGATAAATTATATACTTATTATTAGATTGATCTTTAGCTTAACATAGTATCAACATCAGTCATAAATAGCAGTGTCACCAGCTACGAATATCCAAAATTTTATCTAAATTTAAATTCAAACGAAATAAATTTATTTGATACTAAATAAATATAGCTTTGAATATGAATATAAAAAATAAAAATTCGATGAAGTTATATTTCAATATAAATTTTGACTCTACTAGATCCAAATCTGACCCGAATCTGAATTAATTTTATATTATATATATATATATATATATATATATATATATATATATATATATATATATATATATATAGTTCGACTGGAATATTATTGACAGCACCAAATAATTAGTACTATTATGTTTTTTACCCTTGGATGAAGTAATGTGCGGTTTAGATGATGGTGGATAGCTAGGATTTAGTGGATGGTTGAAAATATAGTATGAACTTAGCTAAAAATATGAAGCAATTAGAATTGGAACTCAAAATCTCGAGTACCAACCAATAAATCCTTTGTCACTTGTACAGGTGATGGCATTCACATTTATAAGTTCATTCAACGTATAAGTTGTTTTCGATAATAGGATATTTGATTCGACGATCGGTTACGTTAAATATGATCTTTGTTATTAAAAATATTTAAAAAATAAATTTTATAAATTTTCAACATTATTTACGAGGTGATTAAATAGTCTCAAAAATTACTATTTTAACGATCGATATGACATATTTGTGTAAGTTCAACGATGTAAAATAATCTAAATTAGATAAAATTTTAATAAAAAATTCTACTTAATATCAAGAGTAAGATCAATACTTCCGATTTAAAATTTGAGTCTTTTATCATTATTTTTTATGCGATTTTTATTTTCAGCCGTTAATTTTTGGGCTATTCATTCATTAGGCAAGAAGTCAAAAAAATTATAAAATTTAGTTTTTAAATAGTTCTAATATTATAGATTAAGTCTATCAGAGCTGATCATCGAATCGATTGTCTAATTATCGAAAATAATTTATAAGTACGAAAACTTCTATACTTTCGAAAATATATGAGCCTAGCTATATACCTTATATATATATATATATATATATATATATATATATATATATATATATATATATATATATAATATTATATTATATTTAAATTTATATTTTAAAATTTAGATATAATATAATATATTTTGGAATATTATAATAAAAAATAATTATTTTAAATTTGAATTTGAATTTTGATTTTAAATTTTTAATTGGATTCGATTTTGAATATGTACTTTTAAAATCCGTCAGATTTAAATTTAAATTTTAAATTTGATAATCACATTTGAATTTAAATTTTTAAAAATCCAACCTCAATCAGATACGTTCGCATCACTGGTCATAGACGCCTTACGTTTGAAAGGTATCAGTGCATGCGGCATGATATATATCTACTGTTTTTTATTACATTAATTAATTAATTAATTATTTGGATAAGAATGAGTTCCGTTATATTTGTATAAGTACCAAATAATTAATAATTGTAAATATTTTACTATTATTTTTTTTTTTTTGACTAATTTTATCTTTTAAATTATTCTATTTCATCAATCATTCACTTTACCCAATTGATTCATTATTATTTTAATCACACATCTTTTTATTTAAAAATTAAGAATTTATAAATATCAATGACTTAATATTTTTAAAACTATAAAGCTATAAATTGATGTTCCTCTGCTTAGCCAATAATTAATGAAGAGATGTTATCAATGAGATCGATCAACAACTTAGTTCTCATCATAATCGAAACATGCACAGTATGATCATTGAATTCATCGATTAATAAGGCGTTATTTATTGTAAACTTAATTTTCAATATATATATATATATATATATATATATATATATATATATATATATATATATAGAGGGTCCGCCTATTATATTTTTATAAGTAAAATTTTTTTGTACTTATAAATTTTCATCGCTTGGATGAAGAAATGTACGGTTAGGATTATAGTAGTTCCTAAAATTTTTACTATTTCTCCAACAACCTAGTAAATCCTAGAGTGACCACTATCATCTTAATCGCATATTTCTTAATCCAAAAGTGAAAAAATTATGCGTACAAATAAGTTTATACTCATAAAAATATAGTAATCCTACGCTCTATATATATATATATATATATATATATATATATATATATATATATATATATATATATATATATATATATATATATATATGCTAAATTACAGAAAATTTTTCTGTAATATTCCGCTTTTTCATTTTACCCCTGTCATTTAAAAGCATACCGAAATGTCTTTAGAGGGCAACGGCGTTAACGGAGGTGATAAATTGACGAAAATACCCTCCTTATCCCTTTTCTTTGCAATGACAACAGAGAGGTCGGGGTGTCCGCGCGGCAGCCTATGGGGCCCGCCACATGGCGGACCCCCTCACCACGCGCTGACCCGCGCCAGAGGAGGCGCGGGTCCCCGCACCCGCGCGCTGAACTGCGCTAGCACGCGCGCGCGCTGAGAAAGCGCGCGCGTGCTACGCGCAATGGTGCGGTGACGTGGAGTGCCGTCGGGCTGCGGGCCGCACCTGACCTGGAGCGCCGTCGTCGGGGAGGGCCCGGACGACGCAGTCCCGCGCTAGAGGAGGCGCGGGTCCCCGCACCCACGTGCTGACCTGCGCCGTAGGAGGGCTCGGATGAGCTCTTCGAGCGGTAGAGGACGGCGGCGCCGACGACGACGTGCTTTTTTTTTTTTTTTTTTTTTTTTTTTTTTTTTAGGAATATTTCCTAAGAATATTTTGGGTATATCAATTTTTATTTTCAAAAAAACTGACGGCTCACTCACGGAATCGTGACGGCGGGATAAATGCACATTTCGATAATTATGAGGGAGAAAAATATAGACTTTTAAATGACAGGATCTAAAATAAAAATACAAAATATTATATAAATTTTTTTTATAATTTAGCCATATATATATATATATATATATATATATATATATATATATATATATATATATATATATATATATATATATATATATGAACATTGAATTCATCAATTAGTACAAACAAGTACCATGCTACCACGGCGGATGGCAGATTTACTGGAGTCAGCATATCCTTGTTTGAAAAGACAAGACGCAAATTAATAAAGAAAATAATTTTTTAAAAATTTATATTTTAAAAAATAGTCTTATAAAATTTATATTTATAAAAATAATTTTATAAATGCCCAACTGTGCGCCACGTGTGTCCGTCACGTGAGCGGGAAGCATGACTCGAATTTATAGTTAAACACGGTTTCTCACGACGCGTGTTTAGATTATTTTATATATTTTTTATATTTTTTAATTATCTCAAATAAATATATTTTTTTATTATTATTTTCGTACCGCAAAAACAAATTATTTTTATGCTTTTGGCGGAAAAAAAATTTGTTTTTTTTTTGTTAGGCAATATATATATATATATATATAAAATTAAGAATAAATTAATTTAAATATATATTAATTTCAGTAATAAATATTCAAACCAATCATATAAACAAATAAATTTAGAAAGAGTCAATTTTTTTAAAAAATAAAAAAAATATTTTTTAAAAAAAATAAAAAATATGTCAAAAAATTTCTACGTAGAAAAATTAGATTTCACATTCTATTTTTTTATTTTTTTATTTATTAAATATTTATATATTATTTTATATATTTTTTAAATTTTTACATTTTTTAAAACAAACGGATATTTTATTTTATTTTTTTCCATACCGCAAAAAAAATTATTTTTATCCATTTGGCGTAAAAAAAAATTTGTTCTTTTCTTTTTCTTACGCAAAAAAATTTAAAAAAATATAATTACAAATAAATTAATTTAAATATATATTAATGTCAGTAATAAATATTCAAACTAACAATTTAAACAATCAAATTTATAAAAAAACAAAAAAAATAAACTCAAAAACTTTTCATTTTTCTTTTAATTTTTTTAATTTTTTATAAATTTGATTGTTTAGATTATTAGTTTGAATATTTATTACTGACATTAATTTATATTTAAATTAATTTATTTTTAATTATTCTTGCCTAAGAAAAAAAAAAGAACAAATTTTTTTCCGCCAAAAGGATAAAAATAATTTTTTTTTTTGCAGTACGAAAAAAATAAAATAAAATATCCGTTTATTTCAGAAAATTTAAAAATATAGAAAATATATAAAATAATATATAAATATTTAATAAATAAAAAAATAAAAAATAAAATGTGAAACTCAATTTTTCTACGTAGATATTTTTTGGCATATTTTTTTTTAAAATATTATTATTTTTTACTTTTTAAAATATTAATTTTTTCTAAATTTTATTGTTTAAATGGTTAGTTTGAATATTTATTACTGACATTAATATATATTTAAATTAATATATTCTTATTCATATATATATTTTTTTATTGCCTCAAAAAAAAGAACCATTTTTTTTTCGCCAAAAGAATAAAAATAATTTTATTTTTGCGGTACGAAAATAATAATAAAAAAATTTGTTTGTTTGAGATAATTTAAAAATATAAAAAATATATAAAAGAATTGTGTTGAGAACGCGTGTTTAGTTCTGAGAACGCATGTCTAAACACGCGTTCTCGTGTTTAACTAAATCCGAGTCATGCTCCCCCGCTTACACGTGGCGCCCTGTTGGCACTCATAGGGCCATTTTTATAAATATAAATTTTATAGAGACATTTTTAAAATTATCTTCCAGCTTATCTTTCCATTATTACAGTTTTTCTGTTATTTGGTATCGGTACCCACTGAGAACTACTGTGTGATGTAGTTCTCACACCCGCCGTGGTGACTTTTCCCAAGGACCTCTTTTCCTGCTGCTCCGGTTGCTGACCCTTCTGTTGCTGATCGAGGTGAGAGAGTCGCGAGCTAATTCCCTACCCGTCCTTGGAGTATAGTTGTATCTTTTTGGAGCTTAGTAGTACAGTCTACTGGATTATTATTGTTAGTTACTTTTGAGGATTTTATTTTTGAGAGACTTTTGTAGTGAGGTTCAAATTTGTACTTTTGGAGTTGTATTATTTTATTTCAGTAGTCTACTTTTCAGCTCTGATATTTGTATAGCTGTAGTATTCTTTTTTTTTGCAGGTTAGACGCTTCGTCTATACGGAGCTTCCCGTATGAGCGGCGAATCTGTTGACGGATTCGGATCGCAGTTTCGACCCCAAAACGTGACATGTATATATTTTATCCATTAATTATTGGTACTCAGTACTTGTTACTATCAACTAATTTTGGCATTTAATTAGTTACTATCAATACCTATCTTAATCCAGTGAATATTTTGTATTTATTCCTAGTAGAAAAATGTCGATCTCTGTGGTACATATAAGAAGTTAAATTCCACACGTTGTTGTACAATTCCTAGAGTACAGCTCCTAGAGTACGCTGTAGCATCTGCCGCGTAATTTCTTATACCATTTTGTATTTTTTTGACTCATCAATATTTTTGGAGAGTGAAATACTGAATCGAATTGTAGCTAACACAATTTGAATTTGGATTCTGAGAGTAAGATATTCTTTCTTATACCGTTTTGTATTTTTTTGACTCATTAAGTTTGGAGGATGAAATACTAGAATCCAACCGTAGCTAACTCAATTTGGATTTAAATTCTGAGAATAAGATATTCTTTTTTAACCATTTTGTATTTCTTTGACTCATCAAGTTTGGAGGATGAAATACTGGAATCGAATCGTAGCTAACACAATTTTGATTTAAATTCTGAGAGTCAGATATTTCAAAAACTAACCGGAATCGATGCACGGATTTAGAAAATATTTCTACAGATCAAATACGAAATAAAGTGTAAATATATATAAAAAGCATAAACGCTTGTTGTTCGAACAAATAAAAAATTAATTTACTTTAACAGTCAGAGCTTACTTGAGCTATTGATTATTTTGAATTGGTTATCCAATATTTCAATTTATTTGATTTATATGAATCAATAATATTTTGACTTTAAAATTTAAGTTAATTATTTAATTTAATAAATTTTAAAGTTGTGCGAATTGTATGGAATATGTTAACTAAATATGTAAAAATAAATAATTTAATTTTAAAGTAAAATCAAGGTATCATTAGCTAACTCAAATCAAATAAATTTAAAAATTGAATAGTAAAATTAAAATTTTGAGAGATTAAACAATAACTTAAAATGATTTATAATTCAGATCAACTTTATATCGTTTTTTTTTTTTTATATATATATATATACTTATTAGAGATGAGATAACGGGTTGGATTCGGAACGGATTATTAAAAATCCTAATTCTAACTCGACTACCAAATCCGAATCCGAATCCGAACCCGAATCCGGTGGATTTTAAAAATCCATATCCAAATCCGAACCCGAACCCGAACAAAAATTTAAAATTCGAACCTGAAAATTTAAATCCGAATTAATTTTTTTTCTTTTTTTTTATAATATTTCAAAATATATTATATTAAATTTAAATTTTTAAAATATAAATTTAAATGTAATATTAAATATTTATATACATATATATTATATAACGTACAATCAATTCGGGTTCAGATTCGGATCGGGTACAATCAAAATCCATATCCAAATTCAAATTCGTCGGATTTTCATTTTTTATATTCATATCTGATCCATATCTGTTTAATATCGGATAAATTCATTCCGTTCAGATTTGAGTTCGGATAAAATTTCGGGTATCCGTAACATCCCTATTTGGAGATCACATCTTTGGCTTTATATGGATGCAAAGGGATGATTAGTTAGTCAATTACAGCTGGGTCAACTATAAAATGGATCTCATTATTTTGAGATGTAGATTTTTTTTTTTTTTTTTTTTTTTTTTTTTTTTTTTTTTTTATTAACAAGATGAGTAAATATTTTAGAAATTATTTGGCAATTTTATAAGCAAAATTCTCAGACTTTAAATTGACATTAAAAATTGAATTGGCGCGAAATGATATCATTTAAAAAGAAAGAGATTAATAACTAAATTATATAAAAATTTTAAAATAAATTTAAATTAACATAATATCATGCTTATACTCTCAAAAATAAGTAATTTGTTGGATTAAACACTATATCATGAAAATATTTATACAAATTACAAAATGCTCTATGCATATCATAAAAAATTTGTGGCACAATTTTACCCTTAATTATTCATTAATAGGAGTGGTCGTAGCATTATTATGCTCCATTTGTTTTTTTTCATTAATTGGGATATGGATAGTTGTACGGAGATTATTTATTGAATTTAAATGCATATAAATAATCCATGGATCCGACAAGAATCCGACAACAGTAACACCTCTACATGCAAACATTAACCACAAATAAAAAAAACAGTACTCCTTAAAAAAAAATAAAAAAAAAAAATAAAAATAAAAAAATAAAATCACCGAGGATAAAAAAGTAAATATAAAATATAAAAATATAAAAACACCGACAACAAATATTGAGATAAATTTTTTTATCTCTGAAATAATTTACTACTTCAGAATAATTAAATATAAAAATAAAATTGTATTTAGTTTGTAATAATATTATTCTCAAGAATATAATAATTAAAATTATATTTAGTTAATTTTATAGAATAGTAGAAAATAATAAAAAATAATAATAATAAAATTTAATATAAATAATTTGTTATAAAAATAAATTATTGTAAAAATAATTTATTATAATATTTGATAAAAATAATTTATTATAAATTATAATTTAATAAAAATATTTTTATTAAAATAATATTTTTTCAACTTCTACTTAAGTTTAAATTTAATAAAAATAATATAATATTTAAGCATAATTTATTATAATGTTTAAATAAAAATAATATGTATACATATATATAATTACTAATTTTATAATAAAAATAATATATTATAATATATAATAAATTATGTATACATAATTTAGCTTTAATTTAATTTATAATCTTAATAAAGTTTAGAATTAAATTATACTATATATTCCATCCAAATGGTGGAATAGTTTATTTCAAGCTATTTCGAAATAATCGAGAATAACAAGTTTTGATCATAATAAAATATTTCGATATATTTTAACCAAACATTGCCTTAGAGTATAATGATTATTTTATATAATTTAATTAATATGGTATCAGAGTTTGAGATCACGGATTTGATTTTCATATGCTACAAATTTGTGCAAGTGCTTAAGAGAGGGCTGAAGGGATTGTTGGTTTAAAAATCCTACCCTATTCGAAATGACGTAAAGTTGGAGTGGATCGAATCATAATCGAGTCTCATGAGCATTATGTCTGTACATATTTAAAATATCGATCGCATTAAGTTTAATTTGGCCAATTTTAATATCGTCTTTTATATTTATGACTATTTCAGTCTCGTACAGAGCGCCTAGAATCTCTTTTAACTTATATAATATTTTCGGTATCAAACTTGACGTGTTACCAAACTCTTTCATAAGTTTAAAAATATTAGTGCTAAAATTAATTGGAATTTATCAGATGATGATGATATTTCATCGAAATAAATAAAAATTTGAATAATCGAAACCTAACTTGAAATATTTAGAAAAAAAAAAAAAAAAAAAAAAAAAAAAAGTAAAGAATAGGGACCCAATGGTGCAATTAACTCAAATCTCTGGACTGAAAATGCGTTTTACGACTCCCTGTCACGGTCAAAACAAGCAGGCTAATTTGTAGCTGATCTGTCCCAATTTGGTCCTTTCCAAGTAATCATGAGTCAAAATAAAACTAAATCGTAATTAAAAATATTAAAAAAAAAAAAAAAAAAAAAACACGGTCAAAGATATCTCGTGAGATTATAATAAAAAAAAATATTCCTAGTTTTAGAGATCTATGATGATTGGTTGATTACAATATAAGGCCCAAAAAACTGTATATTTACTTTTATGCCACTGTGATGTGATCTAATTACAGTACAATTGAACTGTACACTAGTATGTACATACGTACACATTTAGATATAGATTTATCAGATGATATGATAGTTTTTAATGTACATCTGAGGAGTATTTTTTAGCCCGAATTTATTTTTTATTTTAAAATTAAGAAAATGATGACATGCGAATGAAATTTTTTAAATTTTTATAACAATTACTAAATGTACATTAATTTTTTAGTGTACATCGTACATCCCATCCATTCTAGAGTGGAATAAATTTCATCCATCACTTCGAAGTGATCGATGGAGACGTCTCCATTCTTGAATGGTTGGATTGTAGGATCTACATCCAAAAATAAATGTAGAGATAGCATTACTCAATTTTCATATATATATTAATTAATTATATTTAAATTATGCTTTACTATAAATAAAGATCAAATTTTACTGAATATAATATTAGATATATTTTATTTTTTTACTTATCTATTTAAATTAAATAAAAATCTAATCAGATGAAAAATCGATCTGAAGTCTATATAAAAGAATATTATTATTTTTTCACGTGTATTTTGATAAAAAATTTTATTAATTCCACAAATCACACTATCCAGCTCGGTTAAACTGTTTTGTTTGTGATTAAATTTATTTTATTATTGTACCATATTTATTTTAAATTTATCCCTTTTAATTATTCTATTTCGCCTAAAATTATTATTTATATAGTATATATAGTATTGTATCAAATAATAGTACTACGTACACTTTATAAGACAGCTTTGCGAATAAATAAAGAAGAAAAAAAAAAAGAAGTAAGCAATAAAAAAAAAAAAAAAAAAAAGGGTGGGGTGGGGGGAAATATACCACTGTGTGAATAGTAAAGCTCTATACAATATATGATATTTTATATCGGATCTAAATCCTATTTAGATTCGAATCAGACTCGATAAATAGTATACAAATAAACAAAATTATTCATTAAAATTTCGAACATAAATTTGAATATTTTGTACCCGGAATAATTTTTAAATTCAAATTCAAATTCAGACTCTAATTCGGTGAAATACTCAATAGTAGTACCCAATAGAGTATGATAGCATTTTATTCATTCTTGTGTTTATAAAAAATAATGTACCTTTCTTGTATTAGAATATTTTATTTTATTTTTTTCATACTAATTTTATTGGATTGTGTGCAACTTATTAAAACGTGAGTTTTTTACAACGAAATATTTATAATTTATTCATAAACTATTTAATAAAATTTATAAAAAATATATACATACGGATATATATATATATATATATATATATATATATATATATATATATATATATATATATATATATATATTCATATCCGATTCGTACTGAGTCTTAAGCGGGCAATATATGAATAGTCACTATCTAGACCCGTTCAAATTGACCCGATGAATATGTTAATAAATATTTAAATCTATATATAGTGGTCCACTAAGATTTTTACTATTCAACCAACCACCTAGTAAACCCTAGAGGACCACTATAATCCCAACCGCATATTTTTTCATCCAACGGCTAAAACTTGATGGCACCAATGATTTGGTGCTATCGATAATATTCTAACATATATATATATATATATATATATATATATATATATATATATATATATATATATATATATATATATATATATATTCTCCTACCTATTTTAATTTTTAGGGTATATATATATTAGATCTCCTATCTATTTTAATTTTTAGGGTAAGTGTATAATATATCAACTATCAACTTTATATCTAAATTCGATCCTCTCTACAAACAATTTAATGAATAGCATATATCATGGCATATGCTCTAACCTGGGAACTTATCCTCAGAGGATTAATTAGCAAAACAAGAAATATACTATAAAATTAATACATAATAACTTTGTAAGCTGCAGCTCAAATTTTTTTTGATAATTTACGTGCTATTCATGGATTCAAAAGTTCTTCTTTTTACGTTATTTTAGGTTTATATTTTGACCTGATCATTGAGATTTAATTTGATAATATATAATTGTGTAAAAATACAAGTGAAAATAATTAAAAAGAATATTTTTGTGTCTCTTCTTTTACGTTCGTATTGTATGATTTTATAGCACAGAAGTTAAAAAGAATATTTTTGACTAAATACAATTTTACTATTTATATGTGAGAAAATAAATAATGACAAATCCAAACTTAAATCATTATATGTTTGTTTGTACTAATGGAAATTTATCGTCACAAATCATGAAGATCAACTTAAATTACTCCCACTAATGTATCCAACGTAAGATTCAATGAATTTTGATTTGTAATTCTATTTAAATTAATGATTTAGATGATTTCAAACTAGGTGTTAAGTGAATTCACTACAATAAAACTATGCTATAGCGATATTTTTAAGTGTTACTAAAAATTAAAAAAAAATACTGCTGGAAAAAATACCGAAGCTTATCATTAATGTCGTTATCTGTGCCGTCGCTAGGATGTATAACGACACATTACTATAATTAATGTGTCCCAAAAATATGTCCCTATAATCTAATTTTGAATATAGATGGACTATAAATGAAATACTTACAAAAAGTATTATAAATATGTGTTTATATAATCTAATTTTATTATAGTGATTATTCAAATAGGTTTAATTAATTACTCTATGAGACCTTAAAATTTTAATATATCATTATTATATTAGTAATTCTTCTTTTGGTTACAATTAACTAAATGCACAAGTATATGTGTTAACAAAGAGATAAAGCATCAAGTGTTGGAGCGTTCTTTTCCTTCACTACTATTAAATTGCTTTTGAAGAGTCCTCTTCTTGAAAAGGAGATGTAACTAAGTGAGTAGTAGCATGGGTGCATGTTTTGTGCACCACACCACAAAAAAAAAAAAAAAAAAAAAAAAAAAAATGATAGACATGCTAAGGTGCAGCTAATATGTCGACTTTATTATACAATAGTGAACTGTGAGCGAAGTTCAAATCAAAATTTTAAAATTCAGCTCAAAAGAAGGTTCAATCTCGGCCAAACATCGCTTACATTATTTGTTATGTTATTTTATAGTTTTCGATTTCAGATTTGATAAAAAGCTGAGTTAGAGTCTTTAATTACGATCTTATTTTATTATTATGCTCTTTATTACCTGAGCTTGACAATGATATTGAACAATTAACAAGTAAAAAAAGTCATCTCCCTTTTGAGGTAATTAACCATAGAAATAATCTACATAACATCATGCATGTACTATTATTTTTTAATAATGCAGGTATATATATATATATATATATATATATATATATATATATATATAATCTTCTATACATTTTTTTTTTTTTTTTTTTTTTTTTTTCAACCATAAAGTAGAGTTTTAGTGCTTTTCAATTTGTGGGCAAACATTAATTATTCATGTGCCAAATATAGATCGATCCTTTTTACAAAACTTGTGATCATTGATGGACCATGCTTTTCTTTTGCAACAACTTGTGTAGAGAATTGTAACAAAAATACATATTTCCAAACAAGCATATATATTATTATATTATTTAATTATGAAAAAATAGAAAATTTGTATGATTAGAATTTTTGAAGAAGTAGAGTAGAGGTACAAATTCAGATAAGCATTAAAATTAGGTTTTTTGAATTCTTTGACAATTTCGCTTTAATATTTGTTCACGGAAGGTTAAATTTAGAGTTGCTATTTTTAGAGCCCATAATAATTTATAGAGGATTAGGTAAAGAACTTAGAAAAGGACATTAATTGAATGCTAATAATTTTACTATAACAAAATTAGATTATAGAGACATATTCTTGTGACAATTTTATATAGTGTCTTATCTATATTCTATCTATATTCAAAATTAAATTATAGGCACATATTTTTGGAACACATTACAAAAATGTGTCGCTATAAACTCTAGCGACGGCACATATAGCAACACTAATAATAAGTGTTGGTATTTTTGCTAGCGATATTTTTTTCAAATTTTAGAAACACTTAAAAGTGTCGCTATAGTATAATTTTATTACAGTGTTTATTATGGAACTAATTAAAATTACTGTGCTCTATAATCTAAAAGAAATTAAAAAGAACAAATTAGTTTAGACATATATAAGATTTTTTTTTTTCTTTTTTTTTTCTTTTTTTTGTGAAAATGTAGAGAATTTTGGGTTTGGCGTTACCATTTCTCTTTCACTACATTATTGAAAATTCAACATTTGTCCTTTATGTTATGATATTCAATATTAAATGGTGTATATTTTTTCAACAGAAAAAAATATTCAATGGTGTATAAAAAGAAGTTAATCTCTCACTTTCAAAGAAAAGTTAGAGATCTTCAAATTATTAAAATTTTGTTTCGAATTTCAAGTTTGAAATTTTAATTAATTACTCAAAGAAAAATCTAAAAAATATGCTAAATATTTCTATTCATGAGTATTTAAATATCAGATATACTTCTAAATGATTAACATGAACATAAATTAAATTAGTAACTAAATGAATATAATTTAGTTTTTGATAAAATGCATATAAAAAGTTCTATGTCATAATTTTCTTAGTCCCATTACTTAATTAATTCTCCGTAATATTCAAAATTTTAAAATTAAAATATTATTTTATATAACAATACATTACATCACGATAACCAAACGGCTACCTACTTTTGAAAATTAATTTAAAAATTAATAAGTTTAAAAACTCAATTATTAGTTGAAATATCAATTTCATTAGCTAAAACCAAATCAATTCACCAACTCTAACTGAGATTAAAAAATAATAAAAAAAGTAAAAAAAAAAAAAAAATTCATATTCTCTATCTCAACGGTCGGTGATAGAAGGTTCTTGGTGAAAGTTTATGACGAGGACCCTGCGGTATTTTTAAATAGAGCTCTGAACTTTTTTTATTTGCAACTTCTTATTTAATAGTGTAGAGCCGGCTTAATAAAATTTATAAATTTAATAAATAAATAAAATAAAGTATATAAAAGAATATAATTATATTTGATTAAATTTAATAATATGAAAAAAATAGTAATAATTTTTAGAATAAAATTACAAAATAATAATTTTTAGAATGGAATGATAATTCAACAGAAAACAATCTAAAAAATCAAACGAAAAAAAAATATAGTAGGAAAATGAGTACATAGATATACTAAAGAGATATTTAAAATATTTAATTATACCATCTATCAAGTTTATAAATAACAGATTAGTTCAATAAATTAAAATAAATACAAAGATTACAAATAAAATAATAATAATAAAATAAAGTTAGATATTAATGCACCATTGGCTCTATTATTTATTAATATATATTTTTTTACCTCAGGTTCTATATAATTGAAACTATAGACATTTATATTTTTTATTTTGTTAGTTTGTTAATTCACCTTCCAAAAGTGAACAATAGAAGCAAAAATGAAAAACAAAAATAAATTGTAGTCAAATAACACTATAACAAAATTAGGTTATAGGAACATAATTTTTTTACGACATTTTTGTACAGGTGTACTATGTATATTCCATCTATATTCAAAATTAGATTATAAAGACACATTATAATAATGTGTCGCCATACATTATAGCGACTGTACATATAACGATACTAATAATAAGTGTCGGCAATACTTTTTTTTAAAATTTTTAAAAATATTTAAATATATCGCTATAATATAATTTTATTGTAATGTAAATGTTTTTTTCTCTATTTTCTTCTTATCTAAATTTTATGCTTCTCCATTTCTTTTCTTTTTTTGAGAGAAAAGTAGAAAACTATCCGCTTTAATTATTTTTAAAATAAATTTAGCTGAAAAATATGAAGCAACTAAAGCTTCGAATTCGGATTTCGAGTATCAATCATTAAATTTTTTGCCACTTGCGCTAAGGACGGTTGATAACTGCTGTGATGATTATTAATACTTTGACTGCAGCCTATACTGTTACATCAACTATAGCTTAGTGTTAGGGATTTAGAAAATGTGCAACTTGCGCAAGATCTTGAACTGCTGCGGTAGTAATTTGACCATCACTTGATCACCCACGGCAAACTTTCGAGATTGTCGTTTTTCGTCCAAGCTTAAGTCCGTGACATTATGCTGCTATTTTAGTTGCTAGCAACAATTTTAGCTGCAGTTTGTGCTGCTGCTGCTTCTGATGCGATTATTACACCTTCAGCTGCAGATTATGTTTCTACAACTACTGTAATGCTTCTGCGACTGTTGCTGTTTCGCTCGCAACGTACTCTGCTCATTTGTGGCTGCTAATTATTATTTAATTTATAATTGCTGCTATATTTTGTTGAATTTTATTTTTGATATTTTATTTTATTTTATTTTATTATTATTTTTTTCATATAACCAAAGCAACCAAATTTTCTCATAAATTATCCAATTTACAAAAAAAAAAAAGAAGCAAAAATTATAAAAGAAAACTAGAACCCTAATAAATGCCTCTAAATTCTTATAAAAGGAGCGATCAAGATATTTTATTTTTTGAGAATTCAATACAATATTAGATATTTTTTAAACCAAAACAGATTAAAAATTACAAAAGCCTAAAATTTGAAATTTAAAATTTAAAATTTAAAATTTAAAAATTTTAATTTAAAATTTAAAATTTGAGAAATAAAAATTTAAAAAGTGTAATATTAGAAAATAAATTATTCTTATATACTACAAAGGGATTGGTAGGATTTGAAAGAAAAAATTATAATATTAGAAAATGAAAAAAAAAATTGTTGTATAGCACTTTAACCTGATTAAATGAAGAAATTAAATGCTATTTTGGTATAGCATTTGTAACCAGATTTTTCAGTAATAATTAAGTGAAGTACTACTATATATCCAAAGCTGAGACCAACTTATAATTTATAAAGCATTAGAAGTGGTTATGTAGAGGCCAAACCTTCACCACAATATCAGATTTTGCTTCGACTTTTTGAATCATCTTTAAAAAAATATATATAAAAAAAAAAACACAAAAAAAATTACCTACGTGAGTAAGCTTGTTTAATTTCTCATTTTCTATTTTATAACCCTAGTTACCAATAAAAAATATTTTTTTAAAAAAATTATTCTTCTATGGAAAAAAAAAAAAAAAACTCAGAGTCAACATTAATGGTACAATTGTGAAATCTCGCTTACATAGCTAAAAAGTTTGTGAAATGACTATGAATTAATTAGGCCTGCATATCAACATATACATATAAACCTGATTATGATATTTACCAGTAAAGTTCAAGAATAATGAAAAAATATAATAGAATTAAAAAATTTTGTAATTTTAAAATTTCAGACATATTTTACCCTATGTCACTGTTTCAAAAAATTGGGCCTATCTCTGCTGCTACTACCGATCGCCAACACCAACTACAACCCTAATACTTTTAGGCTACGTTTGGTTCGCGTATTAGAAAGAATTAGTAGTACCAGGGATAAGTATAAATTTAGAAACAAGTTAGGTATAATGTGAATTTGTGTTTGGTTGGGTATTAGGTTAGTACGAGGTATAAGAAAAATAGTGCTCGGTAGTGATTGAAGAATAAGAGGAATATATAGTTGACTTTTGTGTTAAAAGACTAAAATATCTTTTCCTTTTTAGTTTTTTTTTTTAAATTAAAATTTCAAAATTTATTCAAATTTTAATATTTATTAATTTTAATTTTTATAAAAATTTTAAGTGGGAGCAAAAAAAAAAAATTAATTTTTAAATTTTAAGTAGGAGTAAAAATTTTAATTTTTAAATTTATATAAATTTTAGAAAAAAATTATAAAAAAATTGTATAAACTTTAAAAATTTAAAATTAATATTTTTTTAAAACAAAAAAATAAAATTTTTAGATTTATTAAAATATAAAATTAAAAAAATTAAAATTTATAAAATTAAAAAAAATTAAAATTTATAAAATTTAAAATTTAAAATTTAAATATTTTTTAAAATTTAAAAATTCTAATTAAAAAAAAAATCAAAAGAAGTAAAAAAAAAAAAAAAAAAAAAAAAAAAAAAAAAAAAAAAAAAAAAAAAAAAAAAACCAAAGTGCCCCTTCCCAAGGCAGAACCTTGGGAATGGGATATCCCCCTCCTTATCGGTTGTACCGGTAAGGAGGAGGATATCCCCCATCCCAATCTTGTTTGGGTACAAAGGGGAGATATCCCCTTTTTGTACCCAAACCAAACACTGGCTTAGGAAAAGAAGAAGAGAAAGAAAGAGAACAACTTTGAGAATTTACCGGGTTGTCCCCCCCTTACCGGGTTGTCCCGGTACAACCCGGTAAGGGAGGGGATATCCCATTCCCCCCCATCCCAATCTTGTTTGGGTACAAAGGGGGATATCCCCCCTTTGTACCCAAACCAAACACTGGCTTAGGAAAAGAAGAAGAGAAAGAAAGAGAACAACTTCGAGAATTTAACTATTGTTGTAAGAAAATTTAAGCATTGTTGTGGCGAATTCTTCGGCGGCAAGTAGGGCATTCGGCCTCGTGCTGGAACTGGAACAATTTGAGGATGCAGTTGCATGCTGTGGAAGGCATGGGAGTAGGGGAGCTCCAAAACGTCCAGCTCTCTGCGGTGCACTGTGTGGCATGTGTCACACATGGCGTCGGCCAGCCACGTGGCCACACTGATCTCGTCGAGGAGATTCGAAAGGGTAATGATCTGGTCGTCGTGGATGTGTGTGTGGATATGAGTGATGAGGATTGTGATCTCTTGCCGGTAGAGGATGGTGTCGGAGAGGGATGGTCGTTCGGCGGTCGCCTCATTGAGGTCGTAGGAGAGGGGGGCCGGAGAGAAAGCTGGGAAGGAAGAGGGTGAGGTGGGCAGCGGCAGTAGGGAAGGAGACGACGATGCCGAACCACGCGTCGGCCATGGGGTTCTCAAAACTATGTTCTCCTCATTCAAGGCGGCGAGGAGTGCGACGACGTCGAAGAAGGAGAAGGAGAAAATAATGAGAAGATGAGGGACCGAGGTTGGGGGAGACGAACAGACGCAGAACAGATGTATAGAAAAAAATATTCGGTAGAGGTAGGTTAAGTAATGTGCCGGTCCCAATCTACAGAAAGAATTAAGAAAGAGACGATAGCAATACTGACAGGTGGGACATTTACATTTTAACTTATAAAATCATAGAAGTTAGAAAACAACGAACGAAAGTAGAATTACAGTTTTCTGAGAAATAAATAAAATGTTAATCGAAATAAAAAATTACATATACTAAAAGTTTAGAGTTTTCATAAGAAGGCTAGAAAGGGGTAATCAGTATAAAATGCGTGGACATTACCATCAAGAAAGGATTAGCGTTAAAGATATAGGAAGAAAAAGATGACAAATATTTATATAGGGCTAAAGAGGGAACGAAAAGGAAGACAAAGCAATGGGAGCACGCTACGATTCAACGAATGATTAAAAAGGCTGAAGAAAGATGAAGAAGATTTCAGTCGACGAAAGAAAAAGAGACGTTTTGATTCGACGAGGGATTGAAACGGCTGAAAAAAGACGAAAAGGATTTCGGTCAATGAAAAGGAAAGAAGGCAACATGTGATCGGTTTAGTTCAAAGAAGGAAAATTAAAAAGAAACAGTCTTAAAAAGAAAAAAAAAAAAATAGGGTTCAATATAAAATATATTATAAGACTGTGCAGCCGGTTCAAAAGAAGGAAAGAAAAAGGGTAAAAACTGAGTCGGTTTGCTCTAAAGAAGGTACCGATCAAAGAATCGGTCTAACAAAGAGAAAAATCGAATTCAACACATTTATACTTCAAAATTACAAAGCAGCCTGATTCGGTTAAAAAAAAAATAAATAAGGAAGAGATGGAAGGCTCAAACAATTTGATTCAATATAGAAATTACTGATGGGTGGAGCTTATCATTCAAGTGAAGAAAATAATATCACGTGGTAAATTTTATTAGATATTAATATAATTATTAATTTTTAATATAATATAATGGTATAGATAGATAATTTAGGATATCTATTTGTTGGAATAAAATTTAAAATTCTAAAATTCTTAATAATTATTTTATTATCAATTTCCAATTTATTTATTAAATTTATTTTTATTTATTAATTTTAATTTATTCTTAATTATTACCATTTAATTTTTTATTTAATTTTCATACGTTTCTTTTTCACTAATTAGCTTCACTCTTTTCTTTTTAGATAAGTGAAAAAGAAAAAGAGAGGAAAAGAATTTGTTTAAATTTTATTTTAATTTTATTTTGTTCTTTTTAATTAGTTTTATTTATCGGGTGTTGAGAGAATCTTCGTCAACTTCTTCCGCGGTCGTGCTCGTAGGAAGGAGAGTTCCGGTCGTACCTTGGGATGGTATCTTCGATTAATCCGCACGAAGGACGGAAATATACCTTAGGGCAGTACCTCGCATGTTTCCGGATTAATTTATTTCGACTTCTTTCTACTACAATTTCTGAAAATTTCATAGCGATTAAAGGTAAGTTCTGTTATTTTAATTTATTCACAATATTGTTAGATAATTTAATCACAATCAAATTTAGTGCGAATATTTTTCTAACACTATTTATATTTATATCTATCTATATACCTATATATTATTTCTCCTAATATTCGTCACATGTTAATATTTTCTTCATTTGGAATAAACTAGCTCAAGTCCCCTTTTTCTTTGTTGAACCGGTTCAACTACTCCACATTTTTTTTTTTTTTTTTTTGTGAATCGAAGCGTCTGTTGCGTGTTTTCTTTTTATTTGATTGAAGCAAACCTAATTATACATTAGACCGGCTCAAGTTTTGCTCATATTTTTCTCTTCTTTGCTTGAATTGAGCTGAGTTACACACCAAACTGGCTCAAGTTCTCTATATATTTCTCTCTTTCTTTACTTGAACCAAAGAACCAACTCATCTACTCCATATGTTTTTCTTTTTCTTTGTTTGAATCGAACCAGCTGCTGTATGTTTTCGTTTTTTTTGATTGATCAAATTGGATTACAATTCGAACCGGCTCAAGTTGTACAAATAGTTTTTTTCTTTACTTGAACCGAACCGGATTACACGCCGAACCGACTCAAGCTCTCTACATGTTTCCTTCTTCCTTTATTTGAACTGAATCGAATTACACATGCTGCATCCTTCTTTTTTTGCTTAAACCAAACCGGTTATACATATGGACCATATTTTTATATTTATTTATTTGAATCGACCGAATACCTATTGCATTGGTCTGAACTTATCAAACTGCTCCATATAATTTCATCTTTCTTTACTTGAACCGAACCGCGACCTTTTCGTCTTCCTTTCTTTATTTGAACTAAACTACCGCATCTTCGTTTTCCATTTTTTTTATTTAAATCGAACCATCATCTCTTCCTCTTTCTTGGATTATTATATGTTTTACTTATTTTTTTTTCTTAGGTTGTTACTTTTTTTTATTTAAACCCTAAATATTATATATGTAATGAATCCTCCTAAAGGACTGGTCTAGAAACTAAAAAAAAAAAAGAAAAAAAAAAGCACACAAATCGATATAAGATGCCAAAGTTTGAAAATTTTTAAATTTTATAAATAAAAAAAATTAGAAAAATTAAATCAGTTTATCAAGATTTGAATTTTAAATTTTATTTCAATTTAATATAGAAAACTTCTTCAGTATAGCTATTATTATTTTTTATTTTTACTCTTAATATTTTAAATATTTTTTAAAATATTCATATAATAATTTTATTCCTTCTATAATTTTTTTTTTGGTTTTTTTTTTTTATTTTCTATTGAGTTGAGTTGTAATTTCATATATTGTTAAATCTAATCATAATAATATAATTATATATTTATTTATAAATTTTTATTAAAAATATTTTACCTATTACATCACGCTGGTGATACGCTAGTAATAAATTATAAACTTTGTGGGAGTTTATGGCAACACGACACGTGTAATAAGGGGAGAGGGGGGCGAAGTATTGCTAAAAAATTAATGGAAAATGCTACTTGTTAATTTCATACGGGCCTAGTTACAAGTGATCCATACGTGAGGGGTCTCCCTGCAAACATGCCGCACGCCAACAGCTGCGCGTTACCGAACTGGGTTCAGATTTGGCTAAAATTACCGCGTACTGCCACTGCCGCAAAATACGACACGCGGGGGAAGGAGAGGGGCAGAATCGTCCATACGGTAATAAATAAATAAATAAATAAATAAAACGCAATAAGATCCATGCCATGGGGGGGGAAGAAGAAGAAGAAGAAGAAGAAGAAGAACAATAACATCCCCCTCCTCCTCCTCCTCCTCCTCCCTTTTCTCTCTCTCTCTCTCTCTCTCTCTCTCTCTCTCTCTCTCTCTCTCTCTCTCTCTCTCTCTCCTCCTTGCTATAAAGGGGCGAGTCGAGACAAAGAGATAGCGGGGACGGAGAGGATCCTCTAGAGTTAGGGTTTCGGATCCTTCTCCTCCTCCGTCGTCGACCTTCTCTTCCCCGGCTTCGTCTTCCTTTGGATCTCGGAGATCTCGGTCGGTCGATCGATCGATTGATCTCTGCGGTGGTAGTGGTCGAATTCGTGATCTTGCTGCGGCAACGGCGATTGGGGGGGGCTCAGGCGGAGGCGGGGGAGGGCCCTCGGCGTGCGCTGCGCGAGCGATTGAGGCGCGGGGAGGAGGGGGGCAAATGCGGATGATTTGGGAGTAGATATTTGGGGATTTGGAGGTGAATTTGGGTCGAGAGAGGTCGGAGAAGGGGGAAGGAGCGAAGGGAGCGTTGTGAAAGCTGCGATTTGATTCGTCGGGGTTGGAGATCTGTGCAAGGATGCAGCAAGATCAGCGGAAGAAGGTGTGGGAGGGTTTCTTGATCTGAGTTTTCGGTATTGATTTCGTTTTAATTTGGCACTCCGCGTGGTTTTAGGATTCTTTGATCTTGTTTCCTCGCTAATCCCGATCTCATTAGAGATAAAAATCGGCCATTTATTAGTAATCTTTCTTTATGGTCTCATCCTTCAAATTCTTAGATAAGACACTCGCTGCAATTTCAGAAAGATTTTTGCAGCTAATTTTGTCCAAAAATTTCCTTTTTTGGTTCTCTTCCTCCTCTAGAATTGATCTCCCTTTCTTGTTTTAGAACACAATCGAGTCCCTTTTTGGTTGCGCCCAATAGGTTAAATTGCTACAATTTCTTTCTTTGTGGATGTACTCGCTCACTATTCAGATTCTCTTGTACTAAATACTTTTGTTCCCCCTTTCTCCATTACTATCTATCTTTGTTGTAGGAGGTAAAGATATAATTTTTCCTCTAAATTATCTCGAGAGATTCCATGTCTATTGTATGGTTGTTTTCTATGAATCTGGTTCTCTACCCACTTGCATAGTTGCATCATGTTGATAATAATTTCCCGCCTATTATTCCTTATGGACGTCAGGTTTTAGCATTGCCTTTTTGGAATCAATCAAAATAATTTTGTAATTTCTATTTGTTTGTATTACATTCTTGCTCTACTCCCATGCTTCTATATTCATGGAGCTGATTGGAGTTATATTCTATGGATTTTCTTTTATTTGCATATGTTAGTGGTATTTCCGTGGCCTCAGATCTGAGACTCTGCAAGTTGCGTAACGTGGAAATGAAATGAAATTCTCTACCAGCCTATAAGGAATTGCTTCAGAATACATGAATATCTTTGCGTGCCTCTGTTGTGTATGAGACTTCTACTTGTACAATTCTGTGATTCATTAGAATTTTTTTTTTTTTTCTTGGAGCATTTGTCGGTGAAGTTGATTACTGAAGCTTGACCTGCAACTCGTTCTTACATCATCTGCGGAACAGAGTTGTGGCAGTTATATATTTGCTTCTAATAGTATCTGGTATCTTGGTGTATATTAAGTTCAACAGGATCTATAGAAAAGGCGATTAGACATTTATTCTGTTACTTGTCTTGATTTATGTGACATTTTAATCGTTGCAATGTTCATTTAAGATCTTTCTGGCTTTATGTCTCACTTAGAGAATCCCAATAAGTATATTGTAATGATTAAACTCAGCATGGATGCCAGTTTCTTCCTTTATCTAAGGCCTACCATTGGTAATAACACAATCTTGTTATTATGTGCTTTGTAACTGCCTTTTCAGCCATAAAAGCTCCTATCACTTTTCCTTCTCCCTCATACACCTCTCTGTCATTGATCGACTATGATAAAGCATTAGATTAAAACGTTGTGAATCACTAAACTCATTGGCGGTTTATAGTTATAATTAATTTGTCACCATCAATTCTTGTCTTTTTGTTTTTTTTCTAGAGGTCATTCATCAAATGAAATCCTATTCAGCTTGAGCTGATAGTCGAGCAATTCTTTTGCAATAGTGATTTTGTGATTTTATTGCAATTGATCAGTCAATTTTTTTTTTTTTTCTTTTCAGAATTCACCGGAGATGGATTTTTTCTCTGAGTATGGTGATGCCAATAGATACAAAATTCAAGAAGTCATCGGTAAGGGAAGCTACGGAGTTGTATGTTCGGCGATTGATACACAAACCGGAGAAAAAGTGGCAATCAAGAAAATACATGATATCTTTGAGCACATCTCTGATGCTGCGCGGATCCTTCGTGAAATCAAGCTTCTCAGGCTTCTAAGACATCCTGACATAGTTGAAATCAAGCACATTATGTTGCCTCCATCAAGGAGGGACTTCAAAGATATTTATGTTGTTTTTGAGCTCATGGAGTCTGATCTTCACCAAGTTATCAAGGCTAATGATGACTTAACGAAGGAGCACTATCAATTCTTCCTTTACCAGCTGCTCCGAGCATTGAAGTACATTCATACAGGTATGAGTCTTCATTATATTTGCTGTAGTATCTGCTATTAACCATGTTCAATGTAGTTCTTAGATCTTTTATACAATTATTCTGAAGCTACTATTATTTGCCAATAATAGTAATTTGTCTGAAATTGCTGGCATATTATTGTTTTCCCCCTCTATCTCATTCGAGGTTACTACAGATTTTCTAACCTGGTTCTTTTATTATGTCTAGACCCAATCTCCTTGTCCCTTTCGAAAAGGAAAAGAATTTACTATAGATTTTCTTAGGAGTGTAGCAGTTGTGTCTGAAGTGGCATATGTTAGGATTTGCGTGGCATTGCTTGCAGTCATATGTTTTTTTTTTTTCTTTCAAAGGTGATAGAACATTTATGAGCTTGACTCCTTCCCCTTGGAAAAAAAATTGAGGTATGTTCACCTCTGTAGTCACTATTTGACTTTGTAAATAGTGACTCCTTCATCTCTTTCCTGTAGCCTTCCAGTCATATTCTTTTGGTGTTTATTTGCACTTGTATATTCTTGATAAGTATCGACTCCTGCATGTGAATATTGCTGAGGGATTTTATAGCTAAAGCTTTGCTATAGTTTGTTCAATTTCTCCTTATATGTTAAGTTTTTAAGCATACCCCTTTTATTTGCTGCTCCAATCATTAAATATGTGTCAATTTGTCCTATAGACTTTGACGTACAGGTTATTGCATTCTCTTGCCATGTGTTAAGTCGTAACTAATGAAAAATACTATGTTATAATTGGCCTCACAAGTACCTAAAAACTTGACAAATTTAAACATTGTATATTAGTTTGTTACCACATAGTATTCAAATTTCATAATACTGACTCGCTTTTTCATCCTGTTGTATATATGCAATTATGCATTGACTTACATTAACTATATTATTCTGAGCTTTGTGCTGATATCGACTCTATTTGTGCACAGCTAATGTTTATCACCGCGATTTGAAACCAAAGAACATATTAGCGAATGCGAATTGCAAACTCAAAATCTGTGATTTTGGACTGGCAAGAGTTGCATTCAATGACACCCCAACTACTATTTTTTGGACGGTATGTCAGGAGAATGAGCTTATTGTTTAATGCCAAGCTTATTCACACCTTTTTAATATCATTCTGTAAAATTAAAAAGAAAAGGTTGTTTTATTAGTCAATTTCAAATTTTGAAGCTTTACTATGTATTGTAGGATTATGTTGCAACCAGATGGTATAGAGCTCCTGAGTTGTGTGGATCTTTCTTTTCGAAGGTACATTTTGGTAACCAAATAACTGTCCTTTAAGCTGTTATCCTTGTTTGATTGATTATTAGCCCCTATGCGATTACACATGATCAGAGCACGTAACATTTGTCTTTTTAGCATGCATTGTTTATAATGTTGTGAACACACTGATGCGCAGAGAATAGTGACGGAAGAGGACTAAATGACAAAATAAATACATATTGTGGGAGTTAAATGTAGATTTTTCAATGGCGAAAAATGATAATCGTGCAAATGTCAGGGTTATTTTTTTGCTTTAATCTATCTAAATTATAACCCCCTTTTGGTGGTAATAGATGCAAATAAAAACAGAATATATAAGGATTACTTTGAATTTGTATGGATCAAAAAAACCCGCTTTGCTTTTGTTTGAAGCTGAAAATTTAAGCACGTGCAATTTGCTAGACTTATTCTAGCTATTTGGCCAGTAACTATTGTGGCACCAATATGTCGTTTTGTGATGTTGCCTTACATTTTAAATCTGTAAAACATCGACTATGAATGTCATGATTAGCTGTAACTGTTATAAGCTTTACGTTTGGTAGTGAATAATTGTATTTGCTTAGTATGGTCTCGTCATTAACATTCAAGGAGTTGAAAAATCTAGTAATTTAAGAAAGTGCTTACTGAGAAAGCACTTTGGTCAACTGGTTGTAATATCAATTCTTTCATATACTTTTGTTGGATTTGTTGTCTTTTCAAGCATAGGTTTTCTCTATTTACAGTATTAAAGACATATTTCTGAAAAATTTCAGTATACGCCGGCTATTGATATTTGGAGCATTGGTTGCATATTTGCTGAGGTGTTAACTGGTAAACCTTTATTTCCTGGTAAAAATGTGGTCCACCAGTTGGATTTGATGACCGATCTTCTAGGCACTCCGTCATTGGATACAATTTCTCGGGTATGGTAATCTAATCTGAAAATGTTCATTATGAAAATGTATCTTCCCTCAAACTGGGAAAAACATAAGATGAAAATGATAGCATTGCGTAACTTTCTTTTAATGACTACAGGTCCGAAATGAGAAGGCACGGAGGTACTTGAGCAGCATGAGGAAGAAACAGCCTATACCATTTTTTCAGAAGTTCCCCAATGCAGATCCTTTAGCTCTTAAACTGTTGGAAAGGCTTTTAGCATTTGATCCGAAGGACCGACCGACTGCTGAAGAGGTACGCACTTGTTTTTTGGAGACGTGTTTCTCTCTTTTGTTTTTGTTTTTTACTTATTGATAGTTCTTTAAGACTATATTATTAATTCGAATAGCTTAGTAATTTTATTTATTTATCCTTTTTTTCTTCTGCTACTCAAATGGATGTAATTCTCATTTATCAGGCATTGTCTGATCCATATTTCAAAGGCTTGGCCAAAGTTGAGAGAGAACCATCATGCCAACCGATTGCGAAAATGGAGTTTGAGTTTGAGCGGAGAAGAGTGACAAAAGAAGACATTAAGGAACTCATATTCCGTGAGATATTGGAATACCATCCGCAGTTACTGAAGGACTACATTAATGGCACGGAGAGGACAAACTTCCTATATCCAAGGTTGTGAGTTGTTACTATCCCCTTTCCATCTATTTCCTATTTTGCCTCCATGTTTTTCATTAGTATTCATATATAATATATATTTTTACTCGTCATTGTGCAGTGCTGTTGATCAATTTAGGAAGCAATTTGCTCACCTCGAGGAGAATGGTGGTAAAAATGGTGCTGTAGTTCCATTAGATAGGAAGCATGTTTCTCTTCCTAGGTGATGCATTTGGTTTTTTATTTTACTTAAACTTCATCCTGCTAAATTTTATATTAGTAGAAAATATGCCATTGCCCGGTTGAAATTTCAACTTCCAGCCTTTACTCTTCCCTATCTTTTCTACTATATGACTCTGCAAATTTCAGTCTCCCAGTACACATCTTACTTACGCAATTTGCATTTGCCAGGTTTAAATCTCTAATACTATGATATTATTTTCTGATTAAATTTTTTTACTTCATTAAAATGAATGATATGAAAATGCACCTTTGAAGTTAATCAATGGATCATCTATCATGTATTGGGATGGCACGAAACGAAAATTCCACGAAACCAAAACAAACTGACAATGTTGATTTGGTTTGGTTTTAGTTGTAAATGGTTTGGTCTTAGTTTGAGAAGTTCCCAAACTGAAAATTCTGGTTTGATTTTGGGTTGAAAAATGGAAAATCCAACCCTAACCAAAAAAACCGAGCCATACATTTTGATACGTATAAACATATGTATCTATAGATATTTGTATATGTATGTAATCCCAAAAAACATTCTTGATAAATCCAAAAAAAAAAAAAAAAAACCTAAAAGATGCACAAACTGTCTTTAAAAATTCAAGTGTTCAAACCTATAAACCAAACCTATAAACCAAACTGAAAATTTTGGTTTGGCTCAGTTTCGTTTTCCACACCACTGGTTTCATTTTGGTTTTGATTTTTTCCAAACCAAGTTAGATCGGGTCGGTTTCATTTTATCTTGTTACCCGACCTGAGCCGAACCTTGCCCACCCTTAGTCATGTGATGCCAAGAGACTTAATCATCCATCCATATTGCCTTTTTGTCTTGCTTATTTTCTTAACAAACAAAATTGAAGGTGGCCTAGCCCTGACAAGTGTATTTTCGCTATATATCTGAAAAAAGAATGGCATATATTAAGATCTGCGGAACAACATTATTCTATAGAAAAAGCAGAGTGCTTTGTTGTGAAAGCATGGCAGATTTTGTCCTCTTGTTTCATTTGAAATTTGGTTAGGCGGTGCTTAATCTAAATAGTTTGCTTAAAATTCTATATTACTATTCTATCACTGGTGAATTCAACAGTCTATTTCTGGAAACCAGGATAGCATGTTTTATTCTAGATAGAAACAATTTTCCTATATTTTCATTTCCATATAACGTCTCTGAATAATCATCTATATTTCTCATGCCAGGTCTACAATAGTTCACTCCACTACAATTCCTCCAAAGGAGCAACCAATCATGGGCTCCTTGAGAGAGAGGCAAATGCCTGATGAGGCATGCAAAAACCCCCGGGATATGGAGAGGTTTCCCAGAAATATAGCCAGACCTTCACAGACACCCCAAAGGATTCCAACAGGTACTCCATTTTGTGTTTTTATGTAGCGGCGTTTTTCTGTGGGTTTAAAATCTCAGAAGCCTACCAACTTTCTCATAATTGCGAACTGGCATACAAAGTTTAGTTTGCCACAAGAAAACCTGCCTCGTTCCAATTGCATCATGGCTGCTGACCAAAAAGAATGACCCAGTAACTATTTAGTGGACATTTCCATTGATGTTTTATTCAAAAATTTCCTAGCATCAATTGATTGTTTGTTTGAAGACTTCTCAAATGAAGTGCCAGCAGAAATGATGCCTAAAAAGTCTTATTTAGTTTTTAGGCTTTTTTTGTCTTGGAAAATCAAACTCGATGGGCTCTATTTTCGTTGGAAGGTTCTTGTGCGAAATTAAACTCAGTCAGCTTGACATAAGAAAAACTTGTGCTTTTTTTTAAAAAAAAATAATAATAATAATAAAATTATTTAACCCTTTTTCTATTTATCACAATGTTAACATTCGGTGTTGTGTCATTCTTTTCCTTTTCCAGCTAGACCAGGAAAAGTAGTTGGACCAGTAATGCCATACGAAAATGGAACCATGAAAGATCCCTATGATCCAAGGAGATTAATAAGGAATAACCCAGTTCTTCCTTCCCAGCCAAACATACCTCCGGCATACTGCTACGATCGGACCACGGGCAAGCCGGAATGCGCTGGGAGAGATCCCTTGGAGACCGAGAGGGATTATTACATAATCAATAAAGTATCTCAACCATGCATGAATAATAGCCGGACAGCAACGGACATAAGCTTAGACATGAGAGCTCCCCCTTTCTACTTTTCGGGGGGGTCTAAGGCCGATCCGGAGGCACATAGCCTTACTTATGCGAAATCCCCCTACAATGGCATCGCGGCGGCTGCTGCAGCTGCCGCCGCGGGTGCTCATAGGAAGGTTGGTGCTGTTCAGTTCGGCCTGTCGAGGATGTATTGACCTTTAACAGACTAACCGGTGAATTTTAGTCAAAGTTATTATTCTGGCATAGCCGTGCCTTATCATTGAATTACTTCCGAGGGTGCGGATTGGGGGGAAAGAAGCCACAGAAGAATTGCTGAGGGAAAAGAAGAAATCAGTTTGGTGTGATGGAGAACAGCAGAAGAGCTGCCTTTATATCCGCAAGAGGGCGAAAATGGGTGGCATGATGTGCATATTTGCTGCTATCTCCTCATCAAGATCTTCGTGCTGAATGCAGGTTAAAAATTCAAAATGGTTGTTTCGTTTTTCTTTCTTGTACGAGTTCCCCTGCGGTAAAAAAAAAAATTTGTAGTCTTTCCAAGACTACAATTGCGGGAGAAATCTGTGGCTCTGTCAGAGTTTATTTGGCGTTCGACATTTACTGTTACAGTTACAAAAAACCCGATGTAGCCTGTAAATATACTCTCCACTATCTATTTCCAATTTCGAAATTTAAGGATACACATCACCCAGGCATTATAAATAACTTTTTGTGTGAAACTTACCTGTTTGGCCTTTCTTTTTCTCACTGAATTATGTTAATAAGATTGCAGGAATTACAGTATGAGTAGTTCAACTATTTTTTTCTTCATACAGTTGCTTATTACTACAATTCTTAGCAGGTTTCAATAAACAATGTATCCTTTCTCTTTCACTCTGTTTTCTTGGAATTTTCTTTTCTTTTCTTTTTTGGTTGGAATTTCTTTACTTGTTCCTTTTGATTGTTCTCATTATCGAGTTCCTTTTTTGATAGTCCTAGGAGAGATGATCACTATCAATTTGAAATATCTTCTTTTCACTTTGTGTGCGTGTTTTATTTATTTATTTTTCACTGTCTTGAGTCTCTAAATATTTTTGGATTAATTTTATATAGTTTTTTGTAAACATATCACATAGTAGATATATTTTTACAAAGTTTAATTCTTTATATTTATTTTTTTTTTTAAATTTTTAGTCGTTCATATATGTCTCTATTGTCAATATTCGGTAAAAAAATATAGTTAATTATAAATTAAATACTTAATTTTGGTTAGTGCGCGGGATATTTTTTTTTTTTTTAGATATCATACTTAATAATGGATGTGTTTTTTAATAGTTGAAATTTTGAAAGAAAGAAAAATATATATATTTTAACAAGGGTAACAAACTAGAGGAATATATATTAATAATTCAGAATTTTTTAAAAAATAAATATAAAAAATTAAACTTTGTATGGATATATTTGTTATTCGATATATTTATACAGAATTGTTTGAAATAAACCTAATAGTTTTATAAGCTTTTTATCCCCTCTGATAATTTGGTTACTTTAGATACACTACTGTATTTATCTTACACTTCTCTTAATTTAGGGTCAAATTTATAGTTTCCAACGAACACCAAAACCATTGCCCCATCTCAATTCAGATACCTCTTTATTTCATTATTAATCGGAAACCAATTTATTTTAGTACCTGAGAGAGTACAAATACTAAACATACTAACTGGGAACATAATATTCCTCAATCGTCCTCTTATGCATAACACTCAAAAGATCATTCTATAGCCTATGCATGATGATTGGAGCACCATACTGGGGATGGAGAGTAAGGACATTGTAAGGAGCATGAGCATACGAAGGCGAAAGCTCGAACGAGAAATGCTGCAGAATCCTCGCCAGGCACAGCTTCGCTTCGAGCAAGGCAAAGTTTTGGCCGATGCACACCCGCGGGCCGCCGCTGAAGGGGATGAAGGCACCTGGAACCCTCGACGCTTTGGATACTCCCTCCGCGAACCTCTCGGGATTGAATTCCCCGGCGTCGGGGCCCCAGAATTCAGGATCACGGTGGATGAACACTATGGGCAGAATGAGCTCTACGCCCGCCGGGTAGGTGACATCTCCTAGCTTCATCTCCTTGTATGTTTCTCGTGCTATCATAGTCGCAGGAGGATAGAGGCGAAGGACTTCGTATATAACCATCGTCACCTGCAGTGATACGTTGTTTATAGCTAGCTAAATAGTGGTTTCTGATTGATCATATAACGATCCGGTCCACTAGCAATAATAACTCGTTGGGTCCAAACCATAGTCCAAAATACTTAAGTCCAGTTATTAATAATAACTCGTTGGGTCCAAACCATAGTCCAAAATACTTAAGTCCAGTTATTATTACTAGTGTCCATGTCACATATAAATCCAAGACTATTGGGGGCGGGCGTCACATACTCCTCCCGTTTAGGTCTGACGTCCTCGTCAGCCCAAACACACACATATAAATCCAAGACTATTGGGGGCGGGCGTCACATACTCCTCCCGTTTAGGTCTGACGTCCTCGTCAGCCCAAACACACACACAACAGCCCAAGATCACCAGGCAGGCGATGTGAGACTTGTCTCGCTAGCCCTGTCATCTAGACCCAGACTCAGCCGAGACTCGCCACACACTTCCAGCTGGTTATTGGCTCTGATACCAAATATAACGACCCGGCCCACTAGCAATAATAACTCGTTGGGCCCAAACCACAGCCCAAAATACTTAAGCCTAGTTATTATTACTAGTGTCCATGTCACATATAAACCCAATCACAATTCCATCCACATCCGATGTGGGACTATTGGGAGCGTCACAGATCGTTTGCGCTAACTATTAATTTCAAATGCTCAAGCGGTTAGATATAACGTGCATGCAGACATAAAATGTACGAATTTTGATTGTGATTCGGTTCGATCTGATGTTCCGTTACTTCGAATGTGATTTGATCAAATTCGACCTCTAACCACGAGGTATATATATATATGATGCTGGTTCTTTAAAGCCAACAATTGCGTGCTCAAGAGAGATGCGCGAATTTTGGATACTCACAATCTTGAGCCGGTTTAAGCCGCTGTAGTCGGGCGTGCTCCGGCCGAACGCTTGTAACACCTCCTCCCTGGCCCGCGCCTGCCAGTCCGGATGCATGCTCAGCGCGACCATCGTCCACGTCAGAAGGACGGCAGTCGTCTCGTGGCCGGCGAAGTAGAACAGCCGGCATTCCCCGATCACGTCGTCCGTCGTCATCGTGTTTACGGATCCGCCCTGCTCTGCACTGTCCTTCAAGTTCGACTCCAGCAGTAAAGACAGTAAGTCAGTGTTCCTGGACCCTCCTTTTCTGATGGCCTCCTCTCTTTGCTTAATCATTCCCCTCATCAGTACATCAATCTCTGCAAGTATTTTGTCTATTCGCTTGTTCGTTTTTGTGGGCAGGTACCTGAATGATTGTTTTGCTTCATTTTGATGGATCATATGTTGAATATAAATATTAAAAATATTATTTTTTTATTAATTTAACTTTTTTGAATTAGAGCAAATTGCCCAAATCATTTGAATCCTTTCATTTAATTTAAGCTTACATCTTGAACTTATCAAAATATAGCTTAAGCCTTTCGAAAAAAAAAAAAGGGATTGTTTTATATTTTATTTTATTAACAGGATGGAGAAGGGTTTTTGTACATTGCACAGAAGCGCCAAATTAAAATTTTTATTTGAAGAATATTACCGATACAGTCCAAAATGAGTTTTATATTATAATCAACTAAGTTTCGAACTCGGATCTCGAATATCAACCACCAAATTTTTTGCCACTTGCACTAGAAACAATAGTATTTCCAACTGTGGTGGTATAAGATCTACATTCTTTTTTTTTAGAGTGAACAAGTAAAATTATTAATTTTTTTATTTTTGCATAAATTTTAATTTGCCCTTGTATGATTTAGCGTATTTTTATTTAGCCACCTTATGATTTAAAAGGTTATGATTAATTATTATGTATGATTTTATTTTTCACTGCAAGTCCTACCATTATGCAGGATAATAAATTGATATCCTTTGCAAATTACATGGCAATATAATATAACATAACATTTTACTGTCCTATAATATAAACTTTACTATCCCGTGGTATGCAAAAAATAAAAATAAAAATAAAAATAAAAATATTTAACTATCTGTTAAGTCCACATTTTTTTAGGTACACAATAGTAAAGTAAAAAATACGTTAAATTTCAAACGGGCAATAAAATTTATTTTTTATTTTATTCACTTGTAAGATAATAGTATAGTTAGGTCATCTTTTGAAAATGCAACTGAACTAATTAATATCACTTTTCATGATAAAATAATACGTACAGTGCTAATTTTGATAGTTACAGATAAATTTATTAAATTTATTCGTTATATATTCATTGACTAGAATTTGATCTGCTCTTATGTAATAATATATATAGAGGTACGTAGGTTAATTTTATTTCTCATGTATTTTACCTAAAAGGTAAATTCACCACTAAAGATATTAGAATAAGTTATTCAAAAATATTAGTATGAAATTTTTTTAGTTTGATTATAAGTATGAGTTTTGAATTTTGTTTCTCTCAATATCTTAATATTCAAAATTTGGTAGGTTAATATATATATATTTATCTATAAGATTATTTATCTTATCCCAAAAAATATGTTATATTTTATTCTGGACATTTAATCATAATTTTAATTCACTAAATATATAAATTTATTAAGTCTATGTTTAGATGTTTGAATAAGATATTTAATGATAAGTTATTTTCTATAAAAATTTCTTGTACATGTGATTGGAATTTAGTTCTTTGGATTTTGTTTCTTTAAATGTCTTAGGATTTATAATTTGGATGGATATATAGCGTAATTCGTCTGAATTAATTGTTTGGTATATTCCTTCGATTTACTTAAAAAATTTATATATTTAATTAATAAAGAGTGTGATAAGATATTTAAAATAAAATATTATTTTTTTTCAGATTTCAATTTTTTTTAGAATAAAATAAATTATTTTATAGATAAAATATATTATTCTATCGAATTATAGATAACAGAATTTTTGAAAAAATTAAAGTCAAACTCTTTATCTATGGTCATACGAAACAAAGTTTCTAGAAAATATATTATTTTTAAAGTAATTTTATTTCGACAGCCAAAATGAATCTAAATAAATTAAAATAATATGCTAAATAAAATATCCATGCATTCAAATAATAGAGTAGTACATATACGCATACCTGTATCCTGGAATGTGTACACGTTGCGCCACTTCGACAACGATCTCACCCACCTCATTTTGGAGCTGGAGGATGCGCCGCCCTTCCTCGAAGCTGCTCCCGAACGCCGTCTGGGAGATGACGTCGCCGGTGAAGCTTTGAAATTCGAGCCACACGTCCACCTCCCGATGCAGCGACACTTCACCATCACCACCTTCGACAGCAAAAAGCTTCTCCCATCTCTTGATCAATTCGTCGCAGCACTCAGAAAACGCCGGTAACATGCACTATATACACATATACACAACCCATATATTTCAAAAAAAGAAAAAAAAAAAAATAAGAGACATTGCATATATATATATATATATATATATATATATATATATATATATATATATATATATATATATATATATATATATGTGTGTGTGTGTGTGTGTGTGTGTTAATATGAATTCGAATTCAAATCGAATCCGACTGATTTGAAAATTTACATCTAAAATCAAACCTGTCCAAAAATCCGAAGCCTGAACCCGATCCAAAAGTCCGAATTCGAAACAATCATTTTTTCTGACCATATTTAAAAACATATTATATTAAAAATTTAAAATTTTAAAATAATGTAAAATTAATTCAATTTAGGATAAAAACAAAACCCATACCAGAACCGAAATTTTATCGGATTTCATTTAGTATCGAATAAATTTATTTCGTTCGAATTCGAATTCGAATAAAATTTTAAATATCTTTTTTCTGCTTTCTAAAATATTAAATCGAATACATTTGGACAGCTTAATTTAGCCTTAAACTAATGCAAAACTAGGGTTGGGACTTTGAAGGGAGTGATCAAAGTTACCTTTAGTTTCTCCATGTGGAAAGCAGGGTTGATGATTCTCCTGTGATTGGCCCATTTCTCACCTTCATGAGCTAAAATCCCTGTGACCACAACCCCTGACAGTGAGTCAGGTTTGGGTTTCTGGAAGTGCCCAAACTTGGTTGATAAAACCTCCTTGACCAGATCTGGGTCCATTATGGTCACAGCTGGTTGGGGTCCAAGCCAAATGAATGACATTTTACCTTATTGAAAAAAAAAAAAAAATCAAATTTTAGCAAAATTACTTAATTATTCTAAGAGACTCTTTGGTTTGATGCAATTGAAAATGCAGTAATTATAGTTTGATATAACTTGTTTGATTGGATGCACTAGAAAATATTATAACAACTATAAATAATTTGTTTAATTAGCTGCATATGGTTGAAAAGTATATTAATATACTTTTATCATTTTATATATGGTTAATTGTACTACAATAAAATTGTACTATAGCGATATTTTTTAAATGTTTCTAAAATCTAAAAAAAATACTGATGAAAAAATTACCAATACTTATTATTAGTATCGCTATATATATGTGCAGTCGCTAGAGCGTATAGCGACACATTTCTATAATGTGTCCCAAAAATATATCCCTACAACCTAATTTTGAATATAGATAGAATATAAATGGAACACTTGCAAAAAAATATCGGTATAATCTAATTTTGTTGTAGTGTTGAGAAGTATATTAATACAATTTTATCATTTTTGATAAGATTACACTCTATATAGAAAAAATAAATAATTTTTTTTATTTTAATGAGTATTAGAGAGGTAAGATTATATTTTTTAAAATTACTCTCTTTAATTAATTGTTGCGATTTATTTAGACTACAACTAAATTATACTATAGAGACACTTTTAAGTATCTTTAAAATTTAAAAAAAATATTGCTGAAAAAAATAACGATACTTGTTATTAGTGTTGCTATATGTGCAGTTGTTAGGGTGTATAGCGACACATTACTGTAATGTGTCCCAAAAATATGTCGCTATAACCTAATTTTGGATATAGATGGAATATAGATAGAATATTTGTAAAAAAATGTCACAAAAATATGTTCATATAACCTAATTTTGTTGTAGTGCAAAAAAAACAAAATTAGGTTATATGATATATTTTTGTGACACTTTTATGTAGGTGTCCTATCTATTTCTATCTATATCCAAAATTAGGTTATAGGGACACATGACAATAATATGTTGCTATACACCCTAGCGACTGTACATATAGCGACACTAATAATAAGTGTCGGTATTTTTACCAGCGGCACTTTTTTTAACTTTTAGAAATACTTGAAAGTGTCGCTATAGTATAATTTTATTATAGTGCGACGCTATTCGAACTACTGTAGTTAAATTCAAACGCATTAAATGAAATACTAGACTGTTTGAACTGCTGCAGTTAAATTCAAACGCATCAAATGAAATATTAGATTTGAATTTGTATATGATTGTAACGGTTGCACAGTAACAACTATATGTAATCAAACAATCTTTGATTTTTGTCCATATTTTAAAATTTTCTTTTTTAAAAATAATGCTTTTGAGAATATGCAATAATTAATCAAATTAATTATTACACATGAGAACACTTTACTACTAGAAAAAACCAACATGGTTGGTGCATTGGATAATGTACAACTGAGAATAGTTATTGTAAGAAATTTATATGGAGAGCAAAATAAGTAGCATAGAAATAAATAAATAAATAAATAAATAAATGATGTGTTACCATATTTATACATTCAAATTTTACTTTTGAAGTATATTAAACAGGTATTAACAAGGAGAATGATCATTAATCTCTAGACCTTGGAAACTAAGTTGAAAAACTCTAATTAAACATTTGCTTATAGTTTCACAAAGAGTTTTAAATAAAATGCACGAATCTTAAAACAGTAACACAAGTTTATAAAAGTATATGTATCTATGCAACAAAAACCGAACAACATCGAACTGTAAAGAACAAAGAAACACTACATGTGTGTGTGTATATACCATGCTCTCTCATGGCTTCTTGAAACAGCGGTGCGATGCGCGGGATTATATTATGGGACAGATGAGGAAGGGGCTTCGCCTCGCGCTCTTTGCGGAGCTGCTCCATGCGGGCGGCGTCGCCATAGACGAACTGATACGTCGTGCCCTGGAGCCCCTGAGCCCGGAGGGCGCGATCGAGCCTGCGCGGCCGCAGCCACGACCAATTCAACAGTCTCAGGAACACCACCACAAAACCTGCGGCCACTGCATACCCTAACAAAACCACACTCCAAAACATTGTTAGTTAGTTGCTAATTCCTTTTAATGATATGAGTACATGATAACTTAGTTATTATTGGGCGCCCTTTTTATAGGTATAAGTATATATATATATATATATGGAAATTTGAATATTCTAAAGGGAAAATTCATTGTGAAAGCGTGTCCTGTGTTTGAATAAGTGCTTGAATGGTCTAAAAAAGATGTCTTAAACAATAAGGAATAAGCTACGAGATAAGGACAAAAGTAATTAAGAACAAAGTACTTAAAACTTAAGAAATATTTTTTAGAAGATTACAGTATATATATATATTAATGAAAATTGGCTAAGTAATCAAATTATTTTTACTTGTTTTATGAAAAACAAATTAATTTTTAAGAATATTTTTGATGTAAATTATTAGAAATGAATAGAACAGTGATGAAATTCTAACAAAAGAAAGGCTAAATACATCAATTTGAAAATTTTAAAGGATAAAATATATTAATATTTTAAAGTTAGAAAAAAAAGAGAAAAAAACAGATGTTTATACGAGCATCATATTTTTAATCAGATAATGTTGTTTTTTCTTCTTCCTCGTCGTTTCGTCCACAAGATGTCTTGAGCAAGAAGGAATAAGCAACGAAAAAAGGTCTAAAGTAAGAGAGAGAGAAAGAGAAAAGAAACTTTTGCTATAAATGATGCATATAATATAAAATTGAATAGAGAGTCAGATTCAGAGAAAAGAAACTTTTGCTATAAATTAAGGATGCATAAAATTGAATATAAAATTGAGTCTCACTTGTTTGAATTTAGAAGTATCGTGATTTTTATTTTTGAATCAACAATCGTGAAATTTAATTTAAAATATTTAAAATATTGATAAAATAAATTTTATTATATTTTAATATTATTTATTTAGTAATCGAAAGTACTCAAAATATATATCGGCCAGATGTGCATTTAATATTAATAAATTTTAAACAAAAAAATTCATTGCAATTTTAGTTTTATTCTCAAAATTTTAATTGCAACAACTTCGTCCCACAACTTAGAATCAAAATTTTAATTTGAACAGCTTAATCTTTGAAGCATCGTCCCAGCTTTAATTTACTGGTCAAAGATATTTTTTATTTTTTTATTTTTATTTATTTATTTATTTATTATTATTATTATTTTTTTTTGGTAACAAAGCAAATTCTAATTTTGCTGCTCACGCGGAGGCTTATTTAAATAACATGGGGATTGAATTTTTATGCACGAGAAACTTCCAGGGTTTTTTTTTTTTTTTTTAATTAAATTTGTTAAGAGAAAATTAAAGTGAAGGTCATGTTTAGGAGCTACATTTTTAATTAGTTTAGATTGTTTCCGAGCTTATCCACTAACAATAATAATTTGTTGAATCCAAATAACTGACCTAAAATATTTAAGTTCAGTTATTATTATTCGTGTCCATAATTTTTTATAAGTTCAATCATAATTTTATTTTCATTCGATATGAGACTATTAGGATATCACAAACTATGAGTGCCAACGAGCCAAACGCAAGCGAGCTGGGGTCGGCTCGTGTTCGGCTCGTTTAATAACAAGGCGAACATGAGCTGGCTCGTTTAAATATCGAGCTGAAAAATTCGGCGAGCTGGCTAGTGAACAACAAGTTTAATTTTCATTCCTACTATTAGGTGTAAAGTTGAAATAAAATTAAAAAATTTAAATTTTAATCTAATAATTAAAATTTATAAAAAATGGATGCATGGTTTAAAATCTAAATGGTAAAGTTTATATATATATATATATATATATATATATATATATATATATATATATATATATATATATATATATATATATATATATTCGAGCTGTTATCGAGCCGAACACGAGCGAGCTGACCCCAGCTCTTGTTCGGCTCGTTTATAAAACGAGCTGAAAAATTCGGCTCGTGTTCGGCTCGTTTACTAAACGAGCGATTCGATCTCGAACTCATTTCGAGTCGAACACGAGCTGGCTTGCGAACAGCGAGCTGGATTGCCATCTCTAGTGATAAACTCTCTCCGTTTAGGTCTTACGTCCTCGTTAGCCCAAGTACAAACACACAATTAATCTAAAATTATCTCGTTAGCCCAAATACATACACACAATATAAAATTATCAGGCAAAACATAATCTGTCACCTTATTCTTAAGACCCTTGCTCAGCCGAAACTTGTCACACATTTCCGGCTGGGCATCTGACTTTGATATCAAATGTAACGACTCGGTCCACCAGCAATAATAACTTGTTGGGCCAAACAATTAGCCAAAAATACTTAAGCCCAGTTATTATTACTCGTGTTCATAATTTTTATAAAGAAATTACAATTTCATTCTTATCCGATGTAAAATTATTGGGATATTACAGCTTCTTTGAACATTTTTCTTAAGAGTTTTTAGTTCTATCAGAAATAGAAGTTCCAAACTAAAACTTTAGGCCTACAAACAAATAACAAATAGCATAATATTTTGAGTTGTTATTTGGTTCACGACGAGTTACTGTTTTTTTGTATAGTAAATAATTTTTTTTTTTTGAGGGAGAGAAAAATAGCATGCTATTTATTTTATTTAATTTTTAAAATAAATTTAATTAAAAATATGAAAAAACTAGATTTCAAATTTGGGATCTCAGTTACCAATAACTCTCATGCCTTTCCCCACTTGCGCTAAGAACTGTCATAGTAAAGATTACTAATGCATACATAAGTTTGGTCCTATTTTTATTTTGAGAGAAAAGTAATATGTTATCCAATTCATTTATATTTAGAAATTAACTTAGCTAGTAAAGAAAATGTTTTTTTTTTTTAGAGAGAAAATTAGCATACTATTTGTTTTATTTATTTTTTGAAATAATCTTAGCTGAAAATATGAAGTAATCAGGTGTTGGTGCCGTTTTGAAATAACCTTAGCTGAAAATATGAAGTAACCAGGTGTTGGTGCCGAATCGAATGTTGACCGCTGACTTGGTCCGGTCTTCGATCAGCTTTGAAGTTGACCCTCTGAAGTGCTCCTTGGATCAAGCGATCGGGTTAAGGAGTGATCTTTTCAACTGGATTCTTCTCAATCAAACACGAGACGGAATTCGGTCCGTGGTAACAGTACTAATTCTTAATTAAGAACTCGAAAACTTCAGGAAATGGGCTCGGTCGAACTAGCCGAATTGCTTGGTTTTACTTGAGGTGGAGTGGGTTATAGGGACTAATTACAGGGTTACAACTACTCCTAGTGTAGGGAATTGGAGCTCTATTGACCAGTCGAGTGGGATAAGTCGATGCTTGCAATAGAACCTAGCCGAGAGCCGGCTGGAGTGGGTTCAGACTCTAGAGTCAGATGCCATGTTGAACAATCGAGCGTCGCGGTTTGGGGCTTTCAAGAGTGGTCATATTTCGGGTCTCGAATTCGGCTGACTTGATGATGTGTTGAGTGACATAGTCGAGATGTCTCAGCCGAGCATAGTTGAGCCGATGGAGTGTTCAATTGAGCGGTCACTGTAGCTGTGACGGTCGATGAACTTTGGTGACAACCGATGTGTGGAGGTGAGTCGTTGGTAACAGTGCCTATGACAGACTGGTGCCAGAGAATGAGTAACTTCTGGAGAACTGTTTGGAGACTAACCAATGTCAGGGTGGCAGATAGCAGTCGGCGGAGTTTGACTTTTGCCTCATAGTTGTCCCTATTTATGGCATCCCATCATCTGAGGGATAGCTTTTTCTCCCTGTACGTAAGAGACCTTGGAACTCCTTCTTCCCTATGGTGGAGTCTGTTGGTGGTGCAACTGAGGGGAGGTGGACCTTGAGCAGGAGAGAGTTGAATCGGGAGTTGGACTCGGGCCTCCTTCCTCCTATCCAAGGTTGGTTGAGTTTCACCTTGGAGTTTTGCTTGGTTTTTGGTAGATACCTCATGATTTCCCGATTTGAGCTATGGTTTGTGGATTTTTCTCCCGTTTCTCTGGTTTTGGGAAGATCTTGGAGTTTGGAGGTTGGCCTGTGCTGTGGTTCAACCTAGTGGAGCAGGGCGAGCCATTCTTGGGTGGCTTAGAGGCACTATCGGTGGAGTCGAGTGAGGGCCTGAACTGTTAGCTGAGCCTGTAGGACTGTTCTATACTGATTTCTTATCGTGGTTGGATTAGCGTATTATGTGAGTTCATGTTGACCGAAGCCGACGAGCTCCTTTCTAAGTCTAGTTTTATAGCATACTTGTATTGATGGGTTTCTTGTGATATTATGCTGTTTGTTTGTTATGGATTTTAAAGGTTATTCCCCTGAGATTCTAGTATATGTTAGAGAATCTGAACTTGCATGTTTTCAGTTTGCTCCATCGGTCATATTGTTTCCTCCCATTTTCATATCTGGTAGATGCCTGTGTTTGGGGTGGTGTAGAACTAGGTTATACTTGTGCTGGAAGCCGAGCCGAGCAAAGTGAGTGTTAGTCGAACGATCTGTTGTGCTCGTGCCGAGGATCCGAGCCGAGTTTTCCTTGGGGATTTCGGTTGATTGTGTGGCTTTGTGAGGAGCCGAGCCCTGTAGGGTGTATTCGGCTGATTGGACTAATTTTGGGGAACTGATTCCAGGTGTGTTGTGGACTGGTGATGTGAGTTGTGGATCTGATTTATCCTATGATTTAGACTATATCCTGCATGAGCCGAAGTGAGCTCGACTGAGATGCGCGACTTTCCTCAATGGGGTCGCAGTTCCTCCCCGAGATGTGACAGCTAGAAAAGCTCGGAACATTACACTAGGAAAGCGATAAAAATAGCTGTAAATCTACGCTAGGAAAGTAAGAAAAGCTAGTCTAGAAAAGTAGTAGATGCGAGAACTAAAGGAAAATTAAAAACAATAGTCTCTGGCTTACACAATTGCAGGACCTATTTTCATAGGAGAATTTTCCTATTTATATTGGTACGAACTCCTCCGACATTATAGGAAATTGCATATTATTCGGTCATGTTCCTTCTGAACACACCGCGCCATTATGAATCGTGGTGCGATTCTCAGTCGTGACTGATAAAGTATGTTTTGGTCGAAATTGCGTCGGCTACCGATTTCGCGCTCCATGATTTCGCCTGTTTAATCTTAGGCGTTATTTATCTAATGGGGCAATTTCCTACGTACCCCTAAAAATTTTCCTGTTTTTAGATTTACCCCTCTTAGAAGGCTAATATTAAAACTACCCTTCTTACGTTCCAACTTCTTTCCAAAATATCCCTGAAGTTAAACTCTGTTAGTGTACCGTTTGAAACTGCCGTTATCTGTGTGTAATTACTATTTTGTCCTTTCAAATATACTCTAAACCCTAAACCCTAAAACCCTAAACACCTAAACCCTAAAACCGTAAACCCTAAACCCTAAAACCCTAAAAAATCCTAAATCCTAAACCCTAAAACCCTAGAACCCTAAAAAATCCTAAACCCTAAATCCTAAAACCCTAAACCCTAAACCCTAAAACCCTAAAAAATTCTAAACCCTAAACCCTAAGCCCTAAAACCTAAAACCCTAAAAAATCCTAAACCCTAAACCCTAAACCCTAAATCGGGGCAAAATAGGTATATCTGATAGTTTTCAACTCCGATTATTATTTAACTCTAGTTTAACCCTAGTTAACTTAACAAAGGGAAACGGTAGGGGTATTTTTAATAACGGTGGAACGTATGAAGGGCATATTGGAAAGAAAAAAATAAGAGGGGTAAATCAGATATTTCTTCATATTTCAGGGATACACAGGCAATTATCCCTTATCTAATTATCCTCGTTCTTGGTCTTTATCCTCAATCGGCTTATAAAGCCGATGACCAATTTTTCATCTCAGTTCTTATCTTCAAACAACTTATAGAGTCGATGACCAATTCTTTACTTAGATAGCCGATTCCTGCCTATCCTTCATTAAAGTCTTAGTGTCTTTCATCGGCTCATATCCCTTCTCAGTTCGTCCACATCGGTTGACTTGTTGATCGACTTCCACACCACGTGTCGCTTTTTATTTTGGTTCAAATGGCTCGGTCAGCTTGACCGCACCTCTTACCACGTGGCGATTTTTTCGGTTTCAACACCAGGTTTCGAATTTGGGATCTTGAGTACCAACATCCATCATGCTTTTTTTTCACTTGCAATAGGAATTGTCGATGTATAGTAAAGATTACTTATATATACATCAGTTTAGTTCGATTTCATTTTTGAGAGAAAAATAATTTGTTATTTGATCCATTCATTTATAAAAATTAACTTAGTTAAAAATGTAAAGTAACTATGTTTTAAACTTACGATCTTAGGTACCAATCATTAAATTTTTTGTCATCTGCGTTACAAATATATATAGTAAAGAAGTTACTCTTAAAAATCAGACCAAACTAATGTATAAAAAATTATAATGGATAAGAAAATTCATAAAATCCACAAATCCACAAAGGTCAAGAGGAAATGCATTGGTCCATACCCAAATAGGTTGCTTCTACAATTTTCCTCATACTTCCTCCTCTCCATTGTTGTATAGTTTATTCTCTCCTTTTTGGCTTCTCAATTATTTTCTAAATTAGATCTAATTTGAATATGTAGTAGTTTTATATATATATATTTTTTAAGGTTTAGAAGCTAAGCTTGTAAAATAATTTTATTAAGTAACAAAAAAAAGTACAACTAGCATTGCATAGAATGCGAAAGCTAGGCTAAAACGGATAGCTATAATCGAAGAATGAATTTGATACTCCTTTGATACTAAGTTAGCTACAAAGAGTATGAAAAAAAAAATACAGTTAATTCACTTAAGGAGTACAAACACAGCATCTATGGATCTCGATTTTGATTTGATCCAACTAGCTTCATGCCACTTTGAATATGGTGCCATTTCGAACGTGACTCGGCTCAACTTGACCTTCCGCCATAAGGCAGGACGCTTGCTTCTTTAAGCCAACAAAAGAAAAAGCAACAAAAGAAGTGGAATGCAAGGTTGCAAAGATTCAGAAAAGTATTTTCCTACCGGAGGAAGCAACAGAAGAGGTCGCAATCTTTTTGGCTGAGACGTTGGTTTCAATCCAAAAAAGTTCAAAAATGTTTTGAAGCTTCTTTCCTTCGATATCTAAAATGATGATAGAAATCGTGACAACAGAAGTTTTGGGCTAATGAGTTGCTTGTGACTATTGAGCATCGTGTCCTGCTAAAGTTAAACGAGCTAGCTTGATCACGCATAACACAATAACAAAAGAGTCGAGTCAAGTCCACTCGACAAATTTGACGGGGTTTGATTCCAATTATGGGGCAACCGATTATTAGTGCGGAGTCGGCACAAAATCAAGACTAGTCAAGTCCATTTGCGAAGTTCTTGTACAATGAGCACAATTTAACAATGAAATCCAACTAGGGATGCAAACAGGGTGGATTTGGGGATGGGAGGGAGGGGGGTCCCCCACCACCTGATCTATTTCTTGTTGATTCGAGACAGATTCGAAACGGGTCACTCTATTCAGGACGAATCGAAACGGGAGAGAATTTTTGGCAGATTAGAGCAGATCAAATGAAGAAAGGGTTTCCTATCTCCTGCTCCATTTGCTTGGTGGAACGAGACAGATTATATTTATCTATATTTTTTGTTCTCACTTGCCATTCAATTCAGAGAAGATCAGGGCGAAAACTCCGCCAACCTAGATCCATTTGCATCTTTAAGTTACCAATACTAACAAGCCAAATGGAAATCTTTTTAATTGGATCATAATGACATGGCTAAGCCCAACTTGCAAATCTATTTCGTAACAAATTCAATTTTTTTTTTTTTTTTTTTTTTGGCCCAGATGCAACCCAACAAAGCAAAATAAGATTCGGATCAAACCAAATGGGCCTAACTCTCCTTTTCTATTTATATTTTTTTCTACTATATGTTGCGTATCATTGAGCCTACAACCTAACTTAAGGTGACATTGTATTTGCATTGTATCCAAATTTTGTGGCTCAACTTCCAAATTAACCTGTTGAAACCTTGTTACAAATTTGAAATTTTAAGTTCATGAGATTGAATAAACACATGCCCAAACTCCAATAAACTATTTGGGTCGGGCCAAGTTGTTATCTTTTGATTCATTCTTATGGGTCAATCAAAACCCTTTTCCGAGTAGAGGCCACGAGCTCCAATATAAGCACAGATACGAACCTCTGATCTTAAAGTTGACACCAGTGTTATTCACTAAGCCTCTACTAATTTGATGAAAGGAATTCTCTTCAATATCCAAAAAAAAATTAGTAAATAAGTGCATGTATTGACCAAGTCGTAATATTAGAATAGATCGTGGTGTCTACACATATATTTCTAAACCATTCTCAGATTATTTAATTTTTAGCTAAAATACATAAAATCACCTTATAAATACTCACTTTTTTTTTTTTTCTCCTGACTTTTAAAAAATTACAATTGCTCTCTTTAAATTTTCATAAATATTTTTAGAGAATTACGACGTAAATATAATAAAAAATATAATTTTTAATATATATTTCTGTCATTTTTAAGAATATTTTTCGACGAACCATGACTTAGGGGGACTAATCAACTTAAAGTTTTGATAGAATAAATTATAAAATTTTGAAAGTTACGGGAAAAAACTGAAAAAATGAATATTTATGTGGGAGTTATCTGTATTTTGACCTTAATCTTTTGATCTTTCGGAAAACATAAATAAGAAGGTCCTAAATTCACGGTATATATCTTTTTTGATACCTCTCTTTGGTACCCCTTCTTCTGTTAGTGGAGATTGTAATAGTGGAAGTGAGAAAATAATTTGAAAAATTAAATTAATGAATGATTGTGTCTCTTTGATGAATTAATTATTTTTATAAAAATATTTCTTTTCATCTTCATTTGAAGTAAAGAGATGTGTCTCTTGCTTATTTACAAAGAGATGAACGTACCCCTTTGTGAAACAATGGCTTTACAATATTTGTGAAAGAATGCATTTTTTTTTTTTTTTTTTTTTTTTTTTTGTGAAAAGATATAATATTAAAAATTGTATTTTTTTTTTATTTTTATCGTAATCATTCATTTTATATAAATAAAAGATGTTTGAAGGCTTCAAGTGCAATAAAACTATTCTTTCGTCCTTTTTAATTTTTCACACTGATTCTTATAATAAAAGTTCTTGAGAGAAAGTTTTCTCCTTTGTAATTTTTCTCACTGATTATTAAAAAAAAAGTTTTTGAGAGAAAATTTTCAAAATTGTTGTTTGCAGTCTTCCATTAACTCGATAGCATATATTCGAGTGAGGGTAAATATCACTTTAAAGAAAGTGTTTTTACACGCCTCAAGTGTGACACCCCCTATATATAAATGATATAATAGGACTAAATTTCTTAATCCGACTATAGTATTTTGAGTGGTAGTAAGACCCAAGAGATTAAGAGAGTTAAGCGTGCCAGAGCTAGAGTAGTTTTAAAATGTATGACCCTCTGGGAAGCTGGAGCGTCACATCTAGATTTTAATTTGCTTGATTTCTATATATATTCTCCAATATCTTAAGTATCGAAAGATTAATACTTTTCGTTTTCGACCGAATCTGTCACGATCTACTTCCCAGGAGGTCCCTCATTACTGAGCCCGTGACTCGATTAATTGGGTATTCTAGATCTAATAATTTATTATTAGGATTGTCAACAAGTCAAACATGAGTGAATTGGAGACAGTTTCTATTTGTTTGTTTATTAAATGAGTCGAACACGTACGAATGAGCTCATTAAAATATCGAGCTAAAAGTTTTAGCTCGTGTTTGACTCGTTTATTAATAAGCAAAACACGAGCTGATCCACGAACATCAAGTTAGATTTGCCAATATGCTACACTTTGACATAATAATTAAAATTTAGAAAATATAAATCTTTTTATATTTATATTGGGTTATTATTTTAATTATATATATTCGAGCTATATCAAATTAAATACGAACAAGTTGATTCCAGCTCGTGTTTAGCTTATTTATTAAAATAAACGATTGATCTTGAACTTATTTCGAACTTAACATTAGCTAGCTTAAAAACAACCAAAACCCCAACATTAGACTTTTTGGTCCCTCCCCTTTGAGACCAAGTTTAACCAAAACCCAGGAATTATTTAGTGGTCTCTTGTCCTTGGTCTTTGTGGCAGGGTGTCGAGCTTGACTTTGACGATTCCACCTACATACCTACATTTCCAACCCAAAAAAAAAAAAAAAAAAAAAAAAAAAAAAAAAAATCCTATGTAAAAAATAAAATAATAAGTCTACATAATAACATAGGATGAGGACTAGGAGTCAACATTGAATCACAAAAATTAGGTAACGTATCACTCTTGCAATGAGATGTTGCCTCCCAGAAACAGCATAAAAAGGAGTCTCAATTATTGCTATGTATAATCATACTCCAAATTAATGTGCATCACATCAAATCTCAAATATTTCACACTAATCTCTACGCATCCAAAAAATGTCTCTTACTATCCAGGTTGTTTGATTCGAATATAAAAATAAAATAAAATAAAATAAATTTTATTTTGTATATTTAAATATAATTTTAGAAGAAAATAATAATATTTTATTTTACAGAATAAGCTGGTATAAAATTAAAATTTTTATTCTATTATTTTTGGAGAATAAATTTGTTCATATTTGAAAACAAACTTAATTAAAATAAATATAATTTTAATTATTAATTATATTAAAATTTTAATTAATATAATATTTTGACTAATTTAATTATTTTATTAACTAATTATCAAATTATTAAATAATTAACTAATTAATTTATTAATTTTTTAAATTATCTATGGTTAATTAAATTATTAATTAACAATATATATTATTAATTATTTTATTTAATTAATATTTAGAGTTATTTAGCGATATTCAGTATTAATTAGTTAATTAAATAAGATAAATTATTATTTAATTAATATTTTTATATTAATTAATTAGATAAAATATTATTATTTTAAAACTATAGTTACTTGTTTTCTCACTATTTCATCCTAATTATCTAAACGTTATTTTTCTTATTTTCAAAAATAATTCAATTTTTATCTAAACGCAAAATTGATATTATTCCTGCCTATTTTGAAAATTTCACATATTCTAGGAATAAAGCAATACATGCTTATTTCTGAATCAAACGATACTATTGAATTTATCCATTTTATCATGATTTTTAGAAAGAGAAATACTTTGGATCCTTCTGTTACAGTATTCTAATATATTATTGATGTATTGGTATACACATATGGAAGGATTAGAATTTAAAATTTAGAATATTATGATGGTGCTTAGGATTTAATAATAGTGTTTGGAGTGTACTAATTAATATTTAGAGTGTAATAATGACATTATCATATCATAAGCAACATTGTAGAATACCTTGTGGAGTATTTGTAGATGCACTCATTTACAAAACTATTTTTTATTGTACTTTTTTTTTTTTTATTTATCTCATGAGAGATGTGATTGGTTCGATATATACTTTCTCCTTCGGATCAGCTAGTATTTTAATTAATATATATGGAATAAATGTTACATAAAAAATCAATTTATTCAAAAATAATTTAAAAAAGTTATAACACGTTTTCGTAGAGTTCAAATAAACTATATCATATACGGACACGTACATTAGATAATTAATATATATTATATAAAATAATGGAAGTGAAAATCAAACTATGAATCTCCCGAGAAAGAGAAGGCTCAGCTCTCATGCATGGTGACACAATATCACCTTAAAAAACTAGTTTATATGAATAGTTTGAAAATGTCGTACTCTCTCGCGGAGTTGAGATGAATTAAATCGTATACCTGAGAAAGAGGAGGCTTATCTCTCATGTTGACGCAATTAATATCACCTAAAAAATTTGATCAAATAGTAAACGATCTTAAGAATAATCTTAGCAATAGAGAGAAGCGGTGGCGAGCGTATAGTTCCTTTATAACAACTAGTAATAATTTTTAATTATAGCGGTGTAGATAGTTTAATTGTAGTTTTTAATTTTAATCTCGTAAAACTCTTTATCTTCATCTTCTTTTTCAATTTTAATGTCCTTTTGATTTATCATGTGAAATATCTTTTTTTCATCCATTAGCTTATGGTTTTTCCTACAAAGATACTTAGATTCCTCCAGGTGCTATATTCGATGTTCCCAGCAATATTTTGTTGAGGAGTGTCAAAACAGTATGTATATTAAAAAATAATTAATAAAAATCGATAAAAAAAATTCTCTCATTACTTAAAAGAGAAATGCTAAGTCTGTAACTCAAAAAAATATTGTAAAATTATAATGCTCAATTTGAGAATTATAATTTTACCTCTAGAATTTATACAATCTTTTTAGATTTTAATATCAAAAAAAAAAGAAAGAATTAAGAGAAGGATATGGTTAGTGATAAATGATTACAAAGTTTTTCCCCCAAATTACACATTCAAGAATGAGTTCTTCTCATTAGTCCTATTATTATTATTATTATTATTATTATTATTATTATTTAATATTAAAATCTAAAAAAGAATGTATAAATTCTCTAAAAAAGGATAGTATTATGACAGTGAGATTGAGGGTTATAATCTCACAATTTTTTTTGGATTATGTACTTAGCCCCCGTTTGGTAACGGGGATAAGGAAGGAATAACCCCCTTATCTCCGTTATTATATCCAAACGTAATTTTTTAGGGTGCGAATAGCTAAACCCACCCCTTAGCGGGTTATCTTGGGATAACCCGCTAAGAGGTGGGTTTAGCTATTTCCATCCCCAGACGGAATAGTGGAATAGCGGAATAGCGAATAAATATTAAATATTAAATATTTAATATTTAATATTAATATTAAATATATTTAATATTAATATTTAATATTAATATTAAATATTAATATTTATCTAAATATTAATATTTAATATTTAGATAAATATTAAATATTAATATTAAATATTAAATATTAATATTTAATATTAAATATTAAATATTGATATTACAATTTAATATTTAATTGTAAATATTATTTGAATTTTTTAATATTTATCTAAATTAAATATAAGGTTGAATAATATCATAAATTTATTTAATTTTAAATTATATCATAAAGGGCAAATTAGTAAATAAAAATATTTAACCTCTCAATTTTTTTTATTCCTCTATTCCCAACCAAACACAATTTTCTCTTATTCTTCTTATTCTTCTTATTCCTATATAATTTACCAAACATAATTTTTTTTTAAACCCGGTATAACTCTTAAACTGAACCAAACGCAAATTTACACTAGTTCCTGCTAAAATCATAATTTATATCTATCTCCGGTATAACTAAATTTTTCTTATCCCCGAACCAAATACAGTCTTAGTATTTTTCTTTTAAGTAATAGATTCAAAATTAATAAAACAAGTTAGATTTTTTCAGTGACCCTATTAGTTATTTCTCTAAGATATATATACTATTAAGACATACGGTAGCAATGAAACGGTACTTCAATGACGTTTGATTTGGAGAACTCACGAGTTTTTACCACGTATTAATTTTATTTTTTTAAAAAATTATAATTACTATGTAGATAAAAATAATACGTGATGTCGAGCTGAGGCTCTCCAACGATACGTCAGTGCTCTGCATTATAATTACAATTACATTACATTTACATTTACATAATTACATTTACCATGTGCTCTATGCCTTGTCACACAGTGTTGTGACACGTGACACACGCGTAGGTTCACACCCCTATCCACATCCATATCCAGATCCATATCCAAATCCAAACACAGGGACCCTTTTTCTTTCGGGTATATATAAGTATACATCCCATAAAAGATGTGCATCTTACATCACATCTTATTCTGAAATAGGATGAATTTTACTGATCACATCAAAGTGATTAGTGAAAAAAGCCCCATCCCAAAATAAAAAATAAAAAAAATCTCAAAAATTCTCATCCCAGAATTTTACTAATCACATCAAAGTGATCAGTAAAAAAAGCCCCATTCCAAAATAAAAAAAAAAGTTTCATTCCAGAATAAAATAGGATATAAAATGTACACCTCATGCAAAGCCCTTTTCTTTCTAAGCCTTGTTATTTGTTTCTAATAAATAAACTCACCTAAAATCCTTAACCAAGTAGAATAAAAATAAAATAAAAAATAAAAAATAAAAAAATAAATATAAATATAAATATAAATATAAATAAATATATATATTAAAAATCTAAACACTAGGGTTTGCTTAAAAGGCAACGACGACGCTCTATTTATCGACCCTCGTCTCTTCATCTACGACTCTACACAAAAGCGCTCCCTTTTCCCCCAATCCTCTCGATCGAGGAGGCCCTTCGAATTCTCCCGTAAATCCATCCACTCCTTCTCCCGATTTTGATCTCGCCCTCGTCCAATTCGATCCGTCGTCCTCGTAAGCACCGTAATCTCCGATTCCTCGATCTCCTCTTATTTTGCGGTAATTTTCTGTCGATTTTTTTTCTGCTTCTTGATTGATTCAATCAGGGCTGCTGCTTTTTTTGGTTAAATTCTTGTTGGGGAATGCAATTTTCCGAATTATTTTTTTTGTGTAATTTTATATATTGATTGATTCGTAGATTCAGGATCAAAAGAAGAAGAACATGCCGTGGGCACCATTGTATTCGAATTACTACACCAGCAAGAAATCCGTTTGCTTGGTCGTATTTTTCCGAGTTATTGTGTATGATCTCCCTGAGCTTTCGAATTTATCAGATGAAGCTTCTTCTTTTTTTTTCTTTTTGGTTGCAAATTAATGTTTTTTCTGGGGTTTTTGGTGCAGGTGAGGTTGCTACAAATTGAGGCGTTTTCTTTTTTAATTTCTTGTTGTTTTTTGGATCTGTGAGAATGCACATTGAGATCGATCTAAAGAGGTATCGAACGGTGAAGGAGGTGGGAGAAATAATAATGAATGTTAGAATCATTGCTTACTGCCAATTGATGCAAGTTTGCCAGGTGAATCATATTCTTCTCTGTGTTTTTCCTCTGATTTTATCTCGCTTTCTCTAAATATTTCATCATAGATTAATTTTTATGTGACACACCTTATTAATCACAGAGTATTTTGATCGAGTAGTTTCAATCCGAGTCGATTCTTTTAGTTCGTAAAAAGGGTAATTTTACTTGTAGTTTCTGAATCACCAAGTTAATTAAGAATTAAGATATGATTTTGCAAAGCTAACTTGGGGAAGCGAAATGCCGAGCAATTCCAATGGTCTACAAAGATTATATAATTTACGGCTATTTTAGTTATAACCTCCAAAAGGGGGGGAAAAATGATGCTTCTGTACGACTCTGCTCACGGCTGTACGATCGCAATCCGCAAATTCTTATGATGTGCTCTGGTTACGGCTTACTGCGGTTGTGATATTGTTACCCCTTTATTGCGGCACGTTTCGTGGCGGTTGGATGACGGAAATGGATGGCCTGCATGCTTTTGTAAAGAAGCATCATTTGCATCACTTGGAAAATATAAAAAGTTTATTCGTTTGTATATATACATATTCGTGAGCCCAAGTAGGATTAGATTTTTCATAGTAATCTTATGATTTAGCATTGTATCTTCAATTAATTTTTATGCTTACTTTCCCTTATTATTTGTGGATTACTGATTAATTGTTCCTTTACTCCAAAATGGCAGCCTGAGTACTTCCGCCAGTTGCTAAAGCCTGTCACGTAGTTTCAAGTTCTCGACACGACGTGATCTTAGCTTTGATCTATCCTAAATTACATAAGGCAATTAAAATAATAGGATGGCTAACTTGGCGTAGAAGGTATTTGTCTCCACCTTTGTCGCCATACGGAAAATAACACAGTTTCTGTAAGAATACATATTCCCTGCTTTCAGTTCTATAGACCCATGCAGGGGGACGCGAGAATTTTGACCGGGAAGGGCTTTCTCTCTCACGAATATGAACCGGGGTGTACCCAAAACTCTGCATTGAATGATCACTATGCATATAGTGTCCCTTTTCCGCCGCAGTTTCTATCTCCACTTAGTGGATTGGAGTTCCAACCTTTGGAAGACTGCCCCAAAAACTTCATCATCTTTGACCAGACTTATGACAAAGGTTCTGTCATGTTCCATCCCGCCTTTGTCCGTAAGCTCAGTTCGCCCAATTTTGACCTTTATCCATCCCATCTCGGTTCGCCCAATTTTGACCTTTATCCATCCCATCACGCGGAGAAAAATGGAAAAATTTTAAGCAGAAAGAATGATATTAGTCAGGACAAGTTCTCTTCTTCTTCTTCTTTCAAGGAGGACTCGAAAGATATCGACGCCTTGCTTTGCTCGGACGAGGAAGGCAATGATGAAGAAGAGGATGAAGAAGAGGATGGTGATGATGATGATGATGATGTGGTCAGTACAGGGCGAACTCCTGATTTTTCTTGCTCAGTGAAACATGAGCCGAGCTTTTCTCCTCCTCAAGATTTCACGTTTGACGGATCGATTAGTAGCGAGAAAAAGAGAGAAAAAATGAGGAAAATGGTCAGAGTTCTTAGGGAAATAATCCCCGGCGGTGACCGGCTGGACGCTCCCGCTGTTCTCGACGAAGCTGTTAGATATCTGAAGTATCTCAAGGTGGAAGTGAAGAAGCTCGGGTTACAGAACTTCGATGACTAAAGCTGCGATTTAAAAAGTGGAGGTACTATAATAGACTCTTAATAAGGCAAAATTATTGTTTTAGTTGCTATTTTATTGCTAATGCAGTGTTTGTACATTACGATGCGACATACTAGTGTGCGTTCTTGATTACTTGATTGGAGCTTGTCGGTGCATTTCCGATATGAAAGCTAGAAGTTGCTACTAAAGTATTGGAAACGAAAGAACGAAAGGTCGAGCTTTTGCTTTCGGGGAGGACCATTAATAGTGTTTCTCGTGGGATTCTGACGCCCAAAAGTGTGTGGTTACGGTGTAAGTGTGCTTTTATCTTCTTTCCTTTTTATGTAGATAGATAGTGGAGGGAGAGGATATATGGTGTTGCTTGATGTATTACGTTGTCGAAAATCCCCTTTTGTGTCTGGTCACAGCACTTCCCCTCCCCCACCCCTTTAATCTCCCCTCTCTTTTAGTGGGCACCCCAATATTAAACTCCCATGAAAGGTCACCGTTGTCGCGCCTTTCGGAATCTCATAAACTGTGGGTGTCCTGTACAAATGATGTCCATATGTGTAAGAGAAATGCTATTGATAGTTTGAAAGTGATTGGTGTTGCTTTTGTTTTGTGAGTTGTGCATTAAGAAAAGGTTTCTTTGATGATTCTCTGCACAACCTTTGGTTCATTCTTTATGATTTCCAAAGGCTTTATATAAAGGGGAAAAGTGAAAACCAGTGTTTGAAAACATCATGCATTGTTAGCAAAAGCCATTGATACCCTTCCTGCTGCACTTGGTTTGCTTTTGCATTTGCTTTTCTTCGCTTTAGATTCGGCAGGCTTGGATTGTTCTATATTCTTCAGAATTGTCTTCTAACTTTTGATTTTGAGCCTGTTTGGTATCTATGATTGCATTGGATAGAATAAGATAAGAGAGATATTGAAAAAATATGTTATCAGATCGAATGAATGGGAGAAAGATAAAGCTGTGTGGGAGCTTTATTTTTTTTCCATTCATTCGATCTGGTAACATATTGTGCGCAACAGTACAACCGTTTACTGCTGTATGGACCCAACTGTTGCATCTACTGCTTAGGTCCAGAAGAAATTGCGGACCACCTCTTTGTATCCTGTACCTCCGCAAAAACACTGCTGGAGGGCTTGCTGTCGAACAAACGGGAGGTCCGCAACGGTACAATCGTCGACAAGCTCTGGGATGCGAACGGCCTCAAGAAGGGGGCATTGGGAAAAAGGATGCTAACCACCATCACGGTCACTTGGTGGAACATTTGGTTGGAAAAGAACAGGTTTTTCGACAACAAGAAACGTTGTCTCGGTGCTTTACTAGCGGAAATTAGGTTTTGCCGATCGAACTCGACCAGATTCTGTAATTAGTTTTTTTTTTTTTTTTTTTTTTTTTTTTGCGGCCCGGCTGCTCCACTGCAGAAATCGGCTGCCCAATTGCTAAGTTTATTTTCGTCATGAATAAAGCGGCACTGCCTTTCTCTCAAAAAAAAAAAAAAAAAAAAAAAAAAAAAAGTAAATAAAGCTGTGTGATTCAAATTCCAATAAGGATTTGAATAGTGTTCAGGGGCTGTTTGGTTTTTTAGGAAAAGTATGAAAATATATATATATATATATATATATATATATATATATATATATATATATATATATATATATATATATATATATATATATATATTTTAAAAAAAGTATTTTATGAAAAATTATATTATTAGTTTTGCATTCATTAGGTTATTAAAAAAAGTATTTTTTCTGCTATTTTTTTTTAATGTTTTATGGAAAGCTAGTGTTTTATTTTTGAAAAATATATCAGGAAAACGAAAATAATAATTTTTCATTTTTCATGAAATTTGAAATTTTTTTGCAACCAAAAGGGCATCATAGTAAAATTGGAAAATAAGTTTTTCATAAATTTTCTTTTAGAAATTTTTTTTTTCGTACTTTCCCTGAAAAAATCAAACAGCTCTGTAGGTAGGGAATTATTTTAAATTATATAAGAACTTTTGCTTATTTACCTTTTTGACTACTATTTAAAAATTTTAAATTTATTTCAAAATTATCATAATATATTTTCTAAAATTCAATCCTATTAGTAAACCCAAGGAAAATTAGAAATATTTAAATTTTTTTTTTCAAATCAATAAAAATATTTTGGTCCTTTAAAGATAAATAAATAAAATTTTGAAGAGCATATCAGTTTTTTTTTTTTTTTTTTTTTTTTTTTTCTCAAGGTCAATTAATAATCATTTAACTATATTATTTCATATCTGTGTGTTTTATTTGACTATATTTAAAAAAAGAAAAGAAAAAAGAAATTATAACAGTAGTAGCATACGAACCTACTCAGAAATTAAGGAAAATAAATAGAAAAATCTGAGACAAATTAATGGTCCATGATAGTTCGTTACAGCTTCTTAATTATAGATTAATATATATAATAATAAAGTATACATGGTTTTGGTAAATATATATATGTGAAAGCATATATTTATATAATTTTACTCCCCATATCTCCAAAGTGCGGTGGCGTAACGCACCTGGATTAGTTAGAATATGATTTAAGTCATAAGTAACGATTTTGAGTGGGTTGAGTTAGGCTTTACCTAACCCATGCAATAATAGATATAGCCATATATATAGAGGGATTTAATTAATAATATACTTTAGATGTCATTTATTCTCAATGTATTTTAGAAATGTTTTAGTAGTTTTTATGTAACAGTTTAAATTTTTAGAAAACACGACTGATTAAATATTTGAACTGTTACCGTATCAAATAAATCTAACTAATTTGACTATTTAGTGTTAGGTTCAAGTCCATTAGACATGCGAACGTACGCATTGTTACATGTACTCTCTACTTAATATATTGCGACTTTAATGCCATTAAATTTTCTCTTGCGAAAGATGTTCTTGATTGATAAGTAGTTCGAGCATTCAAATAGGTCATAAAATGTTTTACACATGGAGCTAGAGTATTAAAAATAATTTATAATATTTGAACTTTATAGAAACCGTGATTTTTTAATATTATTTATGTGATATTTTAAAATTTAAAATAGTCTTATATAAAAAATATAATAAGGCTAAACCTTTTAATCTAGTCATAATATTTTGAACGATGATTAGACTCAGGAGATTAAAAAAGTTAACTGTGTTAAAGTTAGAATAATTCTAGAATATCTATGACTATTTGAAAAGTGGGGCGTCATAGTTGATATCGGAGCCAATCACCAGTCGGAAATATAAAATAAGTCTCGATTGAGCCAAATTAAGTTAATTATACAATGAACGGAGTACGGCTGATGATCGTTGTGGGTGAAGTACGACTCTCCATAAGATCGACTAAGTTTAGCGAGACAAATTTCACATCGCCGGGTGCTTTTGTATGTGTCCGAGTCTGACGAGGATGTCAAAGAAATATCACACCCTCATAATTTGAAATAGTCCTATATAAAAAAATATAATAGAACTAAATCTCTTAATTCGGTTATAACATTTTGAATAATACTTAGGCCTAAAAGGTTAATAGAGTTAAGCATACTATAGTCAGAATAGTTCTAAAATAAATAACTCCTTAAAAATAGAGTGTCACAATTTATCTATTGATTAAGTAGTCTCAAATACTTTAAAAATATTTGCTATTAAAAATTTATTATTTTACTTGAGTGATAAATAAGTAACGTTGAAAAATCATGGAACTTAGAAACATAGAACCAAGAAAACTAAAATTGCGTAACATGTTGAACGGTGTAGATTACCGATTAATGACATGACGCGGAAGTACCAAGTGCTAAGCCCAACTCAAAAACTTGGGCCAATTTTTGGATTATCCCATTGTAGAGTGGGTTGGGTTGGCCCTGTTCGTGGGCTCTAATTAACTATGTAGCCTAACAATAATTGCAATATATATATTATTCTTTTTTTTTTATTAATTTATTTAAATTATTTTGTAATTGCTTCATCTCTAATTCATTTACAGGCAACTTTATACACTACAATAAAATTAAATTATAGATATATATATTTTTGTGACACTTTTGTACAAGTGTCATATTTATATTTTATTTATATTTAAAATTAGAATATAAAGATATATTTTTGGAACACATTATAATAATGTATCGCTATACACCTTAGCGACTGCACATATAGCGACACTAATAATAAGTGTCGATATTTTTATCAGCGACACTTTTTTTTTAGATCTTAGAAATATTTAAAAATATCGTTACAACATAATTTTGTTGTCGTGATAAAATAGTTTAATTGCTAAAAACTCTAGTACTCATCCGCTGATAGCTGATAAAGTGTTGTCTAAATAGAATTATTATGAGAAATATTATATTGGTACATCTCTAAGAGTCCGGCTAGAATACTATCGATAGCACCAAGTAATTGGTGCTATCAAGTTTTAAGCCGTTGGATGAAAAGATATGCGGTTGGGATTATAGTTGTCCCCCAAGATTTTTACTATTCAACCAACCACCTAGTAAACCCTAGGGGACCACTATCATCTTAACCACACATTTTTTAATTCAATGGCTAAAAATTTGATAGCACTAATGACTTGGTATTATCGATAGTATTCCAGCATAATTCCATCTCCAATGGCTTTTTTTTTTTTTTCTTTTCTTTTCTTTTCTTTTTTTTCTTAACAATATTAGAAACAGTAAATTCGTTTGGCATAATATTTGCTATTTTGTATATTAAAAAGTATAGGTGTTGACAAGTAGATTAATAACAAGTTTTTTCTCCCTAAGTATTTATTTGGCAATAAAAAATTAAAATTTGAAAATAATTTGCTTTTGCTTTCAAATTTATTTTAGACAGGTTGTTAATTATATATCTGCTATTTATTCAGATATATTATAAACTAATTAATTATAATAACATTATTATTATTATTATTTTTGAACATATCAAATTATTTAGAATTAATATTAAAAAAAATACAAATAACAAAGGTTTCTAAAACTTTTGCTTTAAAGAACCAAATTATTAATTATTTTCTTATTTTATTCTAGCGAAAGCTTCTATTTTTTGTTTGCTTGCGCGCCAACAAATTTAATTAAATATGGTGATATGGAGGGGTTGTTTGTTTCATTAAATGTGGAGAGGAGTGAAGTGATTCTCATTACTTTTATTAATTTATTTGTCATAAATTAAGTTTGACTCTTTTTCAATTTTTTTTTTTTTTTTTTTTTTTTTTTTTTTAGTAGGCCATAAAATCAGTTAAAAGGAGCGAAAGAGAGAAAATTGTGTGAGGTCAGAGTTCAATCCCCATCTTTAAAATTTGAGATAATATTCTATATACCTCTCAATACTTCAGAAATATTTTATTTATTTATTTATTTTTATTTCAAATATATTTTTTATATATTCCTATGTTATTCAAAATTATACTCGCGGTTAGTATCCATTAAGTTATTTCGGATTAAACTCATGTTAAATTTTTACCAGAGTTAAAAAAAATTATAATACATATTTTGCTTCTAACTTGAGGGTAAATAAAAAAAAAATTAGTGACGGTAAAACGATATATTTAAAAAGGTAAAAAATTAAAATACTTCTATTCCCTCTTTCTTAAAAACAAATAAAAAAAAAAGTTGGTGACGATAAAAAATATATATATATATATATATATATTTGAAATGACAAAATAATAATTTAATAGAAATAACACTCTTTCTAATAATTCACTAACAATATTTGAAATGTTAAAAAAGTATTTTCAATATTAGTAACTAAAAAAAAAGTTAGAAACTTTTTAAAAATATATAATTAAGTAATTGCCCTTTAAAATGTAATGGGTTAAAATGACGCGTTATGATTAGTGACCTGGGTAACAAAATAGACCCTTCATTACCATAGTGAATTTGTAGTGGTAATGTTTGGCATTTGGCCAAACATAAGCCACAGTTTTTAAAGCAATGCAAGGACAATTAATTAATTGTAACACAACACAACCCTAACTGATCAATCCACACATTTATAGTCAAATCTTTTTTATTTCCTATCAAAGTCGTACTAATTAATTAATTAATTATAAACTCGTACGATATATTTTATGATCACGTATTAATTAATGGGCCTAGCTACAATATTTTATTCATTTATTTATTATTATTATTTTTTTTTTAAAGTGTGTGTGTATTTTTCTGAGGATAAGGTTAAATTTGGGTCCACATATTATCCTCTCCTTTGCCTTTTAATGGTCTCCAACCAAAGCATATAAGTTGCGCGTGTTACTCCATATATCTCTCTTGTCATGTGCTTACGAATTACATCTAAAACCCCACACTTTGCCTCAATTATATGCATGCATGAATCAAGTGTCTTTTCGCATGGGAATCCACACTCGCACGCGTATAACAATCCAAAAAAATAAAAGAAAAAGAAAAAGAAAAAGGAAAGGATAAAGAAGCAAAAAAAAAAAAAAAAAAAAAAAAAAAGCCACATATTTGGGTTCATTGAATCGAGCTTTTTCGTTGGAGCATTAATATCGATCAAGCACGAGGGGAGATGCACTATCTCTTCGATTGACTCATTATCGTAGTGCAAGTTTAGTGGGGACAGTTCTTAACAACATTAGCCCGATCGATCGTTTAGATCTCTTCTTTGTTATTCATGTGTCTTTGAGATTCGTATCCATAATTTTGTATGATGGATAGAGAACGGAACTGTCTCGATCGTATGCTCACAAGTCATTTTCATAAAATAGTTGTTAGAGTTCTACCCAAAAGTAAAGGATCTAAGGTGGAGATTGAGAGAGTTTATGATATTAAATAATGTGAAACAATTAGGAAGTGAATTCTAAAATTCTGTAAAATAATACAAAATAGCAACAATCAAAATGTGGAGCATGTTGAACATAAAATATACAAGCGTTGTTCTCTTATTGTTTAAGACAATTTAACATAGTATCACAGTAGCAGGTTCTGAATTCAAGTTCTGTCAGATTTCTAGTGTTATTTAATTTTTTCTCATTTAGTTAGGCCTACATTTTGAATCTATTAAAAATATTTGAATTCAGACATGAAAAAAGGTATTGAATATAAAATATATAAATATTATTTTATAATAATTTAAACATTTAGAGTGCAACGAAAATTTCGTACAATTTAACGGAGTACAATTCTCGTCCTCATTCTTAAACAAAAAGTTACGTTAATTTGTTGACAGGTGGAAATTCTTTTTCACATTCTAATAGCATACAAAACAACTCAAATTTGTTCCACTATAAAAACAAAAAAAAGCTCAAGTTTGACCCAAAATTTTAAGTTCATAAGCAGGCAAAACTTCTTAATTTATTATACACAAGCCAGAATTCTAATTTCTATCCAATATATATATATATATATATATATATATATATATATATATCTTGAAACACAGAGATCAATGGCCAAATTAACCAATGGTTCCAAAAATATATGAAAAAGAATATATATATTGATAAAGAGGTGCATGTATTAATTAATGTAAGAAATGAAAATGTCATTTCAGAGGTTTTGAGTTAGGCACACCTGGGTCCCTAGTTTCGTTAGCATTTAGACTACTGTACAGTGTCCTCCTTAATTGACTGCTCATCCTAGCAGATGAAGTCATGCATCTACCAAGTCTACCAGTACTCTAGTAAGATCTATACGTTTCCAAACGGAGGTTCTCAAACGGAGTTGTTTGGTAATTAGCGGCAGGTGTAAAACGGAACCGCGCGTTTCGCAAAATATCAACTAAAGTGATCAGCACCGAATCTAGCTTGATGCAATTAATCTGCTGACTGCTATGAAATATTGTGTGGCAAAACTAGCTAGGTTGGTGCTCTCTCTCTCTCTCTCTCTCTCTCTCTCTCTCTCTCTCTCTCTCTCTCTCTCTCTCCTATTTATATCCAACTTAGCAAATAATGCATTAGTGCTAATTTAACTAATTAATGGTTAAATAAAACTCTTAATTCTCAATTTATGAGACACGTGTGATGTTTTCGTCCTCAAACACAATCTAATTTTCAATTTTGTTGACCGAATGCAAATTGACGTATTGCTGATCTAAAAATGATGTGGTTATAGATTATGAATAAAATAGAGAGATATTGGCTGACATATTATGGGTGTGTAAAATTGAAATAATTATTAATGTCATGGACAAATATATATATATAATCTAAGGAGATAGATCTAATGGTTAAATCAAACTCTTAATCTTTGGATGGTTGGTTGAATAGTATAATTCAAGAGGAGAAAATGATCTAAGAGATAGATCTAACGGTAAAAAAATTGATAGCATCAATTGCTTGGTGCTATTAAATTTTTGGGCCTTGGTTGAAGGGATATACAGTTAGGATGATAGTGGTTTCTTAAGATTTAGTGGATGATTGGGGTGGAATAGTATAATCTAAGAGATAGAAATGGTCAGAGGGATAGATAAAACAACAGAAAATTTGATATTACTAAGTGCTGGGTGCTATTAATAGTATTATAGCCGGACTCGAACTAGGCTAGGCTTACTATATTATTAATAGCACCAAGTCATTAATATTATTAGATTTTCGGCCCTTGGTTGAAGGGTTGTGCGGTTAGAATAATAATAGTCTCTTCGGATTTAATGGGTAGTTGGCACAATAGTATAATCTAAATAATAAAAATGGTCAAAGAGATAGATCTAACGGCATAATATTTGATAACATTAATTAAGTATTTGGTACTATTAATAGGAGAGTAGTTGAACTCTCTCTCTCTCTCTCTCTCTCTCTCTCTATATATATATATATATAGATATATTCTTCTATAATGGCATGTGTAAAAACGAAAAGGGAATGAGTAAGTGTACACCCCCAAGGGGGTGTACATCTCACACCCCCACCTATCTAAAGGTGGGGGTGTGATGAGGGGTCACTTGAGGTGACCCCTAAAAGTCACCCCCACCCTTAAATGGGTGGGGGTGTAAGATGTACACCCCTTTGGGGGTGTACATCTAGCATTCATCATTAAATAAAGAAAAATAATGATATTTAGATGGAAAAAAATTAGGAAAAGAAAAATTTATGAACTGCTCGGTGTAATGCGACCCATGTCTAACATTGTTTTGCCCTCTATTTGATAATAAAAAGTGAAAAGAAGTAGTTAACTAGTTTTTGATATTTGCGCACCACCGATCGATAGCTAGTGGTTAGTTTAGACCAACAAATTGCTATCGTCGGGTACTGCTCAAGTTGGATCATCACTTTTATCTTATAATTTATGGCAAAACTTAGTGTTTCTTTTTTGCAAATTTTGTGTACTTAGGCTTATTTTGTTTCATATATATTTATATATATAGCTACTTTATTTGAAATAAATGGATACAGATTTTGTCCATGCAAACCTAATAGCTAGCATGTGGTGTTGTTGCATATATATATAGAGAGAGAGAGAGATTATTTTCTTATACTCTTTAAATTAATTAGAAAAGAACTTAGTATATACCTGGTTCACTATTCCTATTTCCTTGCGTGCACTACGAATTCATCAGCCTTTATCCATCTCATACTTTCACTATAACAGTCCAATTTTTAAATTAGATCAAGACATACGTAGTGTATGGCGTATGAATGTAGAGTTCGATGTACCAAGTGTATAGGTAATTATTTTTATTCTCTAACATTAAGTATAAGAACTTATTAACCGTCGTTTCTAATGCAAGTGTCAAAGAGTTTGATGGTTGATATTCGAAATTTTAAATTTAAAAACTAGTTACTTTATATTTCTATTAAAATTTATTAAAAGAAAAAAGAGCAAAACCAAAACGAAATTTGGCTAGACGTTGAAGAACTTCTGCAATTTACACAAAAGATAACTCAAAATTTCCTTCAATAAATCGCTTGCCCTTTACACCCAAATTTTAGTTACAACAAGGAGAAAAAATGGCCATACCTTCTCCTCTCAGTTCACTCTTCATCAGTACTTAATGCATCAGCAGCACAAAAACATGTATTCATTTAAAAAAAACAAAAACAGATAACACAAAAACATGTATTCATTTAAAAAAAACAAAAACAGATAAATGTACAAATACTTCTAAGACTTTAGAGCTTCGACAAAAAAAAATATATATATATATATATATATATATATATATATATATATATATATATATATATATATATACACCTTGTTTTCTAAAATTTTAATTTTGACCATAAGTTTCATCAAATTTTATCAATCAGTTTGACATGCCGCTCTTCTCAAGAAAAGATACTATTAATTAGTTAGTCTGTATCTTGCATGTGATTTTGTAAACCTTCAAAACATAAATAAATCTGTTTTTTTTTTTTTTTTTACAATTGAAAAAAGTAATAAAACTTGAGGATGAAATCGACTGTTCCTAGTGCTAGTGGCAAAGAGCTTGATGGTTGAACCCGAGGTCCCGAATTCGAAATCTAGTTGCTTTATATTTCAAGCTAAATTTATTTCAGAATAAATGAAGTGGGTAGCATACTACCTTTCTCTCAAAAACAAAAACAAAAAAAAAACTTGAGGATGAACTCACCCTATTCTTCATCCTGATGCTTTGTTTTCAATAGTGAGAAGTGAAGTAGTTTTTAATTGCATTTTGAAGCTTTAATTACAAGATGATTTGTCAAATATATCATAGCACATTTGTTTAATTAATAACTTCGCTTAAGGAAATTAAAGATTGATCATTTGAACTATTTGATGAAATTTAGAGTCTAGTTGCCAAAATTGAAGGTGTAGTAGCTTATTTGATGCATCTCTAAAAGCTTAACTAGTGTTTATCAAGAATTTAAGTATCGATCGGTACGAACCATATCTATCATATCTATTGTGCTAACAAAATATCAGCATAATATAACTTATGTGTCAATGGCACAAATCAAAATTCTTTTATCGTTAAATAAGTAATTTTCTCAAGAAAGTTAAAAAAAATTGATATAAATACATAATAAGAAATTAAAATATTTTATCATTAAAAATAGTAAATATTTTATGCAATTATGAATGACACATATATATTTTTTATGACTGACACTTATCGATACGATCCGGCAAACACCGTACCGAACCATGTCGACAAATTTTCAGCACAAACTCATACCACAACACTTAAATCCTTATTGTTTATACATTCCATATCTTCAATTACTAAAAAAAACTTCATGCCATGGAGGCACTTCTGTATATAAGCTTTTAAATGTAGAGAAGTGATCAAGAGGCATACAGTCATTTTTCCCAAACCTCAAGGAGATACAATATCCTTCTCTTAAATGAGTTGAACTGATACATCCAATACTCCATCTATATATATATATATATATATCATACTAGTTAAGTCCACATGCTGCTATGAATTCGGTACATGTACAAGAATACTATATATCTATATATAATCTATATTATTTGTAGTAGGATATGATCTATAGTAAACATTAAAAGATAGAAAGGAAAAAAGAAAAGAAGTAACATTTACTTCATATCATGGTTGATAACTATGGATGAAGGAGGGCACAACATCCTCCAATAGGCCATAATCAGGGAACTGGTGCTGTTGAAGAGTAGGTTGTAAGCTCGGAAGGTATAAACTAGGGTTTATGTTCATTTGGTGTCCATTGATGTTGATCATAGAGTTGGCCACTTGTTGCACCAGAAAATCCTGGCTCACGAAGCACGACGGCACGGCACGCGGCGCCGCGAAGTGGTGCGCACCCCCGCGGAAGGTCGCAGGGCTCTGGTGCGTGTGCTGGCCTTCGTACGTTGTGATCACGACCGACGAGTCTTGGTGCGACCGCTCCACCCGCTTCTTCACCCCGCATTTCTGCGTCGTGCACCGATAATAGCTCCTGCATCAATGGAGATGTAAGCTAACTAAGTGAAACTCTAAGTATGGTGCAAATCCAAAGTATAGATCCAGTTTGATGCCTAGCCAGCTACTAGGGTTTAGTATGAACAAGTTGACGTAATTGGATGGCATTGATGAGCAACAAGGAATTAATGAGAGAAGGAGCAACGTACATATATGTAGTAACTAATTGACTAAGTGGGAAAGGGGTGAATTAAATTGAGTCCTCACCTTGGAAAGTTGCTATTCTTCACAGCTTTTTGGCCATATTTTCTCCATCTGTATCCATCTTCAAGATGGTCAACTTCACTCTTGGTCATGAAAGCGAAGCGAGGTTCCCTGTGCCTTTTCTCTCCTTTTTTCTTTGGATTAGTAGTACTGCTTTAATCACAAACATATATACATATGTTCAACACAGTTAGATTTACTTGTACCATTAAGGCAATTTACATATATTTATATATGTTTCCATTGATATTGGAGTATTTCATGTTATTTATGTCCATTTTAAAGTAATTACACCACTTTAGAATCACTTGAATGGGTTGTGTACTTTATTTCAATCTAAGATATATATTGTATCATGAAAGATAAATAGTGAACTGTTTAAAAGAGTCCTAGAAAATTAGGTAACCCACAACATCTCAATTAAGATGTAATTGAATAACGTCCCTTCTTGGAATAAAGGACACCAACTAGAAGAGGGAAGATCTTGCAAGAAACCCACAAAAAAGTGAAAAGAGGGGTTGAGTAAAGGAATTAGAACAGTTTAAATTAACTTTATAAATCAAATTCTAGAGAAACCCTAAAAAGTTTTTGTCCTGTTAGGCAAGCTGAGAAACCCTAGAATTAACTTTACACTTAATCAACAAAAAGGGGTTCATGACCCTTAAATACATAAAAAAAATCAGATCCAATTCCCCTCAATTTGAACCGTGCAGCTTGAACAAGCCTATTAAGATCACTACTCACAATCAAAAAAGAAATCAAAAAGTGGGGGAAAAAGGGGGGGAAACACAATTAATTCAAACTACTACTCACAATTAATCAAAACATATGATCACTAATTAAGTGCAAAAGGAAGAAGAAGGAGAAGAAAAACTTACACTTTCTTAGATTTCTCACTCCCCTCTTCACCTTCCCTGATGATCTTCTCCTTCTCCTCTTCCTCCTCCTCTTCCTCCTCCTTCACCTTATCTTTCCCGCACAAATCGGATTCCTCGTCTCGGACCGCTGCCTCGCTCGACGAAGACGACACCGACGAGTTCGCCGTTATCGGCGTCGCACCGCCACCTCCGCTGCCGCCACCAGTGGCGTCCGATGCACTCAACTTCTCAGCACCACTATTGCTGTTCTTGATGCAACCCCCAAACGGGTCATGATCGGGCACGGCGTCGAACCCCCGCGCCAGCGCGGCGTAGTCGACCGAGCCATGGAGGTAGTCGGTGAAGCTCATCACGTACGGCGCGACGTCGACGGCGCCACCGAGATCGTGCCTGTGGGTGGAACTTTGCATGTTGGAGAAGAGTAGTGATGAGGAGAGATCCTCATGGAGGAGGAGGGAGCTTGTGGGGATTAAGGGGATACCATGGTCATGGTAGAGCTCGGATGCTCCTTTCTCTCCTGACATAGAGAGAGAGAGAGAGAGAGAGAGAGAGAGAGAGAGAGGTGCAGTAGCTAAGGAGAGAACAGCTTGTAGTGAAGGGGGAGAGAGGGGGTGGGGGTGTGTGTACATGTGGGGTTGAATAGTGAGGGGGAGGTGGGCTTGGTCTTTCTCTTGCTTTTGTTTTGGTGCAAAAAGGTTGGATGGATGGGTGGGAGAGAGTGACATGTTTTTGGAGTACCCCAAATAGGAGAAAATGACACATTTTTTGGTTTATTGTTTTGTGGTTTAATTAAACCATATATTAACACTTCAGTTTTTTTAAAATATATAATATTTAGACCTCATTTGGTATCTTTTTATTTTTTATTTTTTAAACATTAATTTTTAATAATTTAATGTGTTGGTGGAAATACTATATTTTGTTGACTAATTTATTATCCATCGGACTAAATAATTATTAGATGATAACTTTTTTATATTTTTTTTTGAGAAAGAAATAGAATGCTATCTACTTTCTTTATTAAATAAATAAATTAAAATTCAGGAGTGGGGTAAGAGACATCTGAATGGAAAAGGAAAAAAATAAAAATAAAAATAAAATTTTTATAAAAATTTTAGAAGCAAAAATATGTTGCTTTCAAATTTTTATTTTTTATTGCCAAGTAGCACTTAGGATGAAATGGTTGAAATCAATCTACTATTCATTCATGCACTTTTTGATATATAATATTTTATTTTATTTTTTAAAAAAATATAGGCCAAATGAGACCTTAAATTATTATATTTTGATAGTTTAAGTGTTTTAAAGTAAAATAATTATTTTACAATTTTTTTTTTTTTTTTTTTTTTTTTTTTGTTAAGTATTAGGATAGGAGAGGAGGTTTTATGCTCAAATCACATCGATCAAAATTCTAATCTTATTTATTTACTTATTTCTACTTGAATTCATGCCCATATCTTAAAATTTCATTAGGTTCCTAGTCTCGAGCACAAATATATATTGAGGAGTATTAAATATAAACATTAAAAAAATTAAAATATATTAAATAAAAAAGATAATAAAATACTATATATATATATATGTTAATAAAAACTTAATTACAAAAGGAATAATAAAAATACTGTATTATGGAAATTAAATAATTAACGATACCATTATTAGTTGATTTATGAATATAACATATTAAACAAATTCCTCGAAAAGCTAAAAGTAGAAACTATTCGGAGGCAAAAAAAATATACATATATATTTTTAGTCACCATATAATAAACTGCAAATAGTTTAGTATTTTTTAAGTTTTATTTATTTTTTAATAAATTTGATATATATTGGTTTAATTTAGAAAAAACAATAATAACTAATTATGTTTGTTAGGAAGTTAATTAATGGCAGAGGGAAATAGATCAGGCTAAAAACAAATTAAAAGCAATTAGCATTTAAATTTTTTTTTTCTTTGTCTCCATTCTAATTCTGCAAAATATTTATTTTTAACAATAATATTTTATTCTAAATTTTGCATAACAAAATTAATTTTTTTAAAAAATATTTTATTAATTTTAAAAAATTAAATAATAATGATTATAAATTTATCTAATTTTGTAATTATTTGAATAAAAAATTTATTTGGAGTGCGAAACGAAGAATAGTCGACAGGGGTACACAAATGATGAGTCAGCGACACCAACCAGCAACGGCGCGGGGTTCGGTCACGTGATGGAAATAAGCGAAAGGGAGAACCGGGCGCGGGTCAAAGTCTCAAACCCTCCACATCCGGGGTAGGTCCACCGACACGTGTCCACCGCCAGTTTGACCGGTCAACCGTCACGTGGTGGAGCCGCTCGATCGGGATCCGACGGTCGAGATTGCGTGTACGGCGGAAGATATCACGTCGGCGCGCGGGTGTTATGCGTCGGTTTATAATGTACGCAAAACTGCGGCTGCAGCTGCAGGTGTGGACGCGATTTGTGCTGCGCCGGAGACGCGGCAACGTTAGCGTCGCTGCTGCGCTGCGGCCGACCGCGAATCGCCTGCAGATCTGTTCGAAAGCGCTTCTGATTCTGCTTTCGCTTTTTGGATGATTTTTAGCCTCACAACCGCACTTTTTTAAACTGTTAGAGGCATCAGAGCGTGACCAATTTGGCTTCTCAGAAGCTTCTCCATGTGCTAAGATATATCCAATAAGCTCTAATAACTTTTTTTTTCATAGCGCGTTTGGTTTGGTTCACGTAATTATTTCGAATATTTTATATAAAATTATAGTTTATTTTAAAATTTTAATATAACTTGCATTTGAATTTAAAATTTTAAAATTTTAAAAACTGTTTGATTAGAAATATTTATAGTTAAAAATACGTACAACAGCTACAAGTACTGTATGCATTTTAATTTATGAAATTATGTCGAGCGTAGGTACGGTAATTAAGCTTGTATTTTATTTGAAGTTATCCTCTGAGATCCGATCTACGGTGGAGATGCAAAGTACGGCGGAAGATGGGTGTGCCGACGCGCGCGGTGTTATAAATGTGTTGTTTAATTTTATTATTAGAACTGCTGCAGGTGTGGACGTGATTTGGATGCGTCGGAGGCGCGACATGAACGGGGGGGGGGGGCTGCTGCGCTTCGTTAATTTGACCGCGTGCGAATCGCCCGCAGATCTCTCCGAAAGCGCCTCTGCAGCTGGGTTTTCGATGCTTTTTATGGCCACGCAAACGCCACTTTTGTTAGTGTGTTAGTGGCCATTTTAATTTTGGGTTCCCTGAAGCTTCTTCACGTGCCAAATGGGAAAAGTCCGAACAGCTTTTGGAGTGATTTTTTTTTTTTTTTTTTTTTTTTTTTTTTTTTTTTTTTTTTTTTAGAGAGAAATATAATATATTATTTATTTATTTATTTATTTATTTAAAAAAATTAGTTGAAAAAATAAATTGACTGGACTTCGAACTTAGAATCTTAAATAACAAACATTAAACTTTTTGCCATTTACATTAGCAACGATCTGTGTTTTTCAAGTAAAATTGAAAAAACTATTATACTTTGTTTGATTTAGAAATTAACAGTTTGTTTAGAAATGTATATAGTAGTTATAACAATATGGATATAGTAGAAAGCCAACTGGGAAATGCATTTTTAAAATTTATCATTATATATATATTTATATATGTGATAGTAAGATTAATTGCCTGTGATGTTAAAAAAAAAAAATAAATAAAAAAATATTTAAAAAAGACTAAGGAAGGTAAATTTATATTTTGTTTAAAAGTTATGCTCTCCTCTGCAACTACTACAGTCGGAATAATAATTAATTTGGATGTAATTAATTTCAACTGTTATGACTGAATCTCCTCACGCAGTTCTACCTGCACCAGTTAAATTCACACTCATCAAACTAATTAAATATCAAATTTAAATTAATATTTAATTATAATTATAGTATAGTTATAATTAAATATAACCAATTAAACAGTTTCTTAATTACTACAGTTGAATCTAACTAGTTTAAGAGAAACTATGTACATCCGAATTAGCTAAAACTTAAACTAATGCAACTTAAGAGTCTAGAGTAGTTTAAAACAAAAAAATAATTTCATCTATCTAATCACTTTGACAAGCAATTATATTAATTATATTTATAATTAAACAGTTCAGAATTAATGCCAACAAGTCCCTCTATTTTTTATCTAATCAAATCTGAACTAATATATGGATATAAAATGGAGAAATATGTCCTTTAAATATCGCGCGTGCTACGTTGGAATAACGTCACATACAATTCTAACCGGATCAAATGGGTCAAATTGAAACTTTGGTATATGAGACTATGAGTCAACAAATACTGCCTAATCTACGATGACCCTCACCTAAACCTGAGACTTCTTTCTGCTAATCAAGATGCCATTCCAATTTAAATACAATTCACTGGGATGGGATTTGTCAACTACTTATATGCGAGTTACACATTGCCCAATGCATTCCCACAGTTTACATCCCAGTAATTAAGATATGGGAAATAACACATATGTAACATATATATATATATATATATATATATATATATATATATATATATATATATATATATATATATATATATATATATATATACACACACATCCCAATGGAGCATTAATTTCCACAACTGTCAAATTTTATACGATTAAATATATATTTTTTTAAAATTATTTTTATCTTTTAAATTATACTATATATATTTTTTTTAATTATTTATTAAATTTTAAAAATTCAATCGTATATTTTTTTCATCCAAATATATATATATATATATATATATATATATATATATATATATATATATATATATATATATAGCGTAGGGCTACTATACTCTTATGAGTATAAATCCCTTTGTACTCATAACTTTTTTACCCTTGGATGAAGGAATGTATTGTTAGAATGATAGTGGTCCCCTTAAAATTTACTAGGTTGTTGGAGAAATAGTAATACTCATAAAAATATAATAACCGAACTCTATATATATATATATATATATATATATATATATATATATATATATATATATATATATATATAGTCCGGTTACTAGCTAAACACTTGGTGCTCCTAATTATGTTTTCCACTATTAGATCAACACTTTTGATCATTTCTAACTCTTAGATTATACTATTAAATCAACCACCCACTAAATTTTAGAGGATCACTATTATTCTAACCGTAAATTTTTTCATTTAAGAGTTGAAAATTTAATGGCACAAATGACTTGATAGTATTAATAGCATAGTAGCGTCTCTCTCTCTCTCTCTCTCTCTCTCTCTCTCTCTCTCTCTCTCTCTCTCTCTCTCTCTCTCTCTCTATATATATATATATATATATATATATATATATATATATATATATATAATGGAGCTTCTATACTTTTAAAAGTATCAAGTCATTAGTGTTTGTAGATTTTTAACTCTCGAATGAAAAGATGTGTGGTTAGGATGATAGTGGGCCCCTTGAGCTAAGTGAGTGGTTGGTGAAATAGAATGATATGAGGGATGAAATTAATCAAATGGGTAAATCTAACGGTACAAAACTTACAAGGACCAATTGTTTGGTGCTTGTACAAGCATAGTTCGGCTACTATGCTATCGATAGCACCAAGCACTTGGTGCTACCAAATTTTCTACCGTTAGATCTACCCTTTGATCATTTCCACATTTTAGATCATACTATTTTTCCAACCAACCACTAAATCCTAGGGCCATTATTATTTTAGCCACACATCTCTTCATTTCAAGGATTAAAAAACTAATAGCACTAATGATTTGGTGTTATTAATAGTATAATATTAAACTAGTTTTATATATACATATAGAGTTCGGCTACTATACTATCAATTGCACAAAGCACTTATGCTACCAAGTTTTCCACCATTATATCTATCTCTTCAATCATTTCCACGCCTTAGATTATACTATTTTTTCAACCACCCACTAAACCCAAGGGGCCTACTATAATCCTAACCACACATCTTTTCATTCAAGGGCTAAAACCTACAAGCACCAATGACTTGATCATTTAAATATATAGGAGCTTAATTATATATATATATATATATATATATATATATATATATATATATATATATATATATATATATATAGAGAGAGAGAGATAGAGAGAGAGAGAGAGAGAGAGAGAGAGAGAGAGAGAGAGAGTTCGGCTACTATGCTTGTACAAGCACCAAGCAATTGGTACTTGTAAGTTTTCTTCCATTAGATCTACTCCTTTGACTAATTTCATCACTTAGATCTTTCTATTCCACGAACCACTCGCTTAACCCAAGGGGCACACTATTATCCTAACCACACATCTTTTCATCCAAGGGCTAAAAACTCACAAGCACTAATAACTTGGTGCTTTTATAAGCATAGAAGTATATATATATATATATATATATATATATATATATATATATATATATATATATGGGCCAAAAATGGCAGTGCGCGATCGGCCCTTGGGGGGTGACCCTCTGATGGTGTGAATGTGCCGCGCGCCAAATATATCAAGCAATCGGGCTAAGGAGGGATCTGCTCGGCCGAGTTCTCCTTTGCTAACTCTCGCGACCATTCGACTTATAATAGCCGAATCGGGATATGGAGATAGAGAGAGAAAGAGGCACAGATAAGACAAACACAAAAGCCTAAGGAGCCGATTATGGGATGGAACTTGTATTGAGTGGAATGCGATTAGAAGGAAAAAGGTAGCCAATTACAATTAATCTACTACTACTAAAAGCGGTAAAGATTACAATTAATCTACTCCTAAGATATGAAAAAGTAGGGTGGTCACGGGCTTACTAGGTTGCCGGACCTCTTTCCCTTCGTTGGTTCGCTTATTTATATAGTTTCGAATCAAGGTGTATAACCGCGGATTTTAAAAAACGGCGCAATCGATGGAGAATTATCGTGAATTCCTCAACCATTTCCTTTTGAGTCGATTATTCTCAATAGGATAGTAGTCGTTTTACGTCTAGATTCACCCCCTAATTATCGCGCCGGAGCCTAATCCTCGACGCTTTCCAATGTTAGATGCCGCTTGCGGTTACGAAATTCGCACCCCGAATTTCGTCCCCTTCCTTTCCAGCGTCCTTCCTTCTCCGGCTTGATCAGCCGACAGCTGACTCTAACCCTGCCTTCTTTGTCGCTTGACTGGGCGGTTTGATGTCCTTCTTTGGACGAATATTGATATTGGATTGAAGCGACAATCTTCTTGTCGGCTGATGCTCTCAGCCGATGATGTCATTCGTCGCGTGCTATATTCTCACATGACTAAGATCTGTCTTGATCAAGACGCAGATCCTTCTTCGGCTGATTTTTTCCTTCGTCGGTTGACGTCTTCGACCGATGGTAAACGCTACGTGTTGCTCTCTTATGCGGTAAAAAAATTTGATCTCAACAATATATATATATATATATATATATATATATATATATATATATATATATATATATATATATATATTTAAAAGCACAAGCCAAATTATATATATATCATGTTAACTCTTCATTCCTTTAATGGATACAAGAATAAGATCTTATTTTGTAATTGATCATCTCTAGCGCGCGCAAGTGATGGACAAAAAGCTTTGATGGTTGGTACCAATCGAAGCTAGTTGTTTCATATTTTTAACTCATTTTATTTTTTAAAAAAAGAATGAGTAGTATGTTCTTTTTTCTCCAAAAGAGAAAAAAAAAAACCTTGTTGATTTTACAAAGGAGCTTTTAATATTTGTTAGATGGAGTATAATCAAATGTCTAGATCTATTTAGCATTGGAGTCATTTTTTCTAAACAGTAGAGATGTTTGGTTGCACGAAAAATCGTAAAATATAATTTTTTTTTGTAAAAAATTGTCTTTGGCAGAAGAAAACTTATATTTTATAGTGTTTGATTTGTAGAAATAAAAAAAAAAAAAAAAAAATCTTCAACAAGTACATTTATTTGATTGAAAGAAAAAAAATTTATGTTTTTTTGGTTCGGTTGGAATTAAAGATTGAATGAAAAAAGTTTTACGTTGCCTTTTTATTTTTCATCGATTTGTGTTTTTCAAATTCGTAAAATTAATTTTTTGAAAAAAAAATTTACACCTAAAAATATATATGAAAAATAAATTTTTAAGCCAAAAAAATAATTTTTAGTAAATTTTACGGTCTATCAAAGACACTCTAAGTAAAATATGTTATACTACAAAATTGCATATTTTCAATTACTGCGAGAAAAAAAAAGTAAATTCGTAACTTTAAATCATAAAAGAATATTATTATATTGAATAAGGATAATTTATTACGTTAGGTCTTATTTGAATGTTGAAACAAAATATTTAATATATAATTTATTCGGTTCAAAAATTTATTTTTTTTTTATGTAATTACTTAATAAAAATTTAATTTTCATTCCTCGAAACATCTTGCATCCATTATTTAATAAAATCATATATTTTATCTATAAAGTAATTTAGCTCTTATTTTGATAAATTAACATCTCATTTTGGATTTACTCAAAAGCATGTTGTGCTTGAGAGACGAGTGTGATAAAATTTCTAAAAAAAAATTATATTATATTATATTTTAATGTTATATTTTTTATAATAAAACAAATCATATTAAAATATATTATCTTATTCAGTCATGAATGATGACACAGTACGATCAAAAACAAAAATTAATTAACTCATAACTTTCAATCGTACCAAACAGGGTCTTATATTACTTCAAAAAAAAAAATTTAAAGATCAAATATAATATTCACATTTAATTACACTATTTATGTACCGAATATTTTTATATCAAATAAGTTGTTATTGTAACAAATAATGCACTTGTAACATGTTTCTCAACATATCATTCTCTTGGCGAAACAATTTTCCTGCAGATTTATGTCACTACGGAGGAACCCTAATTTCTCAAAGCCATCTTTTGTTTCTTTCCCACAAATTAGGTTCTAGTAAATATCGCCGAATCATAGAATATTGACTAAGAAATGAATAAGATGTTTGTACTGTTAATTATGTGCGAAAACTTCGGTTTATTTCATGTGGTTCAGCATATTTTAACTTTGCCTCTCTACATTTATTTAACTATTTTCTAATTTTCTATTTGTATTACTATAAAGATTTGCGGATACTAAAATACTCAACTTTACAAATCATAGAAGAGTAAAGTGACACATTTAAGAAACCATAAGGCACCAAACTACAATATTTTACTATCCAATATTTTTCACATGAGTAATGCTATATGTACATTTTCAAAGAATGTGTACATCTTACACCGACCCATCTAAAAGTGGGAGGTCACTTTATAAATTATGAAGTGATTTCTCACCACACCTCATCCATTAGATGAATAGGGTGTGTGATGTATACCACACAAGGGGTGTACACTTAGGTACCGTTTGGTTCGGAGATTATGAACTTGGGGATAAATTTTTTTATTACCGGATACCTTGCTATTCCGGAATAGTTAGGGATAAAACAAAATTAGTGTTTGGTTTGTAAAACTGGGATAGTCAGGGATAAAATAAAAATAGTGTTTGGTTTGTAAAACTGTTATTCTTAAGAATAGCTGAAATTGTGTTTGATTCATTTCTGGGAATAAGCGATAATAATAAAAATATGAGAATAATTATAATTTTAAAATAATAATATTTTATCTAATTAATTAATATAAAATATTAATTAAATAATAATTAATATTTGTATAAATTAAAGTTTATATTTTAGTAAATAATACCGTTGAATTTCTTAAAAATTAAAGTTAAAAATTTTAAAATTTGTATAAATTTAAAAATTTATTAAATTTATAAATTTATTAAAAATTAAAGTTACAAATTTAAAAAATTATAAAATTTAAATTTTCTCTAAATTTAAAATTTAAAATTTTAATTATCTCGAAAAATATGTAAAAGATGATGCAAAAATTTTAATTTTTAAATTTATATAAATTAAAATATTTCTATAAAAAATTTAAAAATTTATATATACAAATTTTAAATTTTTAAATTTTTAAATTTTTAGATTTATAAAAAATTAAAGTTAAAAATTTTAAAATTTATAAAAAAAAAAATAAATATAAAATTTTATAAATTTTAATTAAAATTAAAAAAAAAAAAATGAAAACAAGATTGTTCTCGGATGGGAACAATCTTGTTCTCACAAATGAAAAAAATTGTTAAGAAGGGGAATAACAAATTTCTCCATTTTTTTATTGTGTTTGGGGAATAAAGGAAGGATAAAGGAGTTATCCCACTTTATCCCCCAACCTAACATAGCTTTAGCATTTTCCTTTTCACATAGCCATCTTGTGATTTATAAAATATATATTTTTTACTATTATATAATTTATAAATTGCAATGCATTGAATTTTTACAAAATTTGATCAAATAGTAAGAATTTAGTTGTTATTGTTGCAGCATTATAAAAATGACAATTTACTAGTTATCCTAATCATAGTGTACCCTACCAATCCCACAGTAGTCGCCTCCTACTCCATCCTCTCGTCCTCATCTAATCCAGAGCTTGAGGACGATGAGAAGCTTCAATAGAAAAGCTCAACGTACAACGAAGAAGGAATATTTTTTCTCACATTTCGACTTGCAATGAGAGAGAGAGAGGGTTCTTCTTAGTGCTCCAATAGGTCCAATTTACCCGACTTGTAGAGGGTTTGATTAAGGTGGGAAATATTGTTGAAAATGGTGATATAGATTTTTTTTATCCATAATTTTCTTACTTATTTAGCATTTTAAATTAGTATATAATAACCTAAAGATGATTTAGTTGCATATTCGAAAAAAAAAAAAAAGGAATTAAATTCTTTTGTATAAGAACCTAAAGTGCAGGTTACAATATGTGACATCTAGTTTAGGTAAAATCTAAGATGAGACAACGATTATGAACTTTAGTCTAAATGTGAACCGAATATTTGGCATGTATAGTGGATATGAGGCATGTGTCTGTTGAGTGTATGCCAGCTAATTGGAGAGTAACACGATATTCCTCAGCTCTTCATGAGATATGTGCATCACTGTATAACCTTAGGGGTTACTAAGCTCTGGGTGTCATGATGTGAATAGTGCAGCCTTGTAATGACTGTAATTTTAAAATTTCAAAATTTGAATTTAATTCGAAATTTGAATTTGAATAATTTGTATTTAATTATCAAGGCCGAGAGAGAGAGAGGGGGCTAGTTTCGTGAAACGGGGATCGTTTAGGATGAAACAAAAAACACTGCTTTACATGTCCAGCAGTGCCAAAAGTTGTGTAAGCTCTATTTTTGGATTCGGTGCATCGAAACCTTGAAGAAGCGTGAAATACAAAAAATGGTCAAATTTCTATTTTATTTTTTTTTTGAAAATTGTGTGATATTTTATGTGCGGTTTTGTGTGAAATCGTGCGTGAAGGGACCTTAGCGCACTTTACGCGCATGGTAGAGGACTGGATTAAAAAATTTGTCTCTCCGGGTGTCTATGCACAAATTTTTTAAGAAACCCTAAATAGGGAACCTAGGGTTTCCTTGATCTCGTGCCTCCCTCTCTGCCTTTTTCGCAACCCAACCAACAAGGCCCTTCCCCGCGTCACCATCGACGACCCTCTGGCCGCCGGTGAACTTCCTGGCCGTCGAAACCACTGAAGCTATATTCTTCTCCATCTCTCTCTCCCTCAAGGTTGGTGACTCGAGCCTTTGGCTCCTTATCTCCTTGGTTGTGCTGTCGCGGATCCCCGCCGCCGACATCCCAGAGCTCCGACGACCCTCTTCTGGGTAGCTTGCCCGCCGCTTGCTCTACCCAAAGTGTTGGAAAAATCCGGTACTCGCCCCGATACCAGATTCTCTGAATCTGCAACCCGCTTCGATACCGCAATCCGCACCGGTACCGCCTAGAGTTGGGATTCCGCAGCAGAAACGTCAAATCAGATTTTTACCGTAAAACCCGTCCTCTCAACATAACTGGAATTAGCACAACCACAAAGAGACGAAAACCAAAACAAAAAATATGCGGGTGAAATAAGATTCATTAACCAAGAAAAGAATTACACCGACTCCTCTTTTCTTCTGCAATAGAGTAGCTTCAACCCGAGCCCTCCTCCTGAATCTCTCTCACCCTTCTCTCGTCTTCTATAAACCTAGAAGACTCCCTTCTCTCGTCTTCTATAAACCTAGAAGACTATGGGTGTGGCTAAATCCTAGCCCACACCACCTCCTTGGGTGTTACCACCACCGTGGGTGTAGATACCACTATATGGGTGTGGCTGAATCCTAGCCCGGCCCCCACCACCTCCATGGGTATTACCACCACCGTCTCCATGGGTGTGACCACGTTAACACCACGTTAACACCACCTTAAAATAATAACACATGTGCTATATTTATAGCTTACATCAAAAGCTATCCAAATCCTAGTCTAAATAGATTTTTATTCTAATTAATATTTAAATCTTAACAAACTTATCTCTTTAAGATTTAAATATTAACCTTAATCCAACTAGGATTCAATTACAAATCTAATCAAATCCTAACAATCTCCACCTTGATTTGATTTGTAATCTTCAATCGCTACATCGAGCTCTCCTCCGCTCCACCTTGAGCGACTGCATCTCCGATCTCGCTTTTGGACTCTCTAGCTCCACCTGAAGCCGAAAAATTACATACCTTTGAGTCCAACACGCCTGCGAGATCAAATTGTGATCGCCTCCCATGATGATCGGTAATCCAGTACTCTGATGTCGATATCTCCTGAGGATCGCCAACCTTTAGCTCTGATACCAATTGTTGGAAAAATCCGGTACTCGCCCCGGTACCAGATTCTCTGAATCGGCAACCCGCTTCGATACCGCAATCCGCACCGGTACCGCCTAGAGTTGGGATTCCGCAGCGGAAACGTCAAATCGGATTTTTACCGTAAAACCCATCCTCTCAACATAACTGGAATTAGCACAACCACAAAGAGACGAAAATCAAAACAAAAAATATGCGGGTGAAATAAGATTCATTAACCAAGAAAAGAATTATACCGACTTCTCTTTTCTTCTGTAATAGAGTAGCTTCAACCCGAGCCCTCCTCCTGAATCTCTCTCACCCTTCTCTCGTCTTCTATAAACCTCGAAGACTCCCTTCTCTCATCTTCTATAAACATAGAAGACTATGGGTGTGGCTAAATCCTAGCCCCCACCACCTCCTTGGATGTTACCACCACCGTGGGTGTAGATACTACTATATAGGTGTGGCTAAATCCTAGTCCCCACAACCTTCATGGGTATTACCACCACCGTCTCCATGGGTGTGGCCACGTTAACACCACGTTAACACCACCTTAAAATAATAACACATGTGCTATATTTATAGCTTACATCAAAAGCTATCCAAATCCTAGTCTAAATAGATTTTTATTCTAATTAATATTTAAATCTTAACAAACTTATCTCTTTAAGATTTAAATATTAACCTTAATCCAACTAGGATTCAGTTACAAATCTAATCAAATCCTAACACAAAGCCACAGATCCCCTTTGATCAAGAGCTAGTGCAACTCGGGCCGCACCTTTTGAGCTCGCCGCCACTGCCTTCCGCAGTCTTGGTCGACACCTGGGGACACTAGAGAGCCTCCAACGTCGCCCCGACGATCCCCAACTACTCTTTGTGTCGCGCTCCATATCTAAAGCCGAGCCCACCTCGCGTTGGTTGCGGCTTCTCCCGCGCCACCGTCGCCGCCTCCTCGAGCTGTCGGCCACCGACCCCGCTGGTCCCATCTCGTCAGCCGCAGTCTTCTCCGGTCGGTGCTCGCACCCCCAAGCCGCCAGAGCTTGGGTTAGGCTTGGTACTGCTCCAAGTGCCAAGTTGGTGTAGTTTTTGGCCGGGCTCTCGTTTTCGGCCAGTTCAACCTCCGACAACCTTGCGGAGGGCGAGCACGGTACTCTGGAGGTGTAGTGGACCACCGTGCTAACCTTCGTTGCTGTCTGAGATGTCTCGGATTTTGTGTTTGGCCACGTCGCACCTGTCGACATAAAAAATTATGGTTCGATTTGCCCCGGCCCTGTGAGACAGTAAACTTTTACAAATTGCAAAGTCATAGTATGTTGGTTGGCCAGCACGTTGGAGGAGTGTCGGACCAAGTTATGACCATTTTAATGCGAAATTGCGCAAAAAATAGGCCTGGGGGTGAGATTTTTTAGGTTTTTGGGCTTTCGGGTGTGTATTCGGGCACCCAGATCCGCTCTGTAGTCGCTCAGAAGTTGGGTGTCTAGATGACGCATGGCGCACGCCAATGCGGGGCGCTAGGCAAGGCTACGTGGCGTTTTCTCATTTGGCATACGGTAGTTGAGGGAGGCGGCGGGTGCCCTGGGAAATGGTGGGTGGCTGGCACCACGTGGCGGCGCCTCGTTGGCCACGAGCACAACGCGTGCGTTGATGCGGGGGCAGCGCGAGCGCTGGCGCGGGTACGTAGCAGCCTTAGAGTGGTCGCGGGCGCGGGGTCGGGTATTTGTGAGTGACACTGTAGCGGTCCGAATTATTCGGGCCGCTTCCTGTGCTATTAGGCGGCTAGAAATGGTTGTTTCGGGTGCCCGAAAATAGGTTTCGGGTTCCCGAATTGGCTGTTTTGGCCTATTTAACGTGCAGAGGCCTTATTCTTTCTCTCTTTTGCTTTTTTGCTCGCGTCTGAGGGTTTTAGAGAGAGAAGCATAGCGCGAGGGAAAGAAAGAGAAAAAGGAAGAGGGAGAGGAAGGTCATGAGCGCGTGGGGACTGCCGTGGAGCGCACGGTTCGTTCCTAGGAGTCGAGCTCGGGCATGCGCGCATGAGTTTTGGCGGCGCATCGACCTTGGGGTAAGTGTTTCTTATTTAATACTGTTGTTTGTGTTTTTCGGGGTGGTTTTTGGTAGTGTTGGGCTTTGCTCGTTAGAGTTTTGGATTTTGAACTCTATGCCTTTTTAACTTTTAGAGCTGTAGTTTTGTGTTGTGTTGCTGTGCGAAGTGCCGCCGGAATTTTCTGATTGTGCCGTTCACACGTGGCGATCACCATTGGGCGTGCAATCTTTTTGCCGACCGAGTTTTCCCGGGAGTTGCTTTTCAGGTGGATTCTGTGTCGTCGAAAATGGCAAATTACTGATTATGTCTGCATGCTAGATGTAGGAATTTTGTTTGCTTAATTATTGCTTTTAAATGTAAAGAATACATGTTTTATCTGTACTCAAATTGTTTGGGACCATAGGACTAAAATATTATTATTTTATTATTAGAGAGCTTTTGGGGGTCTTTTGGGTGTGCGAATTTTGAGGTAGACTTTATTATAGTATGTTTGGGTTTATCTGTTATCAGGGGATTCATGTTAGTGATTTAGAGTGTTTTTGTGTATTAGTGTGGATTTACGGAGTAGATGTTATTTTTATAATATGATTGGGTTAGCCCGATTGTCTGGGGAACTATATTGTCGATCTGAATTGACTCTTTGTTTGTATTGTTGGGTATTAGAGATGGGTAGTTCTTAGATAATGATATTTGTGCCACGTCATGCTGACATAGTGGTTGCACTGTCTTGGGATTTCGTGGGCCTTGGGCCAGTGCGAGTGGTTTTGTTTGTGCCTGGGGCACGGGTTTCAAAACGTGCGATACTTTTGTGCTGGGGGCGTGTGAGTTGACCTTGGGGTTTGTGTCTGGTGTCATTGGTGATATGAAGAGTCACCATTTGATCATAACCTACATGCCACTTCGAGCTTATGTGGAATTGATCGGCCAAGGGCTAGAGGTAGGGAGTTAAGAGGTAGGCTAGTGTCTACTGTTGATGGGCCACCTCTTGAGGTGCAACCCGGACAGTAGGGACTATTTGGCAGTGGCCTATTTTATAAGTGGCGTAGTCTTGGCCGAGCTATTAAGACGGTCAGTTTAGAATTGGACCCGGTGTACCGTTGGGAGGACTAGTGTTAGGTTTTCTGTTGTGTTGGGTTTGGGTAGAGATATTTTGTGTTTTGATGTAGAGCCATGATAGCGTAGTATTGTATTTTATTGTATTTTTTTATTATACTTTATTACTCACTTATTTTGCAGTTTCACTATTTTGCATCTGGTATACCTAGTGGGTAGGCCGTGATTGTCGTCGATCGTACCTACCGGGAGCTACTGTTTTGTAGTTCTTACTCCCGCTTGTGGTCTACATTTCAGGGCTTTTCAAGCCAGCTCCGAACCGAGATAAAGGGATTGCACCGTAGATAGCAACCGCTACCCATTATATTTTGATAGAGATAAATCCATCCTATTTGTAGTTTAGTTTTGAGCACTATACATCGGGACTGGTCAAGCTAGGGCCCTTTACTTGTATTTGTTTATTTTGATAGGTGGATCTTATATGTATCTCATATAATGATAGATATTAGTATAGTTTTTATTTCCGCTCTGATACATATTTAGCTGTAGATCATAATTCTTTTGCAGGGTAGTTTTGGACGCTTCGCGTGTGTCGGGTGCGTCCTCGCACACATGGCGGATCTATTGCGTGCCCCAGGGACGTTTCCGCTGTGGGCTCGGGGCGTGACAGGCGAGCTCCTCTGCCACCGCTTGTGCTCCGAACAGCGAGCACGGGCCTCGGCACGTCGAGACCTATCAACCTACGCTGCTAGTTGGTCTTTGAATTGTGTGGATTTTCGGTAACAAGCCATAAACCTCAACTTTACTATATTTAATGTGTTTAATGGAATATTTAGGGGTTTGTTTGTAATTTGGCCGTGTGGGCTACCTCGAGTAGCATGAATCGAACCTCTGGACTAATCGTTCAAGGTTCGATGGCCTTCACGGAGCGTAAATTCGGTTTTAGAGCGTTAATCGGCAAAATCGTCGATTTATCGTGTTTTCGATGTGGAATTCGCGTTTCGATTAACGTGCATGCCTCATAATTGTCGTTGAGCCTTACTCGTTGGTTGCCCTCATTGCTCAGGTGTTCGAAGACAGCGAGTGGGCGGCTGAGGCTTCCGGAGTCGAAATCGGTAATTTAGGAAAACCGTTTCAACATTATTATGATTAAATATATTTGTTAGCATCAAAGTTAAAATAGAAAAAATTAATTTTTTTGAAAAATAACCTTAAAATATATAAACGAAAATCTAAAGAGTTGATTTTGTGTCCCAAACTCAGCCAGAGTGGTTTTGTTGTTTAACATGTAGAACTAAAATAATATTTTTTGAGTCAGAATTGCACATTAAAAAAGGACATTCGAATGAAAAATTATAATTATTTAAAAGTTTTTAATGCTGGTTGTAAAAATTGTCGAGCTCGACGAAATTTTCGACCCAACTTGAGTCACATTTTTTTTCATAAACTCTACAGCTAAATTAGTCGCATCACTATAGAATAATAAACTAAAAATACTCCAAATTAGAAAGAGGCTAGTTGAAGTTTTTTGTTTCTTTTTCAATTATTCTTTCTTGTTTCTTGATCTAGATTCCTTTTTTTAATATTTTCATTTTGAATCTTCAAATCTCTCTTAAGCCCAGCGGAAGGAATGAGATGCACAAAATGAATGAAAATGGCAATACTCTCCTTACACACCAAGATTTTGTTTGGTAAGGGAATAAAGGAGAGGATAAGGAGGTTATCCCCCTCTGTATCCTCAAACAGCATTCTTTGGGGTGGGAATTATTGTTCCCACTACTGGGTGGAACTACTGTCTCGCACATTTGCCCCTGGATGGAACCTTGCCCTGCAACAACTTCGAAGCGCTGTTTTTCTTTTCTCGCTCTTTCTCCGATTATCTCCCTCCTCTCCTCTATGCTTCCTCTCCTCTCCTGTGTGACCTCTCCTCCCCCGTGTAAACCCATCATCCTTTACCGAGCGGTGCCCTAACCTTGTTGAATCGACCGGACTTCCTTCCTCTTCCTCACCTCTTCGATCCTTCTCTAGTTCTCACCGCGGCGTTGGTGTGACACCCCAATAATTCCACATCGGATGGGATTAGATTTGTGATATGGTATATAAGCATCTGGACCCTAGTAATAATAACTGGGCTTAAGCATTTTGGATCGGTGGTTGGGCCCAACGAGTTTTATTGCTAATGGGTCGGGTCGTTACATTTGGTATTGGAGCCAATAACCAGCCGAAAATGTGTGACAAGTCTCGGCTGAGCTTGGGTCTAGATGACAGGGCTAGCGAGAGAAGTCTCACATCGCCTGGTGATCTTGGGCTGTGTGTGTATTTGGGCAGACGAGAACAGCCTAAACGGGGGGAGTCTATGACAACCCAATAATCCCACATTGGATGGAATTAGATTTGTGATTTGATATATAAGTATTTGGACGCTAGTAATAATAAATGAATTTAAACATTTTGGGTCGGTGGTTGGGCCCAACGAGTTATTATTGCTAGTGGGTCGGGTCGTTATAGTTGGAGATCTTCATCTCCGATCCTCGCCCTAGTGATCGATCTGTGCAAAATCGGTCGGAAAGTCCGCGTTGGTGTGCCGTTTGTCATCCTCGAGTACCCATTGTGATGCTCCTTTGCCTCGCTTATCTCGCCGGTGCCTCTGAACTTCTGTAGCCAAAACCCACTTACCCTCTCGCCAGCTCCTGTGCCATTCTGTGCTGCGTGGGTATCCTGTAGATAGTCCGATCTCTTCTGTGTGGCGTTCTGTGAGTGGGTTTCCTCCTTTCTGTCATCCCGACCGATCTCCTCTGTGGCCTCCTGTGAGTTGGTATCCACACAGAAGAGATCTCTTCTGTGTGGCGTTCTGTGAGTGGGTTTCCTCCTTTCTGTCATCCCGACCGATCTCCTCTGTGGCCTCCTGTGAGTTGGTATCCTTCTCTTTGTTCGATCGGACTGTTGTCCGGCATCGTCGTAAAAAATATAATGAATTATAAATTGTAAATTATTTATAAAAAATATGCTATCATTTATAAGTATTTCTAAATATTTAATAATTAATCTTTAATAAGCCTGTTTTATTTTTAATTAAATTTAAGCTTGCTACAGGTATGATTAATTATGGAAAATGATTTAATTTAGTTTTAAATCTCAAGGGCAAAATAGAAAAGAAATAATTTAATCTCATCTATTTTTCTTTTTCTTCTTTGACTTACTAAATATAATTTTAATTTTTTTTATTCCCGGTACAACTCTTATACTCAACTAAATACAAAATTACTCTAGTTCCTACTTGCATTTGAACTTTTACCTATTGCTCTAAATAGTTCCCGTTTATAACCGAACCAAACGAAGTCCAAACAAAATATATGATACATATTTCATTCATCAAAAGATAAAATCATTTTCACTAGTCAAGTAATTAATATTTTATATTTATTCATATTTTTAAAATATTTTTGCAATCATGAGGGTAGGAAACTTGTCACTATATTTGGTAGATGTTTTGACATTTTTGGTCAAAAACACCATGAAAATGGCATTATAAGAGTCAAAACCTAATATCTTAAAACCATAAATAGAAACAAATAACTAATTACTAAGTTCACACAATGTGGAGCCCCTTTTTTTTCTTTTTTTCTCTGTGTGTGTGTGTGTGTGTGTGTGTGTGTGTGTGAGAGAGAGAGAGAGAGAGAGAGAGAGAGAGAGTGAGTGAGTGAGTGTGGACCCTTTTAATTAAGTGCACTGGTTGCACCATTTATTAGTTTTGTTTTCTCCTTTGAACGTGAATGATTTGGGCATGTTTTGAATTTGTATTTCCTCGAATATAAAAATAATAAAAATTTGTAATTGGTATTAATTGTTTATGAATAATTGCAACAATAATTTTTAGCTGTGTATATTTGACAATTTTTTCCTTAATTTTACTTTTTTTTGGTGACTTTTGCGGATTCAAAATGTTATATATACTTTGAATTTGGTTTTCACTGCAATAAAATTATTCTATAACGATATTTTTAAGTGTTTTTAAAAATTAAAAAAAGCGTCGCTAGCAAAAATACCGACACTTATTATTAGCGTCGTTTTATGTGCAGTCGCTATAGTGTATAGCGACACATTATTGTAATGTGTTCTAAAAAAATATTCCTATAATTTAATTTTGGATGAAAATATGTATGGTTAGAATAATAGTGGACATCTTGAGTTAAGTGAGTGGGTGGTGAAATAAAATTATCTAAGAGATGAAATTAATCAAAAGAGTAGATGTAACGATAGAAAACTTATAAACACCAATTGCTTGGTGCTTGTGCAAACATCGTAGACGAACTATATATACATATAGTCCTGATAGCATGCTATTGATAGCATCAAGTACTTGATGCTACCAATTTTTTTGCCGTTAGACCTACCATCATTTTCACCTCTTAGATCATATTATTTTCTAATCACCTACTGATTTCTAGAAGCCTACTGTTATCCTAACCGCACATCTTTTTATCTAAAGATTGAGAATCTATTAACACTAATGACTTAATGCTATTAATAGTGTAGTAACCTAAATCTCTCTCTCTCTCTCTCTCTCTCTCTATCTATCTATCTATCTATCTATCTATCTATATATATATATATATATATATATATATATATATATATATATATATATATATATATATGAGTATGGATTTGTTGCTTCATTTCCCTAAGTATCAGCTTGATCACTATTGTTAAATTCATCTTATATTTGCCAATTAAATATTATCAATTTTGAGGAGACATAAATATTAGTCAAATGTTGCGAAAATTTAAATTTAGAAAGCTCAAATAGTCTAAATTAAATTTAACAGTAACGATCATATATTTAAATAATTTAAATATAAATAAAATTATTTACTTATACAATTATTCTAGCTTTGTTTTATATACAGAGAGAGCGCCTGAGATTGTTGACGACATATAACAACACATTTGAAATTTAAGACCTAGAAAGTTCAAATTGCTACACTTTTGGCTTGACCATTGAATGGGCTTCAGCAGATACATTATTTAAACAAGCTAGATGCATGTTTAGTACTCTTTTTTTTTTTTTTTTTTTTTTTTTTATTCATTACGGATATTTTGTGTTTTTCTCAACGCATGTGGTTATATATATATATATATATATATATATATATATATATATATATATATATATATATATATATATATATATATATTTATTTATTTATTTATTTATTTATTTGTTAGCGAATTAGCTTTTTTTTAGTTTTAATTGATATTAGTTAACTTGTGATGTGCTCACTATAATAAAATTAGATTATATAAAAATATATTTTTATGATATTTTTATATAAGTGTCCTATTTATATTACATATATATTTAAAATTAGATTATAGAAATATATTTTTAGAACACATTATAATAATGTATCGTTATATACCTTAACGACTGCACATATAGCGATACTAATAATAAGTGTCAGCAGCACTTTTTTTTCAGATTTAAATTACAACAACAAATAAAAAAATATTAAAAGAAAACTTTACAAATTGGGAGCATGTCATTATCTATTGGCATATTCTTCAATATAAAATTTATATTACTTTAATAAAAAACAGTGTGAATGAAGTGAATCATGTCTCAAGCCAAGAGCTAGCCTAAGAATTTTCCGAAACTAGTTTTATACTGTACTGAAAATTTTAAATTATTTCAAAACTAATTTTACAATCTTTTATTTGCTAATAATTAAAAAGAAAGCTTCCACACATAAGTAATATTATTTTTGTGATTGATAACAAACCAATAATATTTTTGAGTGATAACTTAGGTGTGTGACTAAATGGGCGTTAGAGACAGCCGGGAATGTCCTTTTCATGGAGGAGATGAAGCAGGTTGTATGTTAGGCCTTTGAGCAACCATGAATGTGACGTTGATATATATATATATATATATATATATATATATATATATATATATATATATATATATATATATAGTCCGGCTGGAGTACTATCGATAGTACCAAGCAATTGGTGCTATCAAGTTTTTAGTCTTTGGATAAAAGTATGTGCGGTTGGGATTATAGTAGTTTTCTAAGATTTTTATTATTTAACCAACTACCAATAAACCCTAGGGACCACTATCATCCTAACCGCACATTTCTTAATCCAAAGGCTAAAAACTTTATAGCACCAACAACTTGGTGCTATCGATAGTATTCCAGCCTAATTATATATATATATATATATATATATATATATATATATATATATATATATATATATATATATATATATATATATATATATATATATAGATTACTTTAATATTATTACTACAATCATTTTTATACTTATAAGTTATTTTTTATGATAGAATTTTAGATTTGATGATTTATATCGTTAAATATAATTTAAAATATTTAAATAATTTAAAAAATAAATTTTATAATTTTTTTATATTATATATCTAAAGAGCCTTAAAAATCGATATTTTTAATTGTTGGTATATAATGCTTCTAACTGTAGAAGAATTAGAATTAATTCAGTTTTTAATAAAAAAATTCTATTCACTATATAAATCAAGATTAATAATTTCAATCTATTGATCTCTGTTGTTAAGAAATTATTTAATTTTGACTATTCATTTATACTCACTTGAGGGACTTGTTATAAGTTCAAAAAATTATAAAATTTAATTTTTCGATACTTCGATTATTCTAAATTACAGTTAATAATATAGATCGTCAATTCGATAATGATTTAAGGGTGGGTTTGGTTCGGGTTATCTTGCCAACATTACAGACAATTCTGTCAGGATTGCTGCGTTTGGTTCTTTCGGTTTGTAATCTATTTAGTAATATAATATTACTAACGGTGCAAGATTATTTTAAAAATATTACCGAGGGATCGAGGGTGTGGGTATCTTGAACTACCGATGATTATCGGTATATTATGTAAAATTACTTTTTTACCCTCCAACACCCTTCAATCCTATCAACAACATAACGTAATATAATTTTTGATAACGTAATATGATTATTTATTTATTTATTTATTTATGTTTTAAATTAATTTTTTGTTTTATAATTTTTTTTTTTATATTTGACCAATTTGTAATCCGCTCTGATATTGACTGTTGTTAATTCGATACTTATTTCGGTACCGATTATTAGAATTTCTTAACAAAAATTAGAGCCAACACACCCACAAAAAAAAAAAAAAAAAAAAAAAAAAAAAAAAAAAAAAAAATGCAAACAGAAAGTACGAGTAAAATAAAATTTATTAACCAAGTAAATAATTTGTACACCTAACTCATCTTCTGCAACAGAATAGTTTCAACTCGAGTTCTCTTGCTGAATTTTTTTTTTTTTTTTTTAGATTTTCTATAAACACAGAAACTTTTTTTTAAAACACATTCATTCACTTGATGCATGCAAAATTATACTACCACCATAAAAAATAAAAAAAATAAAAAAAAAACACCAATACAATATAGGTAGATTATATAAAAGAAAAACTATTTAAATTCTAGTTCAATTAAATTTTTACTCTAATTAATATTTAAATTATAATTAATTTATTTTTAATAAATTTAAATATTAATTATAATCTAATCAGTATTCAAGTACGAATCTAACCAAATCCTAGCTAAGCCAAAAATATTTGGCACTATTAGTACTTGGTTTCACACTGTATATTTTGTTTGGGGGGAATGAGATTTTTTTTTTTTTCTTATAAAATGACTTAAATGAGAAGCGTATTAGTCACGTAAATTACAAACATTTCTCCCGCATGTTTCTATTGCTACTGGTACAATAATCAATAATGGTCGGCACTTGACACTTGACAATAATGTGAGGAAGGGTACGTAGCTAACTTTTATGAAGGTACAATCATAATTTGTAGCCATTTGATTATAAATGTGGTGTGTTAAATATTGTTCAATATTAATTTGGAGAAGTACTACTACTCATTCTGATCCACCTGCTTCGGGTACTGCTTAATATGTATAGTTAGTTTTTTCCGCCTAATATACCATTAATCAAATTATGTGCGCCAAAAAAAATTTAATATAAAAATAATTTGTAAAAGATATTTGAAAAAAAAATATTATTATTAAGTATTTTTGTTATGAGCTATGCTACATGTACACTCCAAATGAGATATACATCCTATACCTAGTCCATCATAGAGTGGGTATTTATTTACTCGTCACTTCAAAATGACGAGTGAAATTCACCCCATCCTAGAATGGATGGGGTGTAAGATGTACACCCCATTTGGAGTGTACATCTAGCATTTTTCTTTTATTATGAGCTATGCTCAATGTACACCCCAAATAGAGTGTACATCCTACACTTAGTCCATCCTAGGATGGATATTTATCCACTCGTCACTTCGAAGTGACGAATGAAATTCACCCAATCCTAGGATGGATGGGGTGTAAGATGTACACCCCATTTGGGGTGTACATCATTTCCTTCTGTTATGAGTTATGCTACATGTACATCCTACACCTAGTCTATCTTAGGATAGGTATTTATCCACTCGTCACTTCGAAGTGATGAGTGGAATTCACCCCATCCTAGGATGAATGGGATGTATATGTAGTAAATACCAGCGTTTTAAAAAAATATTATTATATAAGTATCAAATTAATTTATTAAATAATAAATTTTACTATTATTTTTAATTTTTGATATTTTAAAGTGTTGATATTTTAAAGTGTTGAAATTTTAAAATATCCTAACACTTCTGACTGACGTTAGAATTTTTTTAACTCCTAATATTTTAAAACATCAGAATATATTTTAATAATATTTGACATATATAAGCTCCGCTACATACGGGATGTATTTTTATTTTCAAATATTTTTAAAATAAATATATTTAAATGTTTAATTTTTTGTAGTGTCCACTCTTGGTGCTAAGATATTTTAAAAGAGAATATATATATATATATATATATATATATATATATATATATATATATATATATATATATATATATATAATATATGAGTCTGGCTATTGTGCTCATGCTTGTAAATTTTTTACTGTTAGATTTATTTATTTGATTAATTTCATTTCTTGAATCATTTTATTTCACCAATTATTTACTTAACGTAAGGGTTTATTATCATTCTAATCACATATCTTTTTATTTAAGAACTAAAAATATATAAATATTAATGACTTAATATATATTTTTATAAATATTAAAATTTAATTATATATATATATTATAATTAATGATAGGATAATTATTAATTAATGATGTGATAATTATTAAGATACTATAATACTACCACATCATCAGAAAGTATTAATATTTAGTTAGCTAAATTAATTATTACAGTAATTAAAAAATTTTGAGTAAAAAAAATATTACATTAAAGTTCGATGATCAAAATATCACGCAGTCTCAAAGTTTGAGAACCGCCTTTATCATTTGAGTTTATTTTTCTTAGACGAATAAAATGAATGTCACACTATTTTATTATTTAAAAAAAAGAAGAAAAATTTAATGGTGAGTGTAAAGATCATGTACATTGCGTAAAATGTTGGATTTAATAAACTACACTTACACTTGAAATTTTGTTTTATGTATTCTACTTGATAATGTTGATATATGCATATTATTCACATTGTGGGATCGCTAAATGAGCTCGTTCAGACACGTGCAATATATCTGTCGAACGGAAAAAAAAAATTTATATTTAAATGTTGGTGTTTTTGTTTTTATTGAATACGGATATCCACAATATCAGTACTGATACTCGCAAATATTAGTACCAATATGCAGAGAAGTTATGCAAAAATCGAAAGTTTTTTTCATTCCATGTACTCAGTATAAATTTTACAATTTTATAAATTTTACCCTCCAAATTTTATTGTCGCATTAATTTTACGTTGAAAACACTCAAATGACGATCAAGCACTTGGAAGTTATAGAAAATAGTTTCAATTGCTATTTCTCATTAATTAAACCTTTACAATTTATAAAAATTCAGTATATTATACAATTCAAGTAACTGTTAGTAGTTTCTAGAGTAAAAGTAACAGCTAGTAATTAATTGTTAGGCACATGATTATATTATTAGGTTTGTCACACATTATATGTAATGAAATCTAAGATCAACTGACATGCGGAAACACTTCAAAAATGTTGTAATGTAATTAAAAAAAAGATTAATTACATAAGACTCTATATAAACATATCGAATAGCAGATATATTTCTACAAAGTTCAATTTTTCATATTTATTCTTTCAAAAGTCCAACGTTATTCATATATATCCCTCCAGTTTATTATCGTTACTTCATTATTTAATTTTTAATCGATTATATGCTAAATGACAGTTTTACTCTTTTAAAAATATTCTTTTAAAAAATAATATAAAAATATTTGAAAGGGTAAAAAGATAAATTTATCTTACTAACTAATCAAAATTAAGTATTTAGTCTGTGCTTAACTAAATTTTTCTAATCAGATAGACGATACGAATATAATTAATTAGTGGATCAGTTTTTTAATTAATTAATAGGCACTCAAAACTAATTTAATTAAGGCAAGTGCATGTGAACTTCATTGCACTGTGCAAACAGTTCCTTCCTTTGATTAACTTCTAGAAAATGTGAATCATTGGAATGCGTAGCCCACCATGCATAATTTTTTTATGATAAAAATTTAATTAATTAATTATATATATATATATATACACGTAGGGTGATAATATGTGTGGTACATAAAGAATTGCTTGTTTAGACCTATGCAGTAGCTAGGTTACCAAACATAGTAAACTCCCTCCCCTTAATTATTGATCCCAAGATATGAATTAATTAATATTTGATTAATTATCCAAACCTTATCTTAATCCCCCTCGAATTCCACAATTTTTATCCTTATATTGTTAAAACTAAGATTAATTAAGAGAATTGAAAGTGTAAAATATAAATTAATATTTTATTTTTTTTCACCTTTTTTTTGTAATTAATTTTGGCCGAGTATATATGTACTGAAATCAACTGCAGTATTTTGGTCAATTTGAATTTCAGCCAAAAATAAAATTGAAGTGACCAAATTAAAATAGCGTAAATGTTCATTTAATTATAGCCAAAAACTATTTCATCATTTTTTATTTTTAGCGAAACAAATATACGCTATATATATTATATATATATATATATATATATATATATATATATTATATATATATATAAATATATGTAACAAAGCATTAATAAATTAGGGAGGTGCAATCCATGCGATCTTACACAGATGAAATGTCCGAATTCTAGCTATCACAACAGAAGAAGACCACTGCAGCTGCTTGTAGTCACCGCAATATACCATCATCCATCAGCGAGGTCTGCAACATCAGCGAAAAAAAAAATAAGCTCAATTAAAAAATAATTAAATTTTAAGTTTGACATCAACTATTAAATTTTTAATAAATTATGCAGGATATCATTTATATTTATTATTATTATTATTATTATTATTATTTTTTAATCACATAGAGTGTAGTTTTACTATTTCATAGATTCCTACTCTATCAACTTTTGGACAGTAGAGAAATTTACAACACACACTTAATTGTCACACACATCATGGCTTTTGCTTTACGCTCACGTCGAGGGTGTTTACTTTTTCATTGGTGCTGTGGAAATTAAGTGGAAGCACTGGGTAATATGAAATTTTGATGCTTACAAGTCATCAACAACACATAAAATGGTCACATTGTAAAATGACTTTACCCAATATATATATTTCTCCCTTTTTATTTACTTTCCTTTTTTTATTTTTTTTGCAAACAATTTTAATGTTTTTAAACCTCTCAACTATAACTTTGTTGTGTATTGTATGTATTGGTACGCGAGCACTACAATAAAATTATACTATAACGGTACTTTTAAATATTTCTAAAAGTTAAAAAAAGTACTGCTGACAAAAATATCGACACTTATTATTAGTGTCGTTATATGTGCAGTCGCTAGGATGTATAACGATACATTATTATAATGTGTCCCAAAAATATATCTTTATAATAATTTTGAATATATATGGAATATTAATAACACATTTATATAAAAATATTCTAAAAATATGTTTCTATAATCTAATTTTATTATAGTAAAGCATTTTGAGTTTAAATCTAAAAATATCATTCTAAAGAGGAGGGTTTGGGGATTAAGAATTTCCCTGGGACACTATATATATTTTTATATTTTTGAAAGTAGAAACGATTTTGTATTTGTAAGTAGGGTTAATTGCATACGGCTCTCTGCAAACATATCGATATATATAATATTATATATATATATATAATATATATATATATATATATATATATATATATATATATATATATATATATATATATATATATATATATATATATCTGAACTTTTATATTTATATGTTTGAAAGTAGAAACGATTTTGTATTTGTAAGTAGGGTTAATTGCATACGGCTCCCTGCAAATATATCGAATAGCAGATATATATTCTTACAAAGTTTAACTTTTTCATATTTATCTCTTCAAAAATCCAACGTTATTCATATATATCCCTACCGTCTATTTCTGTTAGAAAAATCGAGTTAACCATAGGTTAAATACTTCATCTTGATTAGTTAGTGAGATAAATTTATCTTTTTACCTTTTCAGATATTTCTGTATTATTTTTTAAAGAAATATTTTTAAAAGAACAAAACTGTCATTTCATATATAATCTGTTTAAAAATAAACAGGGAACTAACGATAATAAATCGGAGGAATATATATGAATAACATTAAACATTGTAGGAATATATCTGCTATTCGATATATTTGCAGGGAGCCATATGCAATTAACCCTTGTAAGTATTATATTTGGTTTAAATTTATAATTATTTAAATTAAAATTAAATTCTAATCTAATTAGACTAAAATATAATTTTAAAATTAATTTTCACTATTTAGATTACAAGTAAAGTCTAATTTAACTAAAATTAAAATTAAATTTTTATTTAAATTTATATATTATATAAAGCATATTCAATCGTCTTAATGACGACGGAAGCTCTAATTAATTAAGCAACTAAGAAGGATTTGTGGGGCATCGGTCTCCTGCACGTTGATGATAGCCCGAAATTTTTTTTTATTAGAGGCATGCTGTAATTAATTAAGAAACCAAGGAACACATTGAACGACGTGCTAAGTCGAACGGTTTCAAAATCAGTTGGGTAGATGATTTCAAATTTAATTAAAATTTTAGTCTTTGAGAGCTTTAATCTTTATATTTTATTTTTGATATTAATAAAAAATTTTAATTCGTCTTCGTCCGCGGACGTAAGTCGGTGGTCGAACTACGTAAATTTTAATGTGTTTTTATTTTCTTTTTTTTTCTTACGTTATTTTTTTTTCAAATCTATCTTTTTAACAATAAGTTATTTTTAATGATAGAACGTCTGATTCGGCGATCGGTTTCACTAAACAAAATTTATAATGTTTGAATTATCTAAAAATTTAATTTTATAATTTTTTGATTTTGTTTGCCTAATAAACAAATAGTTTCAAAATAAACGGCTGAAAATAAAATTTTTATTAAAAATAGTGATAAAAGATTCAAATTTTAAATCGAAAGTATTGATCTTACTCTTGATATTAAGTAGAATTTTTTATTAATGTTTAACCTAATTTGAATCGTTCTGCACCGTCGAACTTACAAACGTATCATATCGGCCGTTAAAATAGTTGTTAGGATCAAAAAATGGCTTCACGCGATTGGCCCCTATAAGTGACCCTAGGAGATTTCGAATGCGCCACGTGCCAACGGATCAAGCGATCGGGTCGAGAAGGAATCTGCTCGGCCGGGTTCTCTTTGGTAACTCTCGCTACCGTTCAGTTTAGAGTAGCCGAATCGGCTTTATGGAGGTAGAGAGGGATTACCGAATTCGACTTAGAATAGTCGAACCAGATGAAAAGATAATGAAACGGCTAAAAAGCCAATTATAACTCTTATATATAAAGAAAACACAAATAATGTCAGGGCTGATGGGCCAATTAAAACTTTATAAAATAAGATACAAAAAATGATACGGCTGATGGGCTGATTATAACTTTATATTGTTTGGAAAGGGGATACAAAGAAGAGAGGAATAGAGAAATTACAAGTAAGCATACTCTTAGGAAAGCAGTAAATGCAATTATAAAAAGTTAAGTTAATTTACTTCTAGATATGAAGAAGCTGTGGTGGTATCGGGCTTACGAGGTTGCCGGACCTCTTTTCCTTCGATGGTTCGGATATTTATACACATCCCGAACCAAATTATTAGGCGCCGATTTGAATTATTGGCGTTAATTGGGAGAAGTTATCGGATATTCAGTAACCACTTTCTTTTGAGGCGAATACCCTTAAGTAGGATAGTAGTCGCCTCTCCGTCCAGGTTCATCCCTTTGTTATCGCGGCAGAGCGTGATCCTGGGCGCTTTCCGATGCTGGAAGCCGCTTGTCGTTTTGGGTTAATTGCGAGATTCGCGCCCGCACTGCTTTTCGAAATCTTTCCTTTACCGACTCGGGCTGCCGAAAGCTGACTCAGACTCCCGCATTTTCGTCGGAGCGATTCGATGGTTGCTTTCGGCCGAAGTCAATACTAGATGAGGCGCGACTCTTCTCATCGACTGCTTCTTCTACCGGCTGATGCCTTCAACCGTTGGTATGCATCGCGTGCTGCGTTCTCACGCGACTGAGATCGGTCCAGATTAGGACACAAGTCACTCTTTTCTGACTCAAAACCCCCATCGGCTGATACCTTTAGCCGATTATAGACACCACATGTCGCTCCCTCAAGTGGTTAAAAACCTGGTCTCAACACTATCTTTGCCCAAAAGATCGTCCTAGAGGAGGTGATAATCTTTCTATTGACCATTTCTCTTATCGGCTGATTCTACTATCGGCAGGTACCTTCAGCCGATAGCATCCGTCGCGTCCTATGTCTTTGCATGACTGAGGTCGGTCTGGATCGGGATGCAGACTCTTCTTCGGTTGACCCGTCCTTCCGTCGACTAGTGTCTTCGTTTGATGGCGTGCACCTCGTATTGTACTGTTACACGCCTAAGACCGGTATGAATCCAGACATGGGTCTTTCCTTCTTTGGCTTGATTAACCGAAGGTTGATTCCGACTCCACCTGCTTCGTCGTCTGATCGGGGCGGTCGGATATCTTTCTTCAATCGCAATCGATCCTAAATATCGTGATGAATTCTACGTCGGCCGCTTCTCCTATCGGCTGACGCCTCCACCCGATAGTATATCGCGTGCTGCACGCCTTCGTACTCGGGGCTAATCTCAATCGAGACGCTAGTCCCTCTTCGTCGACTCTAACTCCTATCGGCTGATGTCTTTCAACCGATGGTTGGCGCCACGTGTCACTCCCTCCTGTGGCAGAAAAATCTGGTCTCAACAATATTTTTTTTTTTTTTTTTTTTTTCAGACCGTGTTGTCTCACTCTTGTTGCTTAATTCAATTTCCTAATAAATGAAAGCAGGTAACGTGCTACCTTTCTCTCAAAAAAAAAAAAAAAAAATTTGAGACTCTTTGATCATTTGGTAAATGATGCTGAAAAATTATAAAATTTAGTTTCTAAATAATTTTAATAGCGTAAATCATACTTAACAGAGTCAATCGTCGAATCAAATATCTAACCATTAAAAACAACTTATAAGAACAAAAGTTTTTATATTTTCGAAAGCACAAAAAATGTGTTATATATATATAGCAGAGTTTATATACTTTCAAAAATATAAATCCGACTATACTTGTAAATTTTTTACCATTAAATTTGTATTGAAATTTATGCTATTGTATTTTTACTTTTTCTTTTTTTAGTTAACTTTACAATAGCACAAATCTCAATATAAATTCTATAATAATAATAATAATAATAATAATAATAATAATAATAATAATAATAATATATTCTGAAATGATCTTCCTCACTTTATATTTACGAATTAACACAATTAATATTTATTACCACTATTAGCTATTAATTATTATTTAGTAAAGAATAATTAAAAATATTAAATTTAATAAAGCTTCTATTGAATTTAATAGAATTTTCAAATTTGATTGAAATCATATACATAGATTGAATTAAAAGTTAGAGTGATTAAAAGACAATAATAATTAAAAGAAAAAAGTTTGTGTCACATATCAAAACAAGCTGTAGTTGAGCGGGTCTCCATCTCCATCTATTTTATCTTTAATATTTTAAAATAATAAAAAAATAAGACAAGAGAGATCAAGTTCAAAATAATTATAAGTCACATGGTAAATAATTAATTAATAAAATAAGTAACTTACCAATTTTGGTATTAGTAGCCTAATAAGACAAAAGCTTTTATTATGAGCTTTTACTTTTGGGACTTAAAACACATGTTTAAGTTTTCCACAGCAATAAATAAAAGCGTTAGTATTTAATTATTTAACAAACTCTTTGCTCTTATAATGTCACAAACAAATAATTTTGATTTGGATTTTAAATGTGGATTCAAACAATTAGATTTATTGATCTAGCTAGGTTTATTTATTCATTTTATGCATTGTAATACAAATAATTATATATAGTATCCCTTATCTTATTAAAATTTGTATTTGCAGGTCCCTTAGATCCAGTCCAAGTCCAACTCAAATTAACTACTGGACCATTGACCCTAGATATAGAATGGCAAAAAAGGATTTTAATTGACTTGGTCTTGTAGACCCAAGACTTTTTTTTTTAAAAAAAACAATAATTTATTTTCTTTTGTTTAATTGGATCTTAGCCCATAGGCCCATTTCCCCGAACTTTCCCTAGGGTGGACCAATTTGCAAAAACAAAATCAAAGATGTATATGTTTTGACGGTCTTTCTAAAGGCTTCTAACCCCATAACACATTTCTCGAGCACGAGCACGAATTTTTCAACCACAGACTCAGGAGATCGATCCCCTGACCTTTTGTGTGACACCTGGATAAAGATCGATCCCCTAATCTCTTATGTGACATCTGGATAACTAAAATTGTATCCGTTTTTAAATTGACAAGATTGAATTATAATAATTATTATTATTATTTTTAAAATTACTAGGCGGATAACTTGATCGTCATCAAACGTAGCTGCGTCAGTCACACCATCATCCATGACACCGCTATGTTCCCGTGACAACGACAACACGCGATTATTCAATCAATTTATTTGGCCTGCGAGATTCGACTGCAACAGCGTAGAAATTTTGGGCCAGAAATAACTGAGGATTAAAATATCACGCGCCTTGAATACTGAGGATTGGTCAATTGGAAATTAAATAAGAAAGGAGTGGTGTTTGGTTGTGGAAGTGATTTTAGACTTTGAATGGCATGGTGGGGCCCACAAATTGTACAATTATCATGTGAGTACATTTAAATGTACCATGAACTAACTTAGGTCAAGGAATTGCCTTTTTTTTTCTAAAGGACATGCTTTCATTATTTTTATTCTTTTCATTTAGGTAGAGGCTCCATTGAAAATTTTTATTTATACATTCCAAAATAAAGGTATAGATCTTACACTTCTAATCCTACGGTTCACATGTAAAAATTTAAATAAACTATAGTAAAATAAAAATTATTATTATTATTATTATTAGAAAATAATTATTTTTTGATAAAACTGATGTAAAATGTACTGTCCACGTAAAAATATACTACTAGCATTGCTCTCACCCTGAAATATCTTCATTCATATAATAATTTCTTAATTGATCGCACTAATTAATTTATATTTTAGTAATTTAAAGTTATTAATATTATCCAAATAATTCAAAAATAATAAATAATAAATAATTCAAAAGAAATCATCTATATGATCACTAGCAAGTATTCTTTATTATTTTTTAATCGAGTGACTAATGTTAATTACTTTTAATTGATAAAGTATGAATCTCAGTGATTAATTATAAAATTTTGAACTTTTAATTTGGATGGTAAATATAAAATTTTGAAAGTTTAAAAGCTATATACAAATGAACAAAAGTTGGGATAATAATTCTGATGCATCTAACCCTTTAATACGCATAAAGTTACAATATGCATGATAAGGTGCTATGGTTTATTAATCAAATTCCACACCCAAAAAAGAAAAAAATAAAAAATAAAAAAATAAAAAGTCAATTGACATGCCAAACATAGTTAAGTGTGTTTGACTACCTTAATTGCAAGTAGTGGTCTTTGTTAAATTATAAATTTTGCTTTGAATTCTTTTTTGTATTTTTTGTTGGTATTAATTAATTAGAAGCAGTTTTATGGGGCATTTCTGTGGGCCTCTTTGAATACTGTTCTTATAAATTACTGATAACGTTATGTTGACACACATAAATAGTTTTAAAAAATTCTATAAGATTCTACACATGTTATAAAGGGCTTTGAATAATTCATATATATCTTACATACACAATTAACTCAGAACAACCTAACTAAAACAAGTGGTTAGGGTTTTCAGAGTTCATTAATCCAATTTCTTTAATTAGTTGGGGATCATCATATTAACTATAGACTCTTGTTCTTGTAACATATATCACTGGGTATTACTATATGGGTATATATAAGTGTACACCCCAATTAGGGTGTACATCTTACACCTACTCCATTCTGGGATGGGGTGAATTCCACTCGTCCCATCGATGGGACGAATGATGAAATACCCATCCCAGGATGGGATGAGTGTAGGATGTACATCCCATTTGGGGTGTACACGTAGCACTCCTCAAACCAATCTTATTTTAATTTACTATATATATATATATATATATATATATATATAATATATATAATATATATATATATATATTTCAATCTTAGCTCAAAATATAAAAAGCTTGAAACATTTGAGTTTTCCTAAAATTTTTATGAGGATGGAAGAGATAATGGATCTTAAATTTGATAAATCTAAAATGGTGAGAGTGTGACACCCCAATAGTCTCATATCGAATAGAAATGAAATTGTGATTGTATATATAAGAGATATGGATACAAGTAATAATAACTGGGTTTAAGCATTTTGAGCTGTGGTTTGAACCCAACGAGTTATTATTGCTAGTGAGTCGGATCGTTACATTTGATATCAGAGCCAATTATCAGTTGAAAGTGTACGTGTGACGAGTCTCGGTTGAGCCTGGATCTAGATGATAGGGCTAACGAGACAGGTCTCACATCGACTAATGATCTTGGGTTGTGTCTGTGCTTCGACTGACAAGAAAGTCAGGCCTAAATGAGAGGAGTCTGTGACACTAGTAATAATAACTGGGGTTAAGTATTTTGGATTGTGGTTAGAACCCAACGAGTTATTATTGCCAGTGGCCGAATCGTAACAGAGAACTTCTAAAGAAAATAGATTATAAGTAATGCATTTTGCACACCTACATGATCCATCTAAGATCTCCATCTAAGATCCAATATTTTCTCAGCTTATTATTTTTTTTAAATAATATTAATTTTTTTTAAAAAAAAATTGCAAGCATAAAGTTTTTATTTCCTATTAAGTGTATAAGTAATATTTCTCATGGATTATAGATGTTCTCCGTTCATTTCTCGTTGGATCTAAATGGTAATCACTTAAGCCCGTTAAGTGACATAAAGTTAATTGGTTGCGGAATTTACAAATTGGTCCCATAGTAAGCCCAACTTAGAAACTTCACGAAGCCCATTACACTACATTAAGATATGAGATAAAAACAATGAAATTAATGACCAATTGTTTGGCAATTAAATCAAATTCTAATTTTTTTTTTTTGGGATAATTGCCTGTGTACCCTGAAATCTGAAGAAATATCTGATTTACCTCTCTTATTTTTTTCTTTCCAATATACCCCTCATACGTTCCACCATTATTAAAAATACCTCTACCGTTTCCCTTTGTTAAGTTAACTAGGGTTAAACTAGAGTTAAATAATAATCGGAGTTGAAAACTATCAGATATACCTATTTTGTCCCTATCTACCAAAACTATTGAAAATTTTAAGAGTACATAAGAAAAGTTGGTTATAGTAGAAGGATATATTTGAAAGGGCAAAATGGTAATTTCACACAGATAACGGCAGCTCCAAACGGTACACTAACAGATTTTAACTTCAGGGGTATTTTGAAAAAAAAGTTGAACGTAAGAAGGGTAGTTTTAATATTAGCCTTTTAAGATGGATAAATCTGAAAACAGAAAAATTTTTAGGGGTATATAGAAAATTGCCGCTTTTTATTTAGAGAGAAAGGTAGCATGCTATCCGTGAACCGAGTTCGAAGCCTAGTTGCTTCACATTTCCAGCTAAGTTTATTTCAAAAATAAACGAAGCGAATAGCATGTTATCTTTCATTAAAAAAAAAAAAATTAGAGAGAAGGCACATAAAGATAAGTGTTTCTCCATATCCTGTTGGGATCGTAGAATATATTTCTCAATAAAAATAGAGCAATCGATATAATTTATATCTTTTACAGAAACAATCGAAATATTTTTTTTCCAAAGAACATTTTTATCATATGGTAGTGTAATGAAGGGTTAAGCTGTTTTTGTTTGTGAATATTGTATAAATTGAATTTAACTTCTATATATAGCTGAATGTGTTGATGGACAGGATTTTTGGTTTTCTCTTGTCCTTTGTCACTATTGTTAACTCTCCATATGTTTTAGCCAATATGTATGGGACAAAGCTTTTTTACAAGAATCAAAATAAAAGAAAATATCACTGCTAACTTTGTTTTGAGAAACAAATTATGTTAATACATGGAGTGTTAGTGATTTGTCATGCAAATTCCAACAGCTCACTTTAACATATAGTTTGTATTTTTTTATTAGAAAATGAAAGATAATCAGAGGCCAAATATTCTCATGAACAAATTCTTGCATTGCGAAAGCTTACTAAATGTTCCCTTCATCTCTCTCTCTCTCTCTCTCTCTTCTCTCTCTCTCTCTCTCTCACAGGGGCTATTTAATTATACGCAGTTATAACTTATGACACCTCCATAGTTCACGTCGGATAACAATAAAATTATAATTGAATTTATAAAAAAATATGAACATAAATAAGAATAAATGGGTTTAAATATTTTGGGTCGGTAGTTAGGCCCAACGAATTATTATTGTCAGTGGGCCGGGTAGTGATATTTGGTATCAGAGTCAATTACCATCTAAAAATGTGTGACGAGTTTCGGCTGACGTTGAGTCTGAAAGACAATGTGAGGATTATGTACGTCAAGTCTAAATGGAAAAAAATTTAAAAATTTGTGACACCGCAATAGTCCCACATCGGATGAAAATAAAATTGTGATTTTTCGAAAATTTGTGACACATGATATTTTCGAAAATTTGTGACACCCCAATAGTCCTACATCGGATAAAAATAAAATTGTGATTGGATATATAAGAGATTATGGACACTAGTAATAATAACTGGGTTTAAGCATTTTCGGCTGGTGATTGGGTCCAACAAGTTATTATTGCTGGTGAATCGGGTCGTTACATTTGATATCAGAGCTATTCACCAGTAGGAAGTTTGCCTTTGGCACCCCGCGGGGTACAAAGGTGCTCACCGAGGGTATCTAATGACAACTCCATTTCCATCCGATGTGGGACTATTGGGGTGTCACAGACTCCTCCCGTTTAACCCTGACGTCATCGTCAGCCCAAACAAACACACAACAGCCCAAGAACACCAGGCGATATGAGACTTGTCTCGCTAGCCCTGTCATCTAGACCCAGGCTCAGTCGAGACTCGCCGCACACTTCCGGCTGGCTCTGATACCAAATGTAACGACCCGGCCCACTAGCAATAATAACTCGTTGGGCCCAACCCACAGCCCAAAATGCTTAAGCCCAGTTATTATTACTAGTGTCCATGTCTCATAGATATCTAATGACAACTCCATTTCCATCTGATGTGGGACTATTGGGGTGTCACAATGGGATAGTATTGTGATTAGATTTATAAAACACCATGGACACGAGTAATAATAATTGGGTTTGAGCATTTTGGGCCAGTAGTTGGGCCTAATGAGTTATTATTGCTAGTGGATCGGGTCATTACATTTGGTATCAGAGCCAATCACTAGTCGGAAGTGTGTGACGAGTCTCGACTAAGCCAGAGTCTGAAAGAAAATATGACAGGCTATGTCAAGAGTCTGAATGATGAGACTAACGAAATAAGACTAACGAGACAAGTCTCACATCGCCGGATGATCTTGTGATGCGTGTGTATTTAGACTGACGAGTACGTCAAGCCTAAACGGTGATTGGGTATATAAAATATAACGACACTAATAATAATAATTGGGCTTAAATATTTTTGTTCGATGATTGGACCCAACGAGTTATTATTTCTAGTGGGGCGGGTCGTTACATAACTACAATACTATTATAATATTTTGCAGATTCAAGTTTAGTATTTAGGTTGATGCATTTGAATTGAACTGTTACAGCTAGAACTATCCAAGGAGACCAAATTATAGCCCTTAATTAGAACTGCACCTAAATAGGTCATAATTCAATTACATAGGTCAGGGAGGGTAATTTTAAACAAAAAGTACACTTAATTATCTCACTAATAATCTTTTTTTTTTTTTTATTTCGGACATGACGGTAATCTCACCATCTTTATTATATATATATATATATATATATATAGAGAGAGAGAGAGAGAGAGAGAGAGAGAGAGAGAGAGAGAGAGAGAGAGTATATCCGGCTACTATATTATTAATAGTACCAAGTTATTGGTATTATCAAGTTTTCTACCCTTAGATCAACATCTTTGATCATTTTCATCTGTTCGATTTTATTATTTTCTTAATCACTTATTAAACCGAACAGGCCCACTATCATTTTAACCACATATTTTTTAATCCAAAGGTTAAAAATTTAATAGCACCAATAACTTAATACTATTAATAGTATTCCAGAGTAGCTATATATATATATATATTATATATTATATATATATATATATATATATCTATATTATATATATATATATATATATATATATTATAATAAAATTATTAAATATACTTCTTATTTTATACACCAAGGAAATAAATTATTTATAATTGTAACACTTTCTACTATATTTAGTGGGAGCAGGTAATTGCACCTATAATATTTCTAATTGTATGCAATTTTAATTATTCTGTATTTATAGTTACATTCGACAAAACAACTTCTGTATATAAATAGATGTAAATATCAACATTTTCCTTTTAAAAATCGAATCAAATAGCAAACCGGAAATGCTATTGGATCAAGAATCGCCCATTCAACTAATGGGTAAACCACTAATTGGGCAGACACCAGCATAATATCATAAATATTTAATTTTTATTTTTATTTTTATTATTTTATATATATATATATATATATATACTTATATATATATTATATATATATATATATATATAATATATGTTACTATTCTATCAATAGCAAAGTCATTAGGACTATTAGGTTTTTAGCCCTTGAATTAAGAGAGATGTGGTTAAAATAATACTGGGCCTCTAGAATTTAGTGGGTTGTTGGAGAAATAGTACGATCTAAGGGTAGAAATGATCAAAAGGATAGATTTAACGGTGGAAAACTAGCTAGGTAGCACCAAATTCTTTGTGCTATCGATAGTATAATAGCCCGACTATATATATATATATATATATATATATATATATATATATGTACACAGAGTTGAGCTCTTATATATGCTTTTAAAAACTAAGTTATTGGTATTTATAGGATTTTAGTCCTTAGATGAAAGGATGTGCAGTTAGGATGATAGTAGACCCCTTAGGTTTAGCGGGTGATTGGTGGAATAGTATGATCTAAAAGTTGAAATTAGTCAAAAAGATAGATTTAACGATTGAAAACTTATAAACATCAAATTGTTGATTCTTTTTTACAAACATAGCGCAGGGACCTATATTTATTATTATATATATATTTATATATATATATTAATATATATATTATATATAATATATATATAGTATATATATATATAAATATTCGGCTACTATATTTTTATGAGTAAAATCTTTTTGTATTCATAAGTTTTTATCTGTTGGATGAAAAAATATGCGGTTAGAATTATAGTAGTTTTTAGGATTTATACTATTTCACCAATAACCTAGTAAACTCTAGGGGTTCCACTATCATCCTAACCACACATTCCTTCATCTAATGGTGATAAAGTTATGAGTACAAAGAGATTTATAATTATAAGAGTATAGTAGCTCTACGCTATATATATATATATAGCGTAGGATACTATACTCTTAATTATAATTATAGTAGAACTTATATGCTTTTAAAGCCATGCTCATTCATACTTACAAATTTTTTATCATTAGATTTATTTTGAGATTTGTGCTTTTTACTGTATCTTTCTCTCTCTTTAGTTGGTTTTACTAAAACACAAATCCAATACAAATTTAATGATAAAAAAAACACAAGTATGGATGAACTTGTGCTTTTAAAAGCATATAAGCTCTAATATATATATATATATATATATATATATATA
>CM054936.1:4596225-4686867 GCA_029168755.2 Tillandsia fasciculata
ATTAATCAAATTATGTGTGCCAAAAAAAATTTAATATAAAAATAATTTGTAAAAGATATTTGAAAAAAAAATATTATTATTAAGTATTTTTGTTATGAGCTATGCTACATGTACACTCCAAATGAGATATACATCCTATACCTAGTCCATCATAGAGTGGTATTTATTTACACTCGTCACTTCAAAATGACGAGTGAAATTCACCCCATCCTAGAATGGATGGGGTGTAAGATGTACACCCCATTTGGAGTGTACATCTAGCATTTTCCTTTTATTATGAGCTATGCTCAATGTACACCCCAAATAGAGTGTACATCCTACACTTAGTCCATCCTAGGATGGATATTTATCCACTCGTCACTTCTTCGAAGTGACGAATGAAATTCACCCAATCCTAGGATGGATGGGGTGTAAGATGTACACCCCATTTGGGGTGTACATCATTTCCTTCTGTTATGAGTTATGCTACATGTACATCCTACACCTAGTCTATCTTAGGATAGGTATTTATCCACTCGTCACTTCGAAGTGATGAGTGGAATTCACCCCATCCTAGGACGAATGGGATGTATATGTAGTAAATACCAGCGTTTTAAAAAAATATTATTATATAAGTATCAAATTAATTTATTAAATAATAAATTTTACTATTATTTTTAATTTTTGATATTTTAAAGTGTTGATATTTTAAAGTGTTGAAATTTTAAAATATCCTAACATTTCTGACTGACGTTAGAATTTTTTTAACTCTTAATATTTTAAAACATCATAATATATTTTAAGAATATTTGACATATATAAGCTCCGCTACATACGCGATGTATTTTTATTTTCAAATATTTTTACCAATGTTTTTAAATATAACGTTAAATTATATTAAAACACTTTTAAGTATTATTAAATATTAAAATAAATATATTTAAATGTTTAATTTTTTGTAGTGTCCACTCTTGGTGCTCAGACATTTTAAAAGAGAATATATATATATATATATATATATATATATATATATATATATATATATATATATATATATATATAATATATGAGTCTGGCTATTGTGCTCGTGCTTGTAAATTTTTTACTGTTAGATTTATTTATTTGATTAATTTTATTTCTTGAATCATTTTATTTCACCAATTATTTACTTAACGTAAGGGTTTATTATCATTCTAATCACATATCTTTTTATTTAAGAACTAAAAATCTATAAATATTAATGACTTAATATATATTTTTATAAATATTAAAATTTAATTTTATATATATATTATAATTAATGATGGGATAATTATTAATTAATGATGTGATAATTATTAAGATACTATAATACTACCGCATCATCAGAAAGTATTAATATTTAGTTAGCTAAATTAATTATTACAGTAATTAAAAAATTTTGAGTAAAAAATATATTACATTAAAGTTCGATGATCAAAATATCACGCAGTCTCAAAGTTTGAGAACCGCCTTTATCATTTGAGTTTATTTTTCTTAGACGAATAAAATGAATTAGACGAATAAAATGAATGTCACACTATTTTATTATTTAAAAAAAAGAAGAAAAATTTAATGGTGAGTGTAAAGATCATGTACATTGCGTAAAATGTTGGATTTAATAAACTACACTTACACTTGAAATTTTGTTTTATGTATTCTACTTGATAATGTTGATACATGCATATTATTCACATTGTGGGATCGCTAAATGAGCTCGTTCAGACACGTGCAATATATCTGTCGAACGGAAAAAAAAAAATTTATATTTAAATGTTGGTGTTTTTGTTTTTATTGAATACGGATATCCACAATATCAGTACTGATACTCGCAAATATTAGTACCAATATGCTGAGAAGTTATGCAAAAATCGAAAGTTTTTTTCATTCCATGTACTCAGTATAAATTTTACAATTTTATAAATTTTACCCTCCAAATTTTATTGTCGCATTAATTTTACGTTGAAAACACTCAAATGACGATCAAGCACTTGGAAGTTATAGAAAATAGTTTCAATTGCTATTTCTCATTAATTAAACCTTTACAATTTATAAAAATTCAGTATATTATACAATTCAAGTAACTGTTAGTAGTTTCTAGAGTAAAAGTAACAGCTAGTAATTAATTGTTAGGCACATGATTATATTATTAGGTTTGTCACACATTATATGTAATGAAATCTAAGATCAATTGACATGCGGAAACACTTCAAAAATGTTGTAATGTAATTAAAAAAAAGATTAATTACATAAGGCTCCATATAAACATATCGAATAGCAGATATATTTCTACAAAGTTCAATTTTTCATATTTATTCTTTCAAAAGTCCAACGTTATTCATATATATCCCTCCAGTTTATTATCGTTACTTCATTATTTAATTTTTAATCGATTATATGCTAAATGACAGTTTTATCTTTTTAAAAATATTTTTTTTAAAAATAATATAAATATATTTAAAAGGGTAAAAAGATAAATTTATCTTACTAACTAATCAAAATTAAGTATTTAGTCTGTGCTTAATTAGATTTTTCTAATCAGATAGACGATACGAATATAATTAATTAGTGGATCAGTTTTTTAATTAATTAATAGGCACTCAAAACTAATTTAATTAAGGCAAGTGCATGTGAACTTCATTGCACTGTGCAAACAGTTCCTTCCTTTGATTAACTTCTAGAAAATGTGAATCATTGGAATGCGTAGCCCACCATGCATAATTTTTTTATGATAAAAATTTAATTAATTAATTAATTATATATATATATATATATATATATATATATATATATATATATATATATATATATACACGTAGGGTGATTATATGTGTGGTACATAAAGAATTGCTTGTTTAGACCTATGCAGTAGCTAGGTTGCCAAACATAGTAAACTCCCTCCCCTTATTTATTGATCCCAAGATATGAATTAATTAATATTTGATTAATTATCCAAACCTTATCTTAATCCCCCTCGAATTCCACAATTTTTATCCTTATATTGTTAAAACTAAGATTAATTAAGAGAATTGAAAGTGTAAAATATAAATTAATATTTTATTTTTTTTCACCTTTTTTTTGTAATTAATTTTGGCCGAGTATATATGTACTGAAATCAACTGCAGTATTTTGGTCAATTTGAATTTCAGCCAAAAATAAAATTGGAGTGACCAAATTAAAAAAGCGTAAATGTTCATTTAATTATAGCCAAAAACTATATTTCATCATTTTTTATTTTTAGTGAAACAAATACACGCTAGCTAGGTGTAATTATTATATATATATATATATATATATATATATATAACAAAGCGTTGATAAATTAGAAAGTGTACTTGGAGTTTTGCGATAGCAAAAAGCAAAAGGTGTGATTGATTTTTGAGTTATTAATTCCATTATTATGGAGAGAAAATGTTAGAAAAAAACTTGGATCTTATTAAGCATGGCTGCCTTTTTTTCTAATTTTTTAAATAAGATTTCTATATAAAATAATAAACAAGAAAATTATAAATTACTTGTAATTTTTACATAAAACTTTTTTTTTCTTTGTAATATAATTTATCATCCATCACTTGTTGGTGTTTTCTCTCTTCTTTTTTTTTAAGAAAAAAAAAATAAGCTCAATTAAAATTTTGAAAATAATTAAATTTTAAGTTTGACATCAACTATTAAATTTTTAATAAATTGCGCAGGATATCATTTATATTTATTATTATTATTATTATTATTATTATTATTATTATTATTATTTTTTAATCACATAGAGTGTAGTTTTACTATTTCATAGATTCCTACTCTATCAACTTTTGGACAGTAGAGAAATTTACAACACACACTTAATTGTCACACACATCATGGCTTTTGCTTTACGCTCACGTCGAGGGTGTTTACTTTTTCATTGGTGCTGTGGAAATTAAGTGGAAGCACTGGGTAATATGAAATTTTGATGCTTACAAGTCATCAACAACAAATAAAATGGTCACATTGTAAAATGACTTTACCCAATTTATTTTTCTTTTTTTTTTTATTTTTTTTATTTATTTATTTTTTTTTTTTGCAAACAATTTTAATGTTTTTAAACCTCTCAACTATAGCTTTATTGTATATAGTATTTATTGGTACGCGAGCACTACAATAAAATTATACTATAACGATATTATTTTAAATATTTTTAAAAATTAAAAAAAATATTGCTGACAAAAATATCGACACTTATTATTAGTATCGCTATATGTGCAGTCGTTAGGGCGTATAGCGATACTTTATTATAATGTATCCAAAAAATATGTCCCTATAACTTAATTTTGAATTTAGATAGAATATAAATAGAACACTTATATAAAAATATTATATTTTTATAATCTAATTTTGTTGTAGTGAAGCATTCTGAGTTTAAATCTAAAATTACCATTCTAAAGAGGAGGGTTTTGGGATTAACAATTTTCCTGGCGCACACACTAATATATATATATATATTATATATATATATATATATATATATATATATATAGAGCTGAACTTCTATACTTTTGAAAGTAGGAACGATTTTGTATTTGTAAGTAGGGTTAATTGTATACGGCTTTCTGTAAATATATCGAATAGCAGATATATTTCTATAAAATTTAACTTTTCATATTTATTCCTTCAAAAGTGCAACGTTATTCATAAATATTCCTACCTTCTATCTCTGCTAGAAAAATCTAGTTAACCATAGGTTAAATACTTAATCTTGATTAGTTAGTGAGATAAATTTATCTTTTTACCCTTCCAGATATTTCTGTATTATTTTTTGAAGAAATATTTTTAAAAGCACAAAACTATTATTTATATATAATATGTTAAAAAATAAACAGTGAACTAAGATAATAAACCGAAGGAATATATATGAATAACGTTGGACTTTTGAAGAGATAAATATGAAAAGTTGAACTTTGTAGGAATATACCTGTTATTCGATATGTTTGCAGAGAGCCGTATGTAATTAACCCTTGTAAGTATTATATTTGGTTTAAATTTATAATTATTTAAATTAAAATTAAATTTTAATCTAATTAGACTAAAATATAATTTTAAAATGGCTAAATTATAGAAAACCCCCCTCTAATATTCCGCTTTTCCACTTTACCCTCCTGTCTTTTAAAAGTCGACAACCTGCCCCCTCGTAATTACCGAAATATGCATTTACCCCCCAGCCAGATATGAAAGTCCATCCATGAGCCTCTAATGAGCCAATTGCTTGTAACAAATTGGTAAGAAATCAATTCATATTTGGCAGGGGGAAAGGGTAAATGCATCCATTAGAGGCTCATGGATGGACTTTCATATCTGGCAGGGGGGTAAATGCATATTTCGGTAATTACGAGGGGGCAGGTTGTCGACTTTTAAAAGACAGGAGAATAAAGTGAAAAAGCGGGATATTAGAGGGAGATTTTCTGTAATTTAGCCTTTTAAAATTAATTTTCACTATTTAGATTACAAGTAAAGTCTAATTTAACTAAAATTAAAATTAAATTTTTATTTAAATATATATATTATATAAAACATATCCGGTCGTCTTAATGACGACGTACGAAAGCTCTAATTAATTAAGCAACTAAGAAGGATTTGTTGGTCTCGTGCACGTTGATGATAGCCCGAAATTTTTTTTATTAGAGGCATGCTATAATTAATTAAGAAACCAAGGAACACATTGAACTACGTGCTAAGTCGAACCGTTTCAAAATCAGTTGGGTAGATGATTTCAAATTTAATTAAAATTTTAGTCTTTGAGAGCTTTAATCTTTATATTTTATTTTTTATATTAATAAAAAATTTTAATTTGTCTTTGTCCGCGGACGTAAGTCGGTGGTCGAACTACATAAATTTTAATGTGTTTTTTTTTTTCTTTCTTTTCTTACGTTATTTTTTTTCAAATTTATCTTTTTAACAGTAAGTTATTTTTAATGATAGAACGTCTGATTCGGCGATCGGTTTCGCTAAACAAAATTTATAATGTTTGAATTATCTAAAAATTTAATTTTATAATTTTTTGATTTTGTTTGTCTAATAAACAAATAGTCTCAAAATAAACGGCTGAAAATAAAAATTTTGTTAAAAATAGTGATAAAAGACTCAAATTTTAAATCGAAAGTATTGATCTTACTCTTGATATTAAGTAGAATTTTTTATTAATGTTTAACCTAATTTGAATCATTCTGCACCGTTGAACTTACAAACGTATCATATCGACCGTTAAAATCGTTGTTAGGATCAAAAAGTGGCTTCACGCGATCGGCCCCTATGAGTGACCCTCAGAAATTTCGAATGCGCCACGTGCCAACGGATCAAGCGATCGGGTCGAGAAGGGATCTGCTCGGTCGGGTTATCCTTTGGTAACTCTCGCGACCGTTCAGCTTAGAGTAGCCGAATCGGCTTTATGGAGGTAGAGAGGGATTACCGAATTCGACTTAGAATAGTCGAACCAGATGAAAAGATAATGAAACGGCTAAAATGCCAATTATAACTCTTATATATAAAGAAAACACAAATAATGACACGGCTGATGGCAGATTAAAACTTTATAAAATAAGATACAAAAAATGATACGGCTTATGGGCAGATTATAACTTTATATTGTTTGAAAAGGGGATACAAGGAAGATAGGGATAGAGAAATTACAAGTAAGCATACTCTTAGGAAAGCAGTAAATGCAATTAATTATAAAAAGTTAAGTTAATCTACTTCTCGATATGAAGAAGCTGTGGTGGTATCGGGCTTACGAGGTTGCCGAACCTCTTTTCCTTCGATGGTTCGGATATTTATACACATCCCGAACCAAATTATTAAGCACTGATTTGAATTATCGGCGTTAATTGGGGAAAGTTATCGGATATTCAGTAACCACTTTCTTTTGAGCAGAATACCCTTAAGTATGATAGTAGTCGCTTCTCCGTTCAGGTTCATCCCTTTGTTATCGCGGCAGAGCGTGATCCTGGGTGCTTTCCGATGCTGGACGCCGCTTGTCGTTTCGGGTTAATTGCGAGATTCGCGCCCGCACTTCTTTTCGAAATATTTTCTTTACCGACTCGGGCGGCCGAAAGCTGACTCAGACTCCCACCTTTACGTCGATTGCCTGGAGCGGTTCGATGGTTGCTTTCGGCCGAAGTCGATACTGGATGAAGCGCGACTCTTCTCATCGACTGCTTCTTCTACCGGCTGATGCCTTCAGCCGTTGGTATGCATCGCGTGCTGCGTTCTCACGCGACTGAGATCAGTCCAGATTAGGACACAAGTCCCTCTTTTCTGACTTAAAACCCCTATCGGTTGGTACCTTTAGCCGATGGTAGACACCACATGTCGCTTCCTCAAGTGGTGAAAAACCTGGTCTCAACACTATCTTTGCCCAAAAGACCGTCCTAAAGGAGGTGATAATCTTCCTATTGACCGTTTCTCTTATCGGCTGACTCTACTATCGGCAGGTACCTTCAGCCGATAGCATCCGTCGCGTCCTATGTCCTTGCATGACTGAGGTCGGTCTGGATCGGAATGCAGGCTTTTCTTCGGTTGACCCGTCCTTCCGTCGACTGGTGTTTTCGTCTGATGGCGTGCACCTCGTATTGTACTGTTACACGCCTAAGACCGGTATGAATCCAGACATGGGTCTTTCTTTCTTCGGCTTGATTAACCGAAGGTTGATTCCGACTCCACCTGCTTCGTTGTCTGATCGGGGCTGCCGGATATCTTTCTTCAACCGCAATCGATCCTAAATATCGTGATGAATTCTACGTCGGCTACTTCTCGTATCGGCTGACGCCTCCACCCGATAGTATATCGTGTGCTGCACGCCTTCGTACTCGGGGCTAATCTCAATCGAGACGCTAGTTCCTCTTTGTCGACTCTAACCCCTATCGGCTGGTGTCTTTCAACCGATGGTTGGCGCCACGTGTCACTCCCTTCTGTGGCAGAAAAATCTGGTCTTAAAATAATTTTTTTTTTTTTTTTTTTTTTTTTTTTTTTTCAGACCGTGTTGTCTCGCTCTTGTTGCTTAATTCAATTTCCTAATAAATGAAAGCAGGTAACGTGCTACCTTTCTCTCAAAAAATTTTTTTATTTTTGAGACCCTTTGATCATTTGGTAAATGATGCTGAAAAATTATAAAATTTAGTGTTTAAATAATTTTAATAGCGTAAATCATACCTAACAAAGTCAATCGTCGAATCAAATATCTAATCATCAGAAATAGCTTATAAGAACGAAAATTTCATATTTTCGGAAGCACAAAAACTGTGTTTTATATATATATATATATATATATATATATATATATATATATATATATATATATATATATCAGAGTTTATATACTTTCAAAAATATAAATCCGACTATATTTGTAAATTTTTTAGCATTGAATTTACATTAAAATTTATGCTATTGTATTTTTACCTTCTCTCTCTTTAGTTAACTTTACAATAACATAAATCTCAATACAAATTCTATAATAATAATAATAATAATAATAATAATAATAATATATTCTGAAATAATACCTAACAAAGTCAATCGTCGAATCAAATATCTAATCATCAAAAACAGCTTATAAGAACGAAAGTTTCCATATTTTCGAAAGCACAAAAACTGTGTTATATATATATATATATATATATATATATATATATATATATAATATATATATATATATATATATATATAGCAGAGTTTATATACTTTTAAAAATATAAATCCGATTATACTTGTAAATTTTTTACCATTAAATTTGTATTAAAATTTATGCTATTGTATTTTTACTTTATCTCTCTTTAGTTAACTTTATAATAGCACAAATCTCAATACAAATTTTATAATAATAATAATAATAATAATAATAATAATATATTCTGAAATGATTTCCTCACTTTATATTTACGAATTAACACAATTAATTTTTATTACCGCTATTAGCTATTAATTATTATTTAGTAAAAAATAATTAAAAATATTAAATTTAATGAACTTTCTATTGAATTTAATAGAATTTTCAAATTTGATTGAAATCATATACATAAATTGAATTAAAAGTTAGAGTGATTAAAAGACAATAATAATTAAAAGAAAAAAGTTTGTGTCACATATCAAAACAAGCTGTAGTTGAGCGGGTCTCCATCTATTTTATCTTTAATATTTTAAAATAATAAAAAAATAACACAAGAGAGATCAAGTTCAAAATAATTATAAGTCATATGGTAAATAATTAATTAATAAAATAAGTAACTTACCAATTTTGGTATTAGTAGCCTAATAAGACAAAAGCTTTTATTACGAGCTTTTACTTTTGGGACTTAAAACACATGTTTAAGTTTTCGACAGCAATAAATAAAAGCGTTAGTATTTAATTATTTAAAAAAACTCTTTGCTCTGTGGCCTTAATTCTTTTAATGTCACAAACAAATAATTTAGATTTGGATTTTAAATGTGGATTCAAACAATTAGATTTATTGATCTAGCTAGGTTTATTTATTCATTTTATGCATTGTAATACAAATAATTATATATAGTATCCATTATCTTATTAAAATTTGTATTTGCAGGTCCCTTAGATCCAGTCCAAGTCCAACTCAAATTAACTACTGGACCATTGACCCTAGCTATAGAATGGCAAAAAAGGATTTTAATTGACTTGGTCTTGTAGACCCAAGACTTTTTTTTTTTTTTTTTTTAAACAATAATTTATTTTCTTTTGTTTAATTGGATCTTAGCCCATAGGCCCATTTCCCCGAACTTTCCCTAGGGTGGACCAATTTGCAAAAACAAAATCAAAGATGTATATATTTTGACGGTCTTTCTAAAGGCTTCTAACCCCATAACACATTTCGCGAGCACGAGCACGAATTTTTCAACCACAGACTCAAGAGATCGATCCCCTGACCTTTTGTGTGACACCTGGATAAAGATCGATCCCCTAATCTCTTATGTGACATCTGGATAACTAAAATTGTATCCGTTTTTAAATTGACAAGATTGAATTATAATAATAATTATTATTATTTTTTAAAATTACTAGGCGAATAACTTGATCGTCATCAAACGTAGCTGCGTCAGTCACACCATCATCCATGACACCGCTATGTTCCCGTGACAACAACAGCACGCGATTATTCAATCAATTTATTCGGGCTGCGAGATTCGACTGCAACAGCGTAGAAATTTTGGGCCAGAAATAACTGAGGATTAAAATATCACGCGCCTTGGATACTTGGGGATTGGTCAATTGGAAATTAAATAAGAAAGGAGTGGTGTTTGGTTGTGGAAGTGATTTTAGACTTTGAATGGCATTGAGGGGCCCACAAATTGTACAATTATCATTTGAGTACATTTAAATGTACCATGAACTAACTTAGGTCAAGGAATTGCCTTTTTTTTCTCAAGGACATGCTTTCATTATTTTTATTCTTTTCATTTAGGTAGAGGCTCCATTGAAAATTTTTATTTATACATTCCAAAAATAAAGGTATAGATCTTACACTTCTCATCCTACGGTTCACATGTAAAAATTTAAATAAACTATAGTAAAATAAAAATTATTATTATTATTATTATTAGAAAATAATTATTTTTTGATAAAACTGATGTAAAATGTACTGTCCACGTAAAAATATACTACTAGCATTGCTCTCACCCTGAAATATCTTCATTCATATAATAATTTCTTAATTGATCGCACTAATTAATTTATATTTTAGTAATTTAAAGTTATTAATATTATCCAAATAATTCAAAAATAATAAATAATAAATAATTCAAAAATAATTCAAAAGAAATCATCTATATGATCACTAGCAAGTATTCTTTATTATTTTTTTATCGATTGACTAATGTTAATTACTTTTAATTGATAAAGTATGAATCTCAGTGATTAATTATAAAATTTTGAACTTTTAATTTGGATGGTAAATATAAAATTTTGAAAGTTTAAAAGCTATATATATACGAATGAACAAAAGTTGGGATAATAATTCTGATGCATCTAACCCTTTAATACGCATAAAGTTACAATATGCATGATAAGGTGCTATGGTTTATTAATCAAATTCCACACCCAAAAAATAAAAAAATAAAAAATAAAAAAAATAAAAAAATAAAAAGTCAATTGACATGCCAAACATAGTTAAGTGTGTTTGACTACCTTAATTGCAAGTAGTGGTCATTGTTAAATTATAAATTTTGCTTTGAATTCTTTTTTGTATTTTTTGTTGGTATTAATTAATTAGAAGCAGTTTTATGGGGCATTTCTGTGGGCCTCTTTGAATACTGTTCTTATAAATTACTGATCATGTTATGTTGACGCACATAAATAGTTTTAAAAAATTCTATAAGATTCTACACATGTTATAAAGGGCTTTGAATAATTCATATATATATATCTTACATACACCATTAACTCAGAACAACCTAACTAAAACAAGTGGTTAGGGTTTTAAGAGTTCATTAATCCAATTTCTTTAATTAGTTGGGGATCATGATATTAACTATAGACTCTTGTTCTTGTAACATATATCACTGGGTATTACTATATATATCTCCAAATGTGTATAGAATTTAAGTGATAAATCAGATAAACCAATCTTACTTTAATTTACTATATATATATATATATATATATATATATATATATATATATATATATATATATATATATATATTTTCAATCTTAGCTCAAAATATAAGAAGCTTGAAACATTTGAGTTTTCCTAAAATTTTTATGAGGATCGAAGAGATAATGGATCTTAAATTTGATAAATCTAAAATGGTGAGAGTGTGACACCCCAATAGTCTCATATCGAATAGAAATGAAATTGTGATTGTATATATAAGAGATATGGATACAAGTAATAATAACTGGGTTTAAGCATTTTGAGCTGTGGTTTGAACCCAACGAGTTATTATTGCTAGTGAGTCGGATCGTTACATTTGATATCAGAGCCAATTATCAGTTGAAAGTGTACGTGTGACGAGTCTCGGTTGAGCCTGGATCTAGATGATAGGGCTAACGAGACAGGTCTCACATCGACTAATGATCTTGGGTTGTGTCTGTGCTTCGACTGACAAGAAAGTCAGGCCTAAATGAGAGGAGTCTGTGACACTAGTAATAATAACTGGGGTTAAGTATTTTGGATTGTGGTTAGAACCCAACGAGTTATTATTGCCAGTGGCCGAATCGTAACAGAGAACTTCTAAAGAAAATAGATTATAAGTAATGCATTTTGCACACCTACATGATCCATCTAAGATCTCCATCTAAGATCCAATATTTTCTCAGCTTATTATTTTTTTTAAATAATATTAATTTTTTTAAAAAAAAAAATTGCAAGCATAAAGTTTTTATTTCCTATTAAGTGTATAAGTAATATTTCTCATGGATTATAGATGTTCTCCGTTCATTTCTCGTTGGATCTAAATGGTAATCACTTAAGCCCGTTAAGTGACATAAAGTTAATTGGGTTGCGGAATTTACAAATTGGTCCCATAGTAAGCCCAACTTAGAAACTTCACGAAGCCCATTACACTACATTAAGATATGAGATAAAACAATGAAATTAATGACCAATTGTTTGGCAATTAAATCAAATTCTAATTTTTTTTTTTTGGGATAATTGCCTGTGTACCCCTGAAATCTGAAGAAATATCTGATTTACCTCTCTTATTTTTTTCTTTCCAATATACCCCTCATACGTTCCACCATTATTAAAAATACCTCTACCGTTTCCCTTTGTTAAGTTAACTAGGGTTAAACTAGAGTTAAATAATAATCGGAGTTGAAAACTATCAGATATACCTATTTTGTCCCTATCTACCAAAACTATTGAAAATTTTAAGAGTACATAAGAAAAGTTGGTTATAGTAGAAGGATATATTTGAAAGGGCAAAATGGTAATTTCACACAGATAACGGCAGCTCCAAACGGTACACTAACAGATTTTAACTTCAGGGGTATTTTGAAAAAAAAGTTGAACGTAAGAAGGGTAGTTTTAATATTAGCCTTTTAAGATGGATAAATCTGAAAACAGAAAAATTTTTAGGGGTATATAGAAAATTGCCGCTTTTTATTTAGAGAGAAAGGTAGCATGCTATCCGTGAACCGAGTTCGAAGCCTAGTTGCTTCACATTTCCAGCTAAGTTTATTTCAAAAATAAACGAAGCGAATAGCATGTTATCTTTCATTAAAAAAAAAAAAATTAGAGAGAAGGCACATAAAGATAAGTGTTTCTCCATATCCTGTTGGGATCGTAGAATATATTTCTCAATAAAAATAGAGCAATCGATATAATTTATATCTTTTACAGAAACAATCGAAATATTTATTTTTCCAACGAACATTTTTATCATATGGTAGTGTAATGAAGAGTTAAGCTTTTTTATCATATGGTAGTGTAATGAAGAGTTAAGCTGTTTTTGTTTGTGAATATTGTATAAATTGAATTTAACTTCTATATATAGCTGAATGTGTTGATGGACAGGATTTTTTGGTTTTCTCTTGTCCTTTGTCACTATTTGTTAACTCTCCATATGTTTTAGCCAAATATGTATGGGACAAAGCTTTTTTACAAGAATCAAAATAAAAGAAAATATCACTGCTAACTTTGTTGTGAGAAACAAATTATGTTAATACATGGAGTGTTAGTGATTTGTCATGCAAATTCCAACGGCTCACTTTAACATATAGTTTGTATTTTTTTATTAGAAAATGAAAGATAATCAGAGGCCAAATATTCTCATGAACAAATTCTTGCATTGCGAAAGCTTACTAAATGTTCCCTTCATCTCTCTCTCTCTCTCTCTCTCTCTCTCTCTCTCTCTCTCTCTCTCACAGGGGCTATTTAATTATACGCAGTTATAACTTATGACTCCTCCATAGTTCACGTCGGATAACAATAAAATTATAATTGAATTTATAAAAAAATTATGAACATAAATAAGAATAAATGGGTTTAAATATTTTGGGTCGGTAGTTAGGCCCAACGAATTATTATTGTCAGTGGGCCGGATAGTGATATTTGGTATCAGAGTCAATTACCATCTAAAAATGTGTGACGAGTTTCGGCTGACGTTGAGTCTGAAAGACAATGTGACGGATTATGTACGTCAAGTCTAAATGGAAAAAAAATTTAAAAATTTGTGACACCGCAATAGTCCCACATCGGATGAAAATAAAATTGTGATATTTTCGAAAATTTGTGACACATGATATTTTCGAAAATTTGTGACACCCCAATAGTCCTACATCGGATAAAAATAAAATTGTGATTGGATATATAAGAGATTATGGACACTAGTAATAATAACTGGGTTTAAGCATTTTCGGCTGGTGATTGTGTCCAACGAGTTATTATTGCTGGTGAACCAGGTCGTTACATTTGATATCAAAGCTATTCACCACTAGGAAGTTTGTGACACCCCAATAGTCCCACATCGGATGCGAATGGGTATGACGACCCGGCACTAGCAATAATAACTCGTTGGGCCCAACCCACAGCCCAAAATGTTTAAGCCCAGTTATTATTACTAGTGTCTCATAGATATCCAATGACAACTCCATTTCCATCCGATGTGAGACTATTGGGGTGTCACAGACTCCTCCCGTTTAACCCTGACGTCCTCGTTAGCCCAAACAAACACACAGCAGCCCAAAAACACCAGGCGATATGAGATTTGTCTCGCTAGCTCTGTCATCTAGACCCAGGCTCAGTCGAGACTCGCCGCACACTTCCGGCTGGTTACCAAATGTAACGACCCGGCCCACTAACAATAATAACTCGTTGGGCCCAACCCACAGCCCAAAATGCTTAAGCCCAGTTATTATTACTAGTGTCCATGTCTCATAGATATCCAATGACAACTCCATTTCCATGTCACAATGGGATAGTATTGTGATTAGATTTATAAAAGACCATGGACACGAGTAATAATAATTGGGTTTGAGCATTTTGGGCCAGTAGTTGGGCCTAATGAGTTATTATTGCTAGTGGATCGGGTCATTACATTTGGTATCAGAGCCAATCACTAGCCGGAAGTGTGTGACGAGTCTCGACTAAGTCAGAGTCTGAAAGACAATATGACAGGATATGTCAAGAGTCTGAATGATAAGACTAACGAGACAAGTCTCACATCGCCGGATGATCTTGTGATGTGTGTGTATTTAGACTGACGAGTACGTCAAGCCTAAACGGTGATTGGGTATATAAAATATAACGACACTAATAATAATAATTGAGCTTAATTAAACATTTTTGTTCGGTAATTGGACCCAACAAATTATTATTGCTAGTGGGGCGGATCGTTATATAACTACAATACTATTATAATATTTTGCAGATTCAAGTTTAGTATTTAAGTTGATGCATTTGAATTTAACTGTTACAGTTAGAACTATACAAGGAGACCAAATTATAGCCCTTAATTAGAACTGCACCTAAATAGGTCATAATTCAATTACATAGGTCAGGGAAGGTAATTTTAAACAAAAAGTACACTTAATTATCTCACTAATATATATATATATATATATATATATATATATTTTTTCGACATGACGGTAATCTCACTTTTATATATATATATATATATATATATATATATATATAGAGAGAGAGAGAGAGAGAGAGAGAGAGAGAGAGAGAGAGAAAGAGAAAGAGAGAGTATATCCGGCTACTATATTATTAATAGTACCAAGTTATTGGTGCTATCAAGTATTCTACCTTTAAATCAATATCTTTGATTATTTTCATCTGTTCGATTTTACTATTTCCTTAACCACTTATTAAATCCAAGAGGCCCACTATCATCTTAACCATATTTTTTAATCCAAAGATTAAAAATTTAATGACTTATACCATTAATAGTATTCCAGCATATATATATATATATATATATATATATATATATATATATATATATATATATATACTTCTCAATTTTATACAAGTAAATAAATTATTTATAATTGTAACACTTTCTACTATATTTAGTCGGTGCAAGTAATTGCACCTATAATATTTCTAATTGCATGCAATTTTAATTATTCTGTATTTATAGTTACATTCGACAAAACAACTTCTGTATATAAATAGATGTAAATATCAATATTTTAAAAAAAGCAATGCTACCTCTACATACATTTTTGAGTGTAGAAGTTACACCCCACCCATCCAAGGGTGGGGATCTTTCCACCCATCACTTCGAAGTGATGAGTAGAATTCATCCCACCCTAAAATAGATGGGGTGTATGATGTACACCTATTTTTAGGTGTACATCAAGCATTTTTCTTTTAAAAATCCAATAAAATAGCAAACCGAAAATGTTATTGGATCAAGAATCACCCATTCAACTAATGGGTAAACCACTAATTGGGCAGACGCTAGCATAACGTCATAAATATTTAATTATTATTTTTATTTTTAGTTTATATATATATATATATTACTATTCTATCAATAGCACCAAGTCATTAGGACTATTAGGTTTTTAGCCCTTGGATTAAGAGATATGTGCTTAAAATGATACTGGGCCTCTAGAATTTAGTCGGTACGTTGTTGGAGAAATAGTATGATCTAAGAGGTGAAAATGATCAAAAGGGTAGATTTAACGGTGGAAAACTAGGTAGCACCAAATGCTTCGTGCTATCGATAGCATAGTAGCCGGACTATATATATATATATATATATATATATATATATATATATATATATATATATATATATATATATATATATATATATACAGAATTGAGCTCCTATATATGTTTTTAAAAATACTAAGTTATTGGTATTTATAGGTTTTTAGTCCTTATTTGAAAGGATGTGCGGTTAGGATGATAATAGACCCCTTGGGTTTAGCGGGTGATTGGTCGAATAGTATGATCTAAAAGTTGAAATTAGTCAAAAGAATAGATTTAACGATAGAAAATATATAAGCATCAATTACTTGATATTTGTACAAACATAGTAGCAGGACTATATATATATATATATATATATATATATATATATATATATATATATATATATATATATATATATATATATGTATGATTCGGTCGGCTAGTATATTTTTATGAGTAAAATCCTTTCGTATTCATAAATTTTTATTCCTTGGATGAAGAAATATGCGGTTATGATTATAGTAGTTTTTAGGATTTATACTATTTCACCAATAACCTAGTAAACCCTATGGGGCCCACTATCATTCTAACCACACATTCCTTCATCCAAGGGTGATAAAGTTATGAGTACAAAGAGATTTATAATTATAAGAGTATAGTAGCCCTACGCTATATATATATATAGCGTAGGGCTACTATACTCTTATAATTATAGTAGAACTTATATGCTTTTAAAGCACATGCTCATTCATACTAACAAATTTTTTATCATTAAATTTATATTGAGATTTGTGCTTTTTACTTTATATTTCTCTCTCTTTAGTTGGTTTTAGTAAAACACAAATCCAATACAAATTTAATAATAAAAAAATTACAAGTATGGATGAGCTTGTGCTTTTAAAAGCATATAAGCTCTACTATATATATATATATATATATATATATATATATATATATATATATATCAATAAAGAGAGAGAGAGAGAGAGAGAGAGAAAAAAAAAAAGTAGGGCTTATATACTTTCAAAAGCACAAGCTTCAATATAATTGTGATATTTTTCACCCTTGAATTTGCATTAAGATCCGTCCTATTATAAAGTCAACTAAAAAGAAAGAAAAAGAAAGAACACTGACACGGATCTCAATGCAAATTCAATGTAAAAATATCACAAGCATAATTAGGCTTATGCTTTTGAAAGTACATAAGCTCTACTTACTCTCTCTCTCTCTCTCTCTCTCTCTCTCTCTCTCTCTCTCTCTCTCTCTCTCTCTCTCTATATATATATATATATATATATATATATATATATATATATATAGTCCGGCTAGAATACTATCGATAGCACCAAGCAATTGGTGCTATCAAGTTTTCTGTCGTTGGATGAAAAGATATGCGGTTGGGATTATAGTGGTCCCCTAAAATTTTTACTATTCAACCAACCACCTAGTAAACCCTAGGGGACCACTACCATCTTAACCACATATTTTTTAATCCAAAGGCTAAAATCTTGATAGCACCAATGACTTGACGCTATCGATAGTATTCTAGCCTAATTATATATATATATATATATATATATATATATATATATATATATATATATATATATATATATATATATATATATAGATAGAGAGAGAGAGAGAGAGAGAGAGAGAGAGAGAGAGAGAGTAGGGCTACTGTACTCTTAGGTTACTTTTGGTTCGGTTATAAGCGTGAACTGTTTATTCCAGAAATATATATAAATTTAGAAACAAGTAGAACTAACGTAAATTTATATTTGGATAAGTATTAGGGTTGAATCAGGTATAAAAAAAATTATGTTTGGTTGATGAAATGGAATAAGAAGAATAAATGGAAGGAAAATTTTTTAATTGAGAAAATTACTCTTTAAAAAAATAATTATAATTTATATTATTTAAATTTATCTTTTGTATATAAATAATAATAATTTATTAAAAAATTGAAAAATTTAGAAAATTTTAAAAATTTGTGTATAAAAATTTGTATAAATTTTAAAATTAATAAATTTTAAAAAAAAGTTAAAATTTTAAATTTATTAAAAATTAAAATAAAAAATTAAAATATTATAAAATTTAAAAATTTTATAAATTTAAAAATTTAAAAATTTAAAAATTTTAAAATTTTAAATTGTAATTGTCTCGAAAAATGTGCAAAAGAGAATGAAAGAAAATTAATTTTTAAATTTTTATAAATTTAAAAATTTCTATAAAAAATATAAAAATTTAAAAATCTGTATATAAAAAATTTGTATAAATTTTAAAATTAAAAAATTGATAAATTTTAAAAAAATTAAAATTTTTAATTTTATTAAAAATTAAAACTAAAAATTTTAAAATTTATAAAATTCAAAAAAAAAATTAAATTTAAAACTTTTAAAATTTAAAATTTTTAAAATTTTAATTTTAATTTAAAAAAAAAATTGAAAAAAGAGCGGGAACAAAATTATTCCCGAACAAGGATGTTCTTGGGTGGAAACAACGTACTTTGTTCCCACCCGGGGTGGGTTGGCACCCGGGGGGTTCCCCCTTAACGGGCTATCCTAATAGCCCGTTAGGGCGGGGGGGTGAACAATAGTCCCCCCCTCCCCCTCCTACTTTATTTTATGTTTGGGGATAAATAGGGTGGGGGGTAGGGTTATCCCCCTTATCTCTCTTTTATTTTCCAACCAAACATCCTCATAGGTCATTTTGTACTCATAAATTATTTTTAATGATACAACTTTCGAATTGACGATCCAAACTGTCAAGCATCTTAAATATTTAGAAACTAAATTTCGTAATTTTTCAAAATCATAATAAAGTCCATCAAGAGAGTATAAAATGAACGATTAAAATCGAACGAACTCCTAAAAATAGTGGATCAAATTTTTCAATTTAAGATCGGAGTTATGGATCTCTATTTAGATAGTGAATAAAACTTTTTATCAAAAATTCATGTCGATTTTTTAATTTACACTATTAAACTAGCAAGCATTCTATATCGACTGTTAAAAATTATTAATTTTGAGATATTTTGATTATAAGATAAATAATGTCGAAAAATTATAAAATTTAGCTTTTAGAAGTTTCAAATATTCTAAATTATATTTAATGATATGAATCGTCAATTCGAAAATTCTATCATCGAAAATAACTTATGGATACATATACATATATATATATATATATATATATATATATATATATATATATATATATATATATATATATATATAAAATTCTAATATCATACATAATTAAAAAATACTGATTTTTAAACCAAATTATGTAAATATAAGTTTTTAAATTCCACTTTTTATCTGATTAATTTGTACTAATAAAAAATAATACTAGCTTGACTATAAATAATTATAACTTGATAATAAAAATTTGGGTGATTTGATTAAAACCAAACTTATTCGCCGATTCGGTGGTTGAATCGTCGATTTAAATAATTCAAACGAATTTTTCGACATATCTAATTTAATGAATTTTAGTAAGATCAAACAGCCAGTTCAATTCCATTTTTGAACATTTTATAAATATGACACATTGTTGATAGATTTTATATTTTTCTTTTATTATTTTTTCCCTCTATTAGTAACACAAAGTCATGGTATATATAGCTTAGCATTCCGAGGCACCATCTTAATTACACACTGCTCTTATAAAATCCAAATCATGTGACAAAAACTTATGAGTTCTCTTTCACTTTATATAAATTAGTGTGATAAAAAAATAATTTTTAAACATGTCATGCTCCCATTGCTACAAATAGGGCCTTGGTGTATGAGAATTACGAGACAAGTTGTTGGAGTGTTGTTATCATGTTCCTCTTTTTAATTAAAGTTCCATCAAACAATGTTCTAAATTAGGGTAACAATGCCATAATTATGCTCCATAAATGGGTCTCAAAATTTAGATGGAACTTCTTATTATGGTCTTATATATTATTACTGTTTTTTGTCCCTCAAGATAACTATTTTTTTAATTACGAAATGATAAAATAAAAATAAGTTAAACTAGATGATGACAAATTAAAATTTACTCTTAATTAAAGCATTAAAATTTCAGTTCAAATAATTTAGTTTTTGAAGTCTAACTCTGATATTAATTACATTCAAAAATTTTGCTTTGATAAAAATTAGAATTTCGGCCAATATATAATAAAAGTGGTTTTTTTTTTTTATTTATTAGCTTAATTTGAATGTATGAGTGATTTGCATTAATACTAATTATATATGTAATTTATAGTCTAAAATATTAAAATAAAGAAAGAAAATAGGCTAAACTAATATACTTATAGAGTGATGAATGTATGAGAAGTAATGTTTATGCATTATCACATGTATGTATGTATACATGTATTTATACAATTAAGAAGTAAGCATTTAAAAGTGGGAAAATGCTACTTGTTTATCCCAAAATATCTTACACCTTATTCATTTTATAATAGGATAAATTTTTTTAATCATATTAATGTGACTAATAAAAAAAAAAATTATTTTAGAATAAATCAGGTGTATAGGCAGCATTAATTGCTCTTACTTTAGTAAGGGTAAATTGCATATTCAGTTCTCAAACTATAGAACTCGACATTTTAATTTTCAAACTTTAATTTACTATAATTTTCGGCTCAAATTTTTAGAATTATTATAACCGTATCCCATAATCTAATTTAGTTGACTAAATTTTAATAATCGTTGATATAAAAATAATGTACCATCTTAATTATTGACGCATTATCAATCATAACACGTATATTGTTACATTATCTCTACGTTAGTTATATATTAATAGGTGATCAATTAAATTAGATTACGAAATTTGACTGTAATAACTCTGAAAGCTCAAACAAATAATTACAATAAATTAAAATTTGAGAACCAAATTTATAATTTTTTCTAAAAGTGATTACATCCAACCACCAATTTAATAGGAACAAATCTACCCCTTCACAATTAATTTGACAGTTCATGGCAGTTGTTTCATCCTTTTATTTGTGGACCCTTAGTGCAATAATTAATGCTCCCTTAAAATTATTTATATGATACCTAACTCTAACTCTACAAGTGCTTTAAAATGAAAGGAGATGTGGGCAAGTTATTAAAATCTAAATATTCTTTGGTGGGGAATGGAAGGTGAGAGAATATTAATTAGAAAAGATAAATCCTTCATATGGAAAGTAGATTCTTATTCTCAAATATTTCTATTTTCAATGGCTCTTGTTAGATTTCAAGAGGTATGACCAAATTGTAAACATTTATCACCATTGGCTCTTCTAGATTCAAAATTCTTACACTATCTAAATTTTTGTCATAGAAGAAATTAAGCTCTATATTTTTTGGATATATATAAATATACACTTCTTTAGGAGTGTATATCTTACACTCCACTCCATTTTGGGATGGAGTGAATTTCACTTGTCACTTGATGTGACGAGTGAAATAATATCCACTCCAGGATGAGATGGGGTATAGAATATACATTCCTAAAGGAATGTACACCTCGCATCCCTTATATATTTTTACTTTCAAAATTAATTAATTTATTGTTTTTAGAAAATAGATAAATTTACTATCGAGTCAAATAAGCAACTTAGGGCCTTTTAATTTGGATTTTTGAATATTTTGCTTGTGTGACATTAGAAGTAGGTGGCTTCCCTACTATCGAGATATTTATTTTCGATTTTAAAATTTTGGAATTGATACCTAGACTTGATATAGAGTATTTAAAATAGATAAAAAAAATATATTTTATGATTTTTTAATATTATTTATCTAGTGATCGAAGGAGTATGAAATCAATCATTTTAATGATTGTAGTGAGTCGTTTGCAAGTTTAATAGTATAGAAATATTCAAATCGCGTAAAAATTTTACTAAAAATTTTTTTTATATTATATAAAACAAAATTAATATCTTTAATTTAAAATTTTAGTATAATATCATCACTTTTTGTGAAATTTTTATTTGGAGTCGTTGATTTTGAGCTCTTTCGATTACTAGGTAAATGATATCGAAAAAGTATGAAATTTATTCTCTAGGCCATTTAAATACTCTAAATCAAATCTAACGGAGTCGATCATCGATTCAAAAGTCTCGGCATCAGAAACAACTTGATATGTTTCTTGATAACGCATAGGCCTCCATACTTCTATAAGCACAAAATTCCGACTCATATATATCACTACAATAAAATTAGATTATAGGGACACATTTTTGTTACACTTTTATATAAGTGTCATATTTATATTTCATCTCTATCCAAAATTAGGTTATAGGGACACATTTTTTGGACACTTTACAATAATGTATCGCTATACACCCTAACGACTACACATATAGCGACACTAATTATAAGTGTCGGTATTTTTGCTAGCGGCACTTTTTTCAAATTTTAGAAATACTTAAAAATATCGCTATAGTATAGTTTTGTTATAGTGTGTGTGTGTGTGTGTGTATAGTCCGTCAATTATGCTTGTACATGCACCAAACAATTGGTGCTTATAAAATTTCTACCGTTAGATCTAATCTTTTGATTAATTTCATCCCTTAAATTATTTTATTCCACCAACCACCCACTTAACCGAAGGGGCCCACTATCATCCTCACCACACATCTTCTCATCTAAGGGCTAAAAATCTATAAGTACTAATGACTTTGTACTTTTAAAAGCATACAAGGTCAATTTTATATATATATATATATATATATATATATTATATATATATATATATATATATATAGGGTCCAGCTACTATACTCTTATGAGTATAGGCTCCTTTGTACTCATAAGTTTTTCGACCCTTAAATAAAAAAATGTGTGGTTAGAATTATAGTGGTTGCCTAAGATTTATATTATTTTACTAACAACCTACTAAACCCTAGGAGGACCACTATCATCCTAACCGCGCATCCCTTCATCCAATGGTGAAAAAATTATGAGTACAAAGGAGCCTATACTCATAAGAGTATAGTAGCCCTACGCTATATATATATATATATATAGAGAGAGAGAGAGAGAGAGAGAGAGAGAGAGAGAGAGAGTAGGGCTTATATACTTTCAAAAGTATAAGTCTAAATATACTTGTGAATTTTTTATCATTGGATTTATATTGAGATTGTGCTATTTACTTTTTCTTCCTCTCTCTTTAGTTGACTTTACAATAGCACAAATCTCAATGCAAATTCAACGGTAAAAATTTCACAAGCATAGTCGCGCTTGTAGTTTTGAATATATATATATATATATATATATATATATATATAGGAAAATCGTAAGTGTACATTCTAAAGGGATGTACATCTCACATCCTCACCCATCTAAGGGTGGGGTGTGATGAGGGGTCACTTTAGATGGGTGGGAATGTGAATTGACCCCTCATCACACCCCCACCCTTAGATGGGTGGGGGTGTAGGATGTACACCCTTTTGGGGTGTATATGTAGCATTCCTCATATATATATAATTAGGCTACTATGTTATTAATAGCATCAAGTCATTGATGCTATTACTTGATGCTATTATGTTTTTAACTTTTGGATGAAAAAAATATGCTATGCTGTTAGGATGATAGTAGTCCTCTAGGGTTTAATGGGCGGTTGGTGGAATAGTATAATCTAAAAGATAGAAATTGTCAAAGGGGTTGATCTAATGGTGGAAAATCTGGTAGCACCAAGTGCTTGGTGCTACCGATAACATAGTAGCCAAACTATATATCATAGTAGCCAAACTATATATATATATATATATATATATATATATATTGGTACGTAGCAAATATATATTTATTTGAAATACTATTGGTAGCAAATAAAACAACTGGAATACTATGGGAAGCAAACGAGTTCCGTTGCTATTAATTTATTTTTGATGATGGAACCTCCAAATCGACGATCGGTACCGTTAAATATGATCTAAATAATTTAAACTATCTATAAATCAAATTTCATACTTTTTCGATATTGTTCTCTTGTCCAATCAAACAGACACAAAAATAAACGACTGAAAATGAATGTCCTTCAAAAAGTGATGATAGAAGTCTTATAATCAAAATTAAGAGTATAAATCTTATTTTAAGTAGTATAAAAAAAATTTTAATTAAAATTCAATTGATTTAGATTTCTTTACACCGTTGAATAAGAAAATATCTTATATCGACCATTAAAATTATAAATTTTTTAATATTTTGATCATTAAGTTAATAATGTCAAAAAAATTTAAATTTTGATTTCTAAATATTTCAAACCATATAGATCATATTTAACGGTGCCGATTATTGATTTGAAAGTTCTGAAAACAAATCGTTGTGCAAATCAGTGTGTGTGCGCGCGCGCGTATATATATATATATATATAATATATATATATATATATATATATATATATATATATATATATGTATGTATATATATATATATATATATATATATATATATATATATATATATATATATATATATACATACATATATATATATATACATACATATATATATATATATACATACATATATATATATATACATACATATATATATATATATATATATATATATATATATATATATATATATATATATATAGCGTATGGCTACTATACTCTTATAAATATAAACTTCTTTATTCTCATAACTTTTTCGCTCTTGGATGAAGGAATGTGCGGTTAGGATAATAGTGGTCTCCCTAGAGTTTTGTGGGTTGTTGGTGAAATAGTATAAATCATAGGGGACCACTATAATTCTAACCGCGCATTCCTTCATCCAAGGGCCGAAAACTTATGAGTACGAAGAAATTTTACTCATAAAAGTATAGTAGTCGGACCCTATATATATATATATATATATATATATATATATATATATATATATATATATATATATTTCCGGCTATTATGCTATCGATAGCACCAAGCATTTGGTGCTATCAAGTTTTTCACTGTTAAATCTGCCCCTTTATTTATTTTTCTCTTTTAGATCATACTATTTTTACCCACTAAACTCTAGAGACTTACTATCATCCTAACTACATGTCCCTTCATGCAAATATTAGAAACTTAATAGCGCCAATGACTTTGTGCTATTAATAGTATAGTATCCAAGTTATATATATATATATATATATATATATATAATATATATATATATATATATATATATATATATATATATATAATTAGACTATTATGTTATTGATAGCACCAAATTATTAATGCTATTAGGTTTTTAGCTTTTAGATTAAAAGATGTGCGGTTAGGATGAAAGTGGTGCCTATGGTTTAATGAGTGGTTGGTGAAATAGAATGACCCAAAGAGTAAAAATGGTCAAATGGATGAATTTAACGGTAGAAAACTTGGTAGCACTCTGTGCTTAGTAATTGGACTATATATATATATATATATATATATATATATATATATATATAGAGAGAGAGAGAGAGAGAGAGAGAGAGAGAGAGAGAGAGAGACCTAGGCTACTATGCTATTAATAGTTATTGGTGATATTAAGTTTTTGACCCTTCGATTAGTAGATGTGTGGTTGGGATGATAGTGGGCCCCTAGAGTTTAATGAGTGGTTGAAAAAATAGTATGATCTAACGAGTGAAAATAATCAAGGGAATTGATCTAATGGTGGAAAATTTCATAGCACTAAATGTTTGGTACTATCGATAGTATAGTAGCCAGACTCTATATATATATATATATAATATATATATATAGAGAGAGAGAGAGAGAGAGAGAGAGAGAGAGAGAGTAGGGCTTATATACTTTCAAAAGCATAAGCTCCAATACGCTTATGAAATTTTTACCATTGGATTTGTATTGAAATTTATGCTATTTATTTTTTCTTTCTTTCTCTTTAGTTGACTTTACAATTAATAGTACAAATCTCATTGCAAATCCAATGGTAAAAAATTCATAAGTATAGTTTGGGTTGTACTTTTGAAAAATATATAAGCTCTACTATGTGTGTATATATATATATATATATATATTATATATATATATATATATATATATATATATATATATATATATATATATATATATATAGTTCGGCTACTATACTTTTAAAAATATCAAGCAATTGATACTTGTAAATTTTCTACCGTTAGATCTATTCCTTTAATTAATTTCACTTCTTAGATCATGCTATCCCACTAACTACCCACTAAACTGAAAAGGTTCACTATCATTCTAATCACACATCTTTTCATTCAAAGGCTAAAAACTTATAACACCACTAACTTGATACTTTTACAAATATTGGAGCTAAATTCTATAGAGAGAGAGAGAGATAAAGAGAGAAAGAGAGCACCATTGATGTGCTATTAGGAGTACAAAAGTACTTTTGTATTTATAAAAGTTACAACAAAATTATGTTATAACGACACTTTTATGTATTTTTAAAATTTAAAAAAAATACCGCTGACAAAAATACTGACACTTATTATTAGTGTTGCTATATATGCAGTCGCTGGGGTGTATAGCGATCTATTATTATATTGTGTTCCAAAAATATGTCCATATAATCTAATTTTAGATATAGATAGAATATAAATAAGACACTTAATAAAAATATCACAAAAATATATTCCTATAATTCTAATTTTGTTGGAGTGAAACTTTTAACCATCTATCAATTTTGATAATTGATTAGGATTATTTATTTTTTTGCTCTCAATTTTTACTACAACAAAATTAGGTTATACAAACACATTTTTATGATACTTTTGTATAAGCGTCCTATCTATATTTCATCTATATTCAAAATTAGATTATAGAGACACTTTTTGGACACATTACAATAATATGTCGTTATATACCCTACCGACTGCATATATAGCGACACTAATAAAAGTGACGGTATTTTTGCTAGCAATTTTTTTTTAACTTTTAAAAATATTTAAAAGTATCGCTATAAAATACTTTTATTATAGTTTTTTTTTGTTTGAATTTTTTTTTCAGTTTCTTCCTACCATCTCCTCCACTCCAATCCACCTCCCACCATCAACACCTCACTATAATAAAATTAGATTATAGGGAACAATGTTTGTGACACTTTTGTAAGTGTTCCAGTTATAGTCCATCTATATTCAAAATTAGGTTATATGGACATATTTTTGAGACACATTATAGTAATGTGTCGCTACACACACTAGCGACGGTACATATAGCGACACTAATGACAAGTGTCGATATTTTTTTCAACCGTATTTTTTTTAATTTTTAACAGCACTTAAAAGTGTCGCTATAGCATAGTTTTGTTGTAGCGCCTCTACCTACCCCCAACCACATGTGCCGCCCGGCCGCCACACTACCTCCCCCACCCCGCCTCGGACGACGGTGGCGGTAGCGGGGGAGGGAGGGGATTGTGGATGTGGATGCGGTGGAGATAACATTTTTAGCTTCACATGCATGCACAACACCAATTAAAAGGACAGTATCAAAACCAGGCCCTTAGATTAATAAACTCGACCACGTCACACAAATCATCATGATAATCCCAACTTTACTTTACACTTAGCTCCGTAAATTAAGTAATTATCCACTCATTACATTATTAACTCCAAATCCCCCTCTCTCTCTCTCTCTCTCTCTCCCATATTTTCTTATAAATACCCCTCCGTGTCCCTTTCCAATTCAAAAGCACAAAACTTTGAATCCTATACCCTCCCTTTTACTATAGCACCGAACACCAAACAACACAACACAACACAACACACACATATCAACCTCTTTCTCAATGGCAACAACTAGCTCTAACACTAAGTTTAAGTACTCCAAATACTACTGTTGGCCTTGGAGCTGCAGTAAACTGGGCTTCTTCTCCTCCTCTTCTTCTTCTTCTTCTCCTTCGACGTCGCCATCATCGTCGTCGCCGTCATCATCGTCATGGTGGAAGCGGCTCAACCTCAGCTTCTCTTTGCGCGACGACGTCTTATTCCGTGTAGTTTATGTCGTCGAAGCCGTCGTCCTCGTCTCCGCCCTCTGCTGCTTCTTCTGCTGCTGCGGATGTGGCCACATCTGATCAAAGTTGGGATTTTTATAGATTTGCAATAAAATTTCGTTTTTTTTTTTTTTTTTGGTGCACTACCCATCTCCTACAATCACGGTTAGCTTGATGAATCTGTGGTCCCGTTCATTTTACTATGAACCAAATGAAACTCAATCCTAGTATCATTTCACTGTCCAGTCAAAAAGTGCCATGATTCTTAATATGATTGTGTTGTTCTTTTCTATGAACATTTATTTGTTGCTCAATATTGTTAGAAAAATTATAGCAATAAATCTAATAAATCTGATTGTAATTAACTATCTAATAATTTTATATTTAAATTAAATAACTGGACTTATTTTTAAGCACTATAAAAATTTCAGAAATTATAAGGAAAAAATAAATTAAAATAAAATTGCTCCGGAAGCAAAACACTATTTTAAAACGTATTTTTATCCTTCGTGCAAATTAATCAGAGACACCGCCCTCAAGTATGACCGAATTTTCTTTTTCTACGAGCACGTCCGCGAAAAAAATTGTCCAAATTTCTTTCAACACCCAATAATAAAACAATATAAAAAAAAATAAAATCGATCTTTAAAATAACTATATCTTTCACAAATGTATAGCTCTTTAGTATATATGTACATATGCTCTATACTTTTTATTATATGTGTATATGCCTCTATGTGAATATATATATATATATATATATATATATATATATATATATATATATAGTGTGTGAAGGAAGGTGAATGAGAACGTTGGGTGGGTTTCCAACGTTCAAATCATCAATAAAGCTTCATAATTAGCTTTTACAAATTACATGCATAAAAAACGTGTTAGGATCCACACTAAATATATTTAAAATAATAATAAATAAAAATTAAATAAAATTAAATGATAATAAATAAGAATTAATAAAATTAAAAATTAATAATATACTAATAAAAATAATTATTGAAGTTTTTAAATTTTATTCCAACCAATATTTTGTGCACAACAACAAGAAGGTTAATTAGATCACGTTGCTACACTGTTTAGTCTCTAGACGTTTACGAAAAGATGGAAACAGTCCTTCACATGAGACCGTCTCATCTACCTTTTATGCAACTTTAAGATTTGTGCTGTCCATGTAATCAATGACGTGGAATTAATAAATGGTCTGACAATCAAATCGTCCCCACCAAATTTTTGTTCTTTTATCATATTTTTTGTATACTAATAATAATGGTTAGAATCAAATTTTTATTATAAATTTATTTTCTCAGCAAAAAGATATTATTGACGCAACCATTAAAAAAAAAAAAAAAAAAACAAAAAATACAATAAAATAAAATTTACTAACCGAAAAAGATATTACATATAATTTTTCTTCTATACAGAATAGTTTCAATCCCAACATTCTTTATGAATACTATCCAATTTTTTTTTGTTGTGGTAGCCAAATATGTAATTTACTTGTCAAATATTAATTCATGCTTGCACTGTTCTAAAAGGAGATTTATAAAGTGGCCCTTACGTTTATAGTTAACTTTTTATTCCTATATTGTTTTAAATTTTATGTCGACAACATGATGGACGGAGAATAAAGTGGTCTTACAAAATAAACATGGGCTCGGTTTGTAAATGTCTTATTTAGACCGAATATTAGGCAGAAAAGAAAAAAAAAAATTAAGATCAATTTGGGCTTGTTTTAGCCCAGCCCAAATCCAACAAGAAGCCCAATTACTAAGACTTTTAGGGCCCGCTTAATATTGAGATGCTATTAAAAAATAATAATAATAATACTAAATGTACATCCAAAAATAGAGGTGTATATTTTACATCCAGCCATCCATCCAAAAGTGAAAGTTTCTTCACTCATTATTTCGAAATGATGGATGAAATTCATTCCATCCTTGAATGAATGGATGTAAAATGTACAAAAATTAATTGTATATATGTTCTTAAAAATATATCGAATAGCAAATATATTCGTACAAAATTTAATATTTCATATTTATTCTTTCAAAAATCCAACGTTATTCATATATATATCCCTACCGTCTATCTCGGTTAGAAAAATTTAGTTAACTATAGTTAAGTAAAAAAAGTAAATTTACTAATTTACTTTTTTACCATTTTTATATTATAATCATGGCTTTTAGAGATATATATTTGTAAGGGCAAAATAGATATTTAATTTATATTCGGTTAAAATATAAACGGTAAGAAATCAGAAGAATATATATAAATAACTTAGAATTTTTGAAAGAATAAATTTGAAAAGTTAAATTTTATAAAAATATATTAATTTATTATTCGATATATTTTCATAAATTAGTATGTAATTAATTCTTAAAAAAAATTAGATTAAAAATATATAAAAAATTAATAATTTTTTTTTTTTTTGGTTGGGACGTAGAAAGTATCTTAATCAAATCATTGTGTGCAAACAAATATGCAACGCATGACAATCTCATACCAAGTTTTACTCAAAATGATAGCATATATTTGTTTAAATAGAAAATAAAAATAATTAAAAAAATAAATATAATGACAAAAAATTTGATAAAACTAGTCGAGAGAGCCAGACTCTCTCTTTCTATATATAGTCGAGCTATATTTTTTATAAGATTAATTTTAAGTAAGTCCCTGTAAACCTATTGAAAAGCAAATATATTCTTATAAAGTTTAATTTTTTATATTTATTTTTAAAAAAATTTTAAAATATTTATATATATCTCTCTAATTTATACCATTAGTTTACTGTTTATTTTTCAGTAGAATATAAGTAAAATATTAATTTTGCCTTTGCATATATGTTCCTTTAAAAGTTTCACTTAATTAAGTATAAAAAAAAAAATTTACCTCATTCACTAATCAAGATTAAATATTTAATTAATAGTTAACTATATATATATATTAACGGGGTATGGACATATATGAACAATTTAGTATTTTTGAAGAAATAAATATAAAAAATTAAATTTTATAAAAATGTATCTGTTATTTGATATATTTACAGAAAACTGTATAAAATTAATCATTTTTATATACGAGCGAGACGACTTTAATTCGTATTCGAGTAGTTAAAATTTCAAACTAAAAAATTCAACTTATATAAATCTCGAACTCGTTTCAAGCAGAATACCACCTAATTTGAGATAAAAGCTATGCATCACGGATGCGTGTTCAATACCGAACCATAATACATACAATTAAAAATATATATAATATTTTTATTTTATTTATTTATACATATATAGTGTGAGATAATAAATATTTTATCTTTTTGATGAATACATACAAAGTTTTTTTAAAAAATATAAATAAATTATGTATGGTGGAAATTTTTTTTTTTTAAAATATATGAATTATCAATAAAAAAAAATTTAATAAACTTTCATTCATATAAGAAATATAATAATATTTTATCAAAATTTATATTTTATATATAATAAATATATATTATTATATTAATAATACTATATTTTATTATCTGTATTCATGTCGTGTTTGTATTCTAATTTTTTAAAAATAGCTGAGTTACCGTGTCTGAATCGTGTCGTGTTCCGTATTCCGTATTCCGTATCGGTGTCACACTGCTTAGTAGAAAAGTAAACAGCGATGTGACGGGCCCTCCCATTCCCGTTCTGTTCCGAACGACCACCAACGGAAACGGAACAGGAGTCAAGTGGGCCCCACTAAACATGGGGAGCGGTTGTTGCCGCGTCGCCTCAACTCATCGCCTGCAGATTCGTTGCACCGGATCCACATGCCATAACCCCTGCCAGCTCAGCACCGCATCTGCTCCTTTGTCGACATTCACCCCCACCACTCCCGCCAATCATCTCTCGACACCTGTCAATACTCCCTGAATCTCTTGACGTCGCATCTTGTGATTCGTGGATTTCGGTGTTCAGTGTTCCGCATCTCACTCGCGGTCCACCAGATTTTGACCCCTGGAGTAGAGGAGTTATTCGCTGCACCGGGTGCAGCTTCGTTTCATAAACTATGCACATTTAGCTTCAACAAAGTAGTAGATCACATTTCATAAAATTAGTATTTCTACATAATAGCTTTTGATAGGTTTTGAATGCGTACTCCCGGCGCAGGAAAGAATTGGTAATAGATCTGGGTACGATTGTCGAGACGTGTAAAGTGGATGTACCAGGATAGGATTTAGTGTAGGTTTAATTCATCATAGTATTTTTATTCAAAAGTTATAATTTTTTCTTAAATTTAAAATATTTTTTAATAAATTTCAATATTAAGAAATATTTAATAAATTATTAAATAAAAATAAAATTAATACATAGAGAGACATATATAATTTACTTAAAAAAAAAAAAAAGAAAAAAAAGTGTGGAACGATTCAAAAAGAGCATATTTTATTGTGGGTTGTTTTGGAGCGGAGCGGAGCACACTTGTACTAATTCCACTACCAATAATTTCAGGAATCCGAGATGGGTACGGATTCGTTGTTTCTTATCAAACACCAACTCAGCCTAAGTTGTGCTTATTAATAATTCATTATTATTAATAAGTGCTTCCTTATTAGATCATTGAGTTATTATTATTATTATTATTATTATTGTTGTTATTATTATTATTTTGTTGTTGTTGATTACTCACATTCATTTTCCAAAATGAAAATAGAGAATGTTTTTCAAACCAAATAGATCCTAAGACAAAGTTTAAGGGCTGATTAGCATATATTTAAGTACCCTTGCTAATAGAAAAAGTATGGTTCATTGCATCTTTCATTAAAACAACGATCTGATTTTATCGAGAGACGCGCAAAAAACGAGGCATAAGAAAAACAAATGTGGCACGTATTGACACGGACTTTACTGTAAGATCATGAGGCCAATCCATGAATCAGAATAAAAATATTATTTGTACTCTCCAAAATATAGTATAGATTTTATATTTTATTCATTCAGAAATTAAAATAATTTTTTTAAAAAATTTATAATATTAAAATATATATATATATATATATATATATATATATATATATATATATATATATATATATATATATATATATATAATCACATTTAACTCAATGTGATTATTCTTCTGAATCTATTGTGATAGCACAAAAAATTAAATCTAGTTTTAGGTAGTAAATAAATAAATACATAAATAGCAAACAACAACTCCAGCTCCAACTCCAACTGCAACTCCTCTTATAAAACACCCACCACACAAACCTGAAACCTCTTCTTCTCTCCTCCACTCACCCTTCATCAAAAAAATAACTACTGCTGCTGCTGCTGCTGCTACTGCAGGTGCTGTTGCTACTACAACAAACCCTAGCTAGCAAGCTACAACGTACAACAAACACAAATTATGATGGATCAGACCGACACATCTCCAACACACACATCCTACTTCCCCTCGTGCATGGCGTCGCCGCCGTCGTGGCTGGTGCTGCACCGCCCGTGGAACCCCTCGCGCTTCCACCTCCTCTCCCGCGGCGGCGACGCTACTGCTGCCAGCGGAGTCCGGACGGCGCAGCGGCAGCGGCAGCGGCAGAGGACGACGCCGTCGTGGCGGAGGATCCTGGACAGGTTGGTGAAGGAGGGGAAGAAGAGCGTGTGCAGGAGCACGGCCAAGCCCCTCATCACGTTTGGATACGACGCCGCGAGCTACGCCAAGAACTTCGACGACAGCTGCCGCGCCGACGGATCCCGCAGGTTCCGCCCGGAGGACGTCGTCGTCGGCCGGTGGCGCGCCGGAGCATGTTAGGTTAAGAGTTTTGTATGTATGTACATATTTTTATATGGACTTTGTGCTTTGAAGCTTTTTCGCGAAAACACCCACTTGTTTTGCGATTTGCAATTTCAGTCCACCAAACAATAAATAAATAATCGATCTCTCTCTCTCATATATGCATGGACATGGTAGAGATTTGAATCAGAGATTTGCGAAAAGTAAAAGCAAAGGGGTTAGTTTTGCAAAAATGTCATCTTTATCACTAAAGTCTATATTCTCTACTTTTGGAATATGCTTAGCTTCAGAATGTACAGTATTAAATAGAATAATTTTGGAGACACCCATGCTTATTATCTTTCTATTTTTATATATATATATATATTTTTAATTTTTCCGGATTTTTTTTTTTTTTATTATTATTTTTTTTTTTTTTTTTTTTTGACGCAAATCGATTTTCCCCTCAACTTGACGTAGACTCCTCAACTTCCATTTTTCATTGGTTGAGACCACCTAATATATGTTCCTTCGACAGGGTCATATATATATATATATATAGATATATATATATATCAATTCCGAAAAATGTAAAAGTTGGGGATGTATGTTGTAATGTCCTATTGTTGAGGGGTCTCCATACATACATTGTACATTATGAGAGCCACAAAATTTTTATTATTTTTTTTTTAAAAAAAAGGATCTGAAAGAAAAGAAAATAAAGGCAAAAAAGGTGCAGCAGCAATACAGATCAACCACTGAAAAGGAGTGAAGCATCAGAGCATATCTTATTGAGGAGGCAAAGGAGTCAATGGTAGGGGCCAATTGGGTCACCAAAACAATGATAATGTCTCAGAGAGAGTTGAAGTTCCAGGTTTAAGTAAGAAAGTAATTTGACTCTTATTATAGAATAATATCTGGCGTAGAAGATTCATTGTGATCCGATTGCTTAATCTTTAAAAGTTTAAACTTTTATACCTACTTTTTCAACTAATTTAATTCCCAAACTCAGTCACTTTAATCATGTATGATACTCTAATCAAATCTGATAGAAATTCTAGAGGAAAGAGCAATCAAATTGCTCAAATCAAATGAGCAAAATCGGAACTACACAACATTAGATAGTCGAATCAAAATGAGCCTAGTTCAAGTAACTTCCACACATTTTTAGCTGCCAAAAAATTATAAAAAAAATAAAGAACTTCACTGCATACAGGGTTAAACTGCCACACTTTACAATGAAACATATACTCTCTTTTTTTTCCTTTTTTTTTTTTTTTTTTCAGATTAATGGAATGGCAAAGTTCGAGGCCTAAGGTGTTTGCATGAATTTACAGAGACCAAGTTATGATCTAGGAATTGTGCAGGAACTTCCCATATATTTTAAACTAATAAACTGGGACTGCTGCAAGCTGTAGTCCAGTAGATGGTGTACAGAAGTTCTGAACCTTTTACAGGGCACAACAAATATTTTGGATTGAAGAAACCTGTTTATAAAGATCTTCAAATCTTAATTTTTGTCTATTTTTCCATTTCAATCACTTAGATCTGGAATAACATGGCTCCATTTACACTATATATCTGCTAACAGATGTCTTACATTCGAATGCTCAATATTCGCTATTTTACGGTTTTAAAACTTAGCTTCAAAAATGCTAAATGTTTCATGAAGTGTAATGAATCAAAAAGAAAAGGTTGAGAATGCAATAGAAGGTAAGAGAGAGAGGAGCCAAGAGAAAAAAAAAGCTGAATTAAGTTTTGATACCAAATGACAAGTCCTCGCAAGTATAATGTACAACAGATTGGCTTCTGCACACAATCCTTTGATTTTTCATCAACAATTTGATCTGATATTCATTCATAGTCGGATTCCTCGGAAAAGTCTCCACTTTCCTAGATGAAATAAGGAAGCAGAATAATAGAACAGTGACTAGTGTACAAAATGGACAGAATGAACTACTGAAGGCAGTAAATGAAGATCAATTTACCTTTCTCTTAATATATTCTGCCATTGCCCTCTCGAACTCGGCTCGCTTTTCTGTAGCTACATCATAGTATGCAACCTTTTCCTATCCAGAACAAATTTAAGCATAAGCAATTGATACTTAATACCACTACATGGGAAAAAAGAGAAAAAACAGGAGACATAGAGGAACAAAAGGGAAAAAATGCAATGAAGAATCTTCTTATTCCTCAGAATATTCTGCCTAACGAAACTTATATAGTTCATGGACTGGTCTCAACTCGATTTCCCTTATAAGAAACCATACAAGCTCGAGGTCACGCCCAACATATTTCTCTTTGGGATGCATTTTCATGGTTACTGAAGTGAGTTTTAGCTAGCTAACAACCTATGCAACAATCTGCCTTTTTGAAACAGGCTGTTCTATAGAAACTCCTAAAATCAAAATTCTCTTCCCTTCAGAATATTTTGTGCTTAAATGAACAATTATCAAAATGAGAGCTGGCTAATAGAGCTATATCGAGATCTGATGTAGACAACGGAGGTTCAAGGCTTTTTGTAAGCTAGTCTAGCAGAATAAACCAGCTGCTGTTAGGATTATGGGCAATATCAAGGACCAACAAATGACACTTCTAGAGAATGTTGCAACTAAAGAACCAGAAGAACAGAACAATCATACCTACAAATCTTGGAAGTACTTATTAGTGTTCAGACTCGAAGCTTGGCTTTTCGAAAGAAAGCCTGTTAGCAGGTAGTTTTGTTCTTTTTCTTTTTTGTTGTCTTTTTTTTTTTCATAATGAAAAAAGGTAGAACAGAAACTTTTAGTCAGGAAGCTTTGTTTTGTTTTACATGCATTAACACCTAACACAGGGAAATCTGCTGACTCTTTCTATTGAAGAAAAATGATACCTTTTCTTGCTTAACTAGACTGTAGTGAAATATTTGTATCAATTATAATCAAGGAAACTTGTAACATATGATTTTCCACTAATCAGCTAGATTGTACTAAAAGAGAAAGTGTCCACCAAAGTTTGATACATAAAATATCCTGACCATGATTTATCAGCAGATAGATACTTTACCAGATATTGGCTCTTAAATGTTTCTAATAACATGCTTTGCTATATAACATATTCTTTATGCACCATCCTTGTCACTAAATTTGAGAAAACCTTCCGTACATGACCCCTCCTACTGATTGAAATAACTAAAACTATTTCCCCAAAATGGAGAGTGTTTGAGGGTTATGAACTCTATTTCCTGACTCTAAAAGTTCATTCAAGAAACAGAAGTAGGGATATGCCCCCTATGTACAAAATTGCATGCTAGAAAAGATGTCCCTATAGTATTATAGTTTATATCAGATCCAAGATGCAAGGTGGGGGGGGGTGTAGATTTTCTAGGCCTTCGGCCAATTTAAAGCAAGATTACACTAGAAGTACAGGGCATCAAGTCCAGACTGGACAGCAGCAGCAGCAGAGTGATAACAACTTAGTCATTAATCCAAACTTATTTGGGACACTACATAAATTAGCTTTGTCCATTCAGCTCTACTTGCAGTTTCTATATCAACATGGAGAGCTATCATATCCTTCACCACTACTTCCTATAATTGCAGTTTTAAGTTTCATGCCATCAGCTAAAGTAAAACCAGATAGCAAAAAAAAAAAATTCGTGCTGTATCTTTCAATACTTCAAGAAGCATAATTTACACACTCCTTCACCTCATATTTTCTTAGTTAGGCTCACAACTACCATTTCAAAGAACTAGCTGTACTATTATGTTAATTATGTTTATTAAACATACTATTGCTGGTAGATGACTTGTACCCTTCGTATCTAATTCATAATTAAAAATGATAAATCAATTGCAGAGAAAATAAGGCCTATCATGCCTCAAATGGGAAAAAGAAGATAGATGCCAACCTCAAATGACATTGTTTTCCATTTTTCTCCACATGCTTTTCCAATCTGGAAGACATATACACATTAAACAACCGAAGGAAAGAGATTAAATTTGAGTATTAAGAGTACATATATACATACATCACGCATTGATTTGACATCTGGGTTCTCTTGCTGGTAGGCTTTCCTAAAATCTTCTCTTCAAAAGAACACAAGGTTTCGATGATGCACATTCACAAAAACAAGTCAGATTTCCACAAGTCAGTCAACCAAAATATATTATCAATACACATTACACAGAGAATAACTATTAATAATTAATAACTATTATTATGACGCAGTGAATAAGCATACTTTAGGGAAATACTATAGCATCATGAAAGCAAACTCACATGTCAAACTAAAAACAATCGATCTCTTATTGAAAATTTGCTAGATTTTTCTCGCCCTACCAAATCACTTTCCACTCAAAATCACATACTTCTCTTTTTAAGTCCCTTTGTACTTTTATTTTTCTGTGTTCCTCAAATACTTCCCCTTTTTTCTGGAGAAAATGTTCTTCAAATATTTCCGCAAGCTATAATCTTCCATTCCATCTGGGCACAGAATTAACTAACACATCTAGACTGCCAATAGTCCACTAGAAAACAGTTAGAAGCATCGATTTCTTGCCTAAAAACAAGCCTTGCAAGAAAGAGGGATTGCCATTAAACCTCAACGCCAGTTTCCCGGTAGAGCAGTGCATTTCTTTCTTTCCATCAGGTGAATCGATTATACATAATATCATCTAGGAATTGAGGAGAAAGGTTGTGTAGTGTATGAGAGATTTGTCAAGTTATATTGAATTATCACTAATTTGTTCATCAACAAAAACATACTTCTACACTAATTTACAGCCTCATTTCAGATGGAACAGCAAAATATTCAGAGAGTGCAAAAATGCCCTAATCAGATGCTAATATAGTCGACATAAACCGCTATCTACTGCTTAATCTACTAAGTCAATAAACCTAATTAGGCACAACCTTTACACAGTTCTTGCTTGGATTCCACTCATCAGCATTAAAAGATGTACAGATCTTAACTGAACTATCGCATTTTACTTTCGATTTTACAATCTATTCCAATAGTTTTTTAAAATAGATGTTCTTAACTTTCAAATTTTGATTTTACTAGCAAACCACAGCAGTACCTGCAGCATTTGCGTAATCTAACGGAATATTTTGTTACTTGATAGCAAAATCAAAATTTTAAAGTTTAGATATCTATTTCGGAAAATTTTAAGTACCTATTACGAAATTCCAAGTACTTAATTTTATTGATTACAGTACCGAGTACCTAGCTAGTTGCCTACATTAGAACCCTAAAAGAAACGGAAACAGGGAAAGGGTGATCAATGTGGGGGTAGGAGTACAAGAAGTAGAAGAATGCGGTGGGGGGCTTCTTGGGCTTGTTGCGATCGTCCTTGAGGGGCTTCTTCTTCGCCCTCGGCTTCGTAGTCGCCCTCCTCGCCAGCGCCACCGCCACCGCCGCCCTCGCCGGCGCCGGCGCCCTCCCGGCGGCGGTGGTGGGCTTCGCCGGCACCGCCGCCGCAGCCGATGATCTCGTCTTCATCGCTCCGGAGCGCGGCGGGGACGGGGAAGGGTTTTAGAAGGGTTCTTCGTGGAAAAGAACAAGAAAAAGAGGAGGAGGAGGAGGAGGAGTGTAGAGAGGAGAAAGAGAAGGGAAAAATAAAATAAAAAAACCGAAGGTAATATAAATTATAAAATATTTAGTAATTTGTAAGGGACTAATTTGCAAAATGACTCCGTGGCCCAATGGATAAGGCGCTGGTCTACGGAACCAGAGATTCTGGGTTCGATCCCCAGCGGAGTCGTTTTATATTTAAATTCACCCTTCACCCTTTTTTTTTTTTTTTTTTTTTTTTTTTTTTTTTTTTTTTTTAAGGAAAATGCTACTTTTACATCCAAATATGCCTACATCTTACGATCCATTTAGTTTAGAGTAGAACAAATTTTATTAATCAATGTGACTAATGAAAAAGAATTTATTATGGAATTGATGAAATGTATATTATATATCTTATTTGGAATAATGGATAGTGTTACTGTTAGATTAAAGGACACTTTCGAAAGTAATTTTACATTTCATTCAAAACTCATTCAAGGTGTTGTATACTTTTTTGTATGGAAGAATAATACCAAGTAATGAAGGTGCTATGAGAATTTTAACACATGCTAAAAAAATAGTGACAAAAATAAATAAATAAATAAATAAATTATAGATTATTTTGAAACGAGCATATTATTCATGCACACTAATTGAAGTGTATGATATAAACTCTACACATTCAAGAATGAAAATTTTTTCGCATTCTAAAATGGATGAGATATAAAATATACATTCTATTTTGAATGTACAAATAGTAAATTTGATAAAAAATAATCAACAATTAAACTCTAGTTAAACCTAAGTTCAATTTCAACCTGCAATTCATAAAACAAAAAAAGAACCACTAAAATATAAAACAAAACTCATCCCTTTGTTGTAATCTTATATACCCTATTATTCTCTTGACTCTATCTGGATCATTCAGCAAAGAACAAACAAAATCCCCTTATGCTTACATGCTAATAATATCCTACACTTTTACACAAGTTTCTTGATTCATACTCGAGTAGAGCATTAAAAAAAAAACATAACAATTTGAGAAACAAACTTAAAATTCGAATCCTACAATTTCGCGGTAGAAGATGTTGGTGGCATTGCATACAAGGATCTCAGCTGCCTATTGATGAGCTTACTATGGTGCAGAGCCAACTGCAGTTCTGCATCCCCTGACCACCACTGCTGCAAGCCATGAGCCTCCAGAAACTTCTGCGGCCCTTTCGACGACATCACGAAGAGCTTCGCGACTTCTCCTACTTGCACATTACTCGCCTTCGAGCCGTCTGAACCGTTACCGTTTTCGATCGAAGTGTAATACGAGCAAATGTAGTCGCTGTTGTTTACGTACAAATGCGGCACCCATTTCTTCATCTCTGTGCACAGTCTCTTCCCTTCATTCCTGCAAACCTTCTCCTCTTCTTCGCACTTGGAAGGCAAGCTCGCTTTAACTTTGCCCCACAGGTTACTCGCCTTCTCGCCGATACTTCTCATGCTCGTGGCTATCGAAACCGAAGGCGGATTGAACAAATGGCACTCTACGAAAACACCTTGCTTGGCCATTGCTTTGCCGACTTGGAGAGCAAATCCAGCTCCCAAGGAGTGCCCCCCGATGCACACATTGCTGCTACCAAACTTACCAACCAATGTTCTCAGTGTTTCCAAAGTACCGACGAATCGAACCGAACCTTTCAAGCTTTCCCACGCTAGGAAACGAAGATCATCTTCGAGATCTCTTCTGATCGTGGGGCTCTTCAGGAGGGTGCCTCGAAGCGCAAGCACGGCTTTCGGCGCGCCGCTTGGTCTTATTACTACAAAATCGGATAGAGCGGCGGTTCGGTCCCATTCTAGGACCGCGCCGTATATCGAACCGTCTCTTTCGTCTACGAGGGTTTGAGATAGCTTGTACTTGAAGGGCTTCCACCATTTGTGCGCGAGACCGTCGTCTTCGCTTTTGTTTTCCTGTCGATCTAATTCCAGCAAGTAAACTGCTTGAATGAAGCATGCTATGACCATCCTCTGGTAATTCGGATCTTTCCTGCAAGCACAATATATATCAGATGTGTATAACATTTGCAAACTCTCAGCATGTTAGAGAGCATAACAAATATCAGCCGAAACATTGAGGAGCGAAATGAACCCCTACGATTCGAAAGGACGAACGTAACAACAAAACAAGATGCATGTTTTATGCGGGTCTAAGTCGATATAACAATTACCGTGTATACGATTCGTAGAATAAGCTACGCCAACCTAGCTCACAAGTTTCGCAGAGTATCTGTCACTCAATAGAAACTAGCTATATATATCAGACATTATGTTCTACAAACCGACAATGATCGAGGAAGATATCCCTAAAAATTAAGTTATACTGATACTGCAAACTACTGATGTTGCTGATACCATCTTCTCTTATTATGCGCATTTACTGAAGTGATCTCGCCGAGGTTGGAATCTTTGCAATTGAAATTCTGAAAATGTAGCAGTAATTTCAGTTAATTGTATTGTGTTCACACTATCTTAAATGATAGGTTCTCTTAAACACTGATTATTAAGAATAATGAACCTTGCTAACTGAGAAATTCTATTCACTCCTATTTATTCAAATTTCACTAGATCATAATCAAGAACAGTATAATTTGATAACATTACATTAATTCACAGAGTGATCAGAAGCAAGATCAGGTGTCTCGATCGAATTCTCGATGCAGAATCTTTTGCACTTTTTGTGTCATTTTGGTTCTCAAACTTTTGATTTCAACATTCCAGAACTAAACTTTTAGTAAGGTTCCAATTAATCCCCTTAACTTCTAAAATTACTTTATTTATCCTCTAGTGCAATGTTTCTATGCTTACAACATACATATAGAGAGACTAGACTGAAACTCTTGGCCGCGTTTGGTTCGGAGATAAATTTAAGAGGTATAAATCTTTTTATATCTAGGATAGCTTGCTATTCCGGGATAATGAAGTATAAAAGTTAAATTGCGTTTGGTTGAAAAGTTTGTATTATCTGGAATAGTTAAAATTGTGTTTGGTTAAAATTATGGAATAGTAAAAAAATACCAACTTTGCCCTTAGTTTTTTTTATAGAAAAATTAATTTAATTATTATATTAAATTTGAAGCAATTTAATTATAAATAATAAATTATATCTTACGTTAAAAAAAGTAATATTTTTAATTTTATATTATATTTTAATAAATGCAAAATCTAAGTTTCAGATAGCTATAGATTGAAAGTTAAACTGCAAATTAAAAATAATCAGAGTTTACATAACAGTAAATTAGAACTAAAGCTAAATCATAGTTCACATAGCCGTAGGTTCATATAGCCTGAGATTGGAAGGTAAGCTACACTGAAAAAAACATCAAAATTTCATTCACTGTCCCTAGGGATAAAATCTTATTCCATAGGGGGAGAGGAATAAGACTTAACGGGTTATCCTGGGATAACCCGTTAAGCCAGGTATAAAAAAAAAAAATTTATCCCATACCATTTTGTAACACTGTTTGGCAGAAATTGAGGGATAAAAGGGGTTATTCCCCCTTTATCCCCCAACCAAACAGAGGCTAAGAGTTTAGGAGTCGAACTAATATCAAAATTGAAAATTGGAGGACTAAAATGAAAGATGGTGAAATATGTAGCACTTATCAAAAAAAAAAAAAAAAAAAAAAAAAAAAAGAAGTAGCTACACCTCACAAAGCTGAAACAGGTGACAAGAAACGATTTTTGAGGCAATGAGCTGCGTCGGATTAAAGGGAAAAAAAAAAAGAAAATTCCAAGAAAATCTTTTATTCGATCGCAGTTCTCGATCCGCTTCTTAGCATTAATTCTCGTAAAAAAATTAAAAAAAAAAGGGAAAAGGGAAAAACGAAAACAGAAACAGAACCCTAAAATGGCAAAATTTCATCAACCATGTCGCAAGATCCAAACTTGAATCGAAAGAAAAATGGTAAAAAAAAAATGTAAGAGTCGATCGAAATGGTTTAATTTGAGGATGAAGAGGAGGAGGAGGATATATTGGAAATTCGAACCAGCTGGATCGGATGAGATCTCTCCAATTGGGGGAGGAGAGGTTGCGAGGGCCCGACACGTGGAAGTCGTACGGATGCCCCAGCACTGCCCCCGCCGCCGCCGCCGCCGCCTCATCCGCGGCGTCGTTCCTCTTCTCTCCTTCTCCTCCTCCTCCGCCATTGTCGTCTACGGAGCTCGTCGCCATTAAAAATTGGAGTTTTAGCAACAAAGGAGAGAGAGAGAGGAGAGGAAGAGGGAGAGGAGGAGAAGGAGCGCGAGCAACGGTCGAGTGGGGGAATAATGGAGAGAGAGAGAATCTACGGAAGAGGGGGAGCGCGCATGCTGCGTTACTACTACTCTTGGGCGGGGTGGGTTGGGGACTGGGGAGGGAGAATGATTTAAAAGATTTGTTTGACCGATCACGTGTTGTCGCAACGGTCGAATTTGGAAATAGATTTCGGGGGAGAGTGGGGAAGTGGGGACAACAAACAAGGTACAACATTCCTTCTTTGTGTCTACAAGTGCATCTGGGGTTGCTAATGTGTTGATAAATTTATATAAATTTTTATAAATTATTATTAGATTTGAATTATTTTAGTAGGATTGAAGTTTTTTTATTTTACCAACGGTGTAATCTGAGAATGCAAATGAATTTGGATTGATGGAGGCCCACCTCTATCTGCCGCGAATGAGACAGTAAGTGGGCCAAAAAATAAAAAGATAAATTATCTTATTTGAATTTTAAGATATTGTCAGATAAAATCTAAAGAAAATTCATCAGGAGAGAGAGGTGCAGCGCTCCCAACTCCAACGATTCTTACAAATATATAAATCTTGAGTCTTCAATCTATGATGTGTCGCCTTCTCGCTGATTTCGTACGGCCAGTTGTCTTCTTTGTTTTTTCGTTTGTGCCCTTTTGTATTACGGGTACAGCCGGCTTTCTCGAGCCCTCCTCTAGGTTTTTCTCTTCTTCCGATTTCTCTCCTAAACCTCCCTAAGCACTCTCTCTCTCTCTCTCTCTCTCTCTCTCTCTAGCTCTCTGAGTTGCGTTGTGGGTGCGACGATTGCTCGCTTCCTTCGCTCTCTCTCTCATATCTCTCCCTCTCTCTCTCCAAAATCTCTCTTCTCTCTCTCTCTCTCTCTCTCTCTCTCTCTCTCTCTCTCTCTCAGATCTCTCCCTCTCTCTCCAAAATATCTTTCCGATCTCTCTTCGAGACAGATGTTTCTCTTCTCGTATTTCGTGTTGTGAGCACGATCTCCACCGTTGCCCGCGGCACGATTGTTGCCGATTGCCGGATCTATGGTTATCTCCTAATTAATAAATGCTTGAGAGTATTCAACAGATCTATGGATGATCTTCTCCTCATAAATATTTAGAAAAATAAGAATAGAGACTAATATTGTAATTACTGTTTGTCCTGAACTATATCATAATTTTGGTGTTAAATATTTAGGATCTGAAGCGTTTGTAAGCACAGATATGAAGTTACAATATTTGAATAGGACAGGATAGTTAGACATTTCGCCCTGAATTTTATAATTTTTTATTTTTTACTAAATCGTCGGTCGATCCCGACGAATCGAATCGGCAAGTAGAAAGAACGGAATTTGTAGAAGACCAAAGCAAAGAATAGTCCACCAGGTGAGGTCTTATTGCCTAAACATTAGATCTAACATCAAATAATCATCATTTCTAGATTCATAAGTGCATTTCGAAATCTTACCGATGGTAGAGTAAAAAGTGAAAAGATGATGTATACTCTCTTTTGCAATGAATAATAATACAACTCTTGCATTATTCAGAGAAAAACCAATCGACAACAACATAACTACTCATTTTTGTTTTCTCCGGCAAAGTTCTTACACTCGTTCATCCAGAAAAATTCACAAAATTTTCCCTTTAACTCTTCATAAGAACACCAAATATTGCGACTACAATCGGGATAATCTGCAGGCCTTGCCCTCCAAGTACAATTCCTTTCATTGGGCAACAGATGCTAAAAGAGCTAATTTGAAACTGCACTAAATGGAAAAAAGAAAAACAAATACTATATACATTCGAATTACTTTGGACCGACTCCTTCCGTTTCAACTATCGGTTTGTTGTTATTAGCTGCAGCTGTTTGTTTTGATGATATCAGTTTATTGAGCTGTTTTTTGAGATATGCCTGCCGCAATTTCTCTCTGCGAGCGGCCCCCTGTTCTTGCCTACGCAATCGGAGAGTCGTTGCCTTCTCCCTTGCCTGGCTTGCCTCCTCATGAACTTCCCTGTAAGTAGATATTCACATCATAATGATTCGAAAAATGACGAAAGAAGTAGAACGGTAAAAATATTGAAACTATATCCTCAAGAAAGGAAAAAATATTGCAATTTAACAAAAAGGAATACATTTTTTAATCCCAAATATACATTTTGTTATAGGAAAGATGAGCAAGTTTTCTGATTTCGACTTACAAGAAAGGAATGGTGGACCAGCATACATTTTTCTACGCAATGAGTGTTAAATGAAAGAAAAGATTTAAACATCGTACTTGCTCAGAATTTAATTTTTCTAGCTTCATAAAATTTTGTAAATTTTCTTTTAGAAAGAAGCACTTTTGTTGCTAATGACTGGTACAAGAATTGTCACTAGAATTAACCAACTTATTAGAGTCGAAAGAGCCAACTTTATTATTCTGTTCCACAAGTTTCTAAAAAAACATTGCACATGACATATGCTTTTCTACTCCAAAGATCTATGTTACTAGAAATCAGAATCTGGTGGACTTAAAAATTAAACATGAAAACGAATCTGAGAAGAACAGAGGGATATCGTAGTATCAATAGATCTAAAAGATTATATCGAGGAAATCATACCTCACAAAGCGCTTATGTTCATCATTATCTATTATGGCACTTGTGCGACCAAGACCAAATGGTTTGGAATTTAGAAACGAATCATCAGCATCACCATCTTGATTTTCTACTTCTTCATCACTAGTATAGCCACGTAATTCTGGCTGTTGAGGTTCATCTTGCTCGAGACCTTTGCGGAAAAAGTCCACACAATACTTCTCCTTCTCCTCCTCATCAGGGAGCTCACCTCTTGCAAGTTTCTCATAAATCTCCGCCTTCTTCTCCAAGGCGGCATAACTGACTGAGCCATCCTTAATAGCTTTCATCTCCAACTTGTCCCTGCCGTTTAAAAAACATTAATAACAACTTCTTAGACACAGTATATAATCAATATGGTTAAACGATTTAACAATGTGCAGAATATTTAAAAATCAAAATAAAGAGATACCAGATCAATTTGGCAGATAAATGTTACTTTGATTTAGTCAAGAATGCAAGTCGGTTAGCCGCAGCGTAGCCATGATTTTTTTCTTTTTGAGAGTAAGGTAGCAAGCTACCAGCTTCATTCATGAGGAAAATGAACTAGGATTCAAAGCTGAGGAAGCAAGGCCTCGAGAAGCGACGAAACCAAAGCGGAGTAACTATGCATTATTAAAACAAAGGTAGTCACTCTTTTGAGTGGATTTTGAAAAGGTGCAACTAACAGTTAGTGATTGTGTACGGGGGGCCTACTGAGTCCAGGTAGTGTTTACTCTAAATTGTCATAATATAATGAATTTTCTCTTGGTATGTCTCCTACGCAAATTAGGGGCCTGCTAGATCAATCTCTCTATAGTAGGAACCAAGCAACTTTGGATCAAAATTTCGAATTTGCATCCCAATATAAACTGGTCTAATATTTGATCAATTAGTTTGTTGTAACTGCAAATGGAGTGAAGCTTATGCTTTAGTTGATTTTTCAATCGTGAATAAATTTATTCTTCAATCGTGAATAAATTTTGACAATGTCCATTCATATTGATAGTTCTCTCTCTCAGGGAGAAAGAGATCAATAGTATTCTTAGGCATTCTTTGAGACAAAAAAACAAAAAAGAAACCTACAATTTCCAAATTTTAGGCAATTAGATGACATTATAAGCACTAGATAACACCAAGCATCTCCTTAATGCAGAATCTGAATTCTTGTGGCAAATTTTTTGTGTATTTCCACTCGTTTTGTCGCTCTTTATATTAGAAGCAAATGATCTGTGAAACTACAGTTGCAGATCAATTTCATGTGCACTCGAACAAGATCTAAATCATATAATTCCCTGCGAAAGGCATGGTAAAATTTGGACAATTAGAGCACACTAAGTAGCAAGGGTCGTGTCAATGCTTATTAACCCTAATGAATGGAGTATATGCATCAAAATTCCATAAAATTGAGACAAACAAAATTCTAATTATGAAGCCAAAATGCTTATTTGGCTCAAAAAATTGCAACTCCCCAAGCAAAACCCTATCTTTCCCACTATTCACACCACGAAACTAAATCATAATCAAGCTCATAAAAGGAACTCGGAACAAACAAGAGGGGGGAGGAAAACGCCTCGCACCTTCGAGCGCGGCCCTCGACGCCGGAGTTCGTCTGGGAGAAGAGGTCGGAGGGGAGGGGCTTCTTCCGGGCGCGGTGGAACTCGGCGGCCGCGGAGGAGTCGGCGGCGGGGGCGGAGTCCTTGGCCTTGCGCGCCTCCTCCTGGGTGCGGTAGAGCTGGGCCTTGAGCTCGACGATGGAGGAGGCGCCCACGCCCTCGATCGCCTTGTGCTTCTTCGGCATCACCGCCGACTCCGTTAGCCACCCCAGCGACTCCACCCGCTTCCTCCTCTCCTCCTCCCCCGCCATGGCCTCGTCCTCTCTCTCTCTCTCTCTCTCTCTCTCTCTCTCTCTCTCGCTCTCGCGCTGAGGGAACCGCGAAACCCTAATAATGGTGTTCGCTATCGGGGAGGGGGAGGAGGGGATTCGGGGAAGAAGAAGAAGACGAAGCAGAGAGGAAAGGCGAAGGGAAAAGTTAGGGCAAACGGGTTCGTATCCGGGTTATAAATAGATACGGGTGCTAAATGGATCTGATTGTTTAAAATTCGGCTAATGCCTAATATTTTGGGATATAATTTGACATAATTTTTTTTAAGAAAAATACTATGGATAATGGGTCATAATTTTTTAAAATTTCACATTTAAATTTTAAAATTAAAAAATTCAAATTTAATTTTAAAATTTAAAATTTAAAATTTAAAATTTCACATTCAAATTTTAAAATTTTAAAATTCAAATTTAATTTTGAAATTTTTAATTTTAAAATTTAAATTGTAATTTTAAAATTTTAAAATAAAAATTTAAAATATATATTTTTAAATTTAATTTTTTGTATTTAAAGTTTAAAATTAAAACAGAATTTTTTTTTAAGTTCATAATCCAAACAGTAAAAATAGAGTAATATTTTTACAGAGAATTGAATTTTTCAAAATATCAAATACGTCGTAAAAAAAAACTCTATTTTATTTTTCTATAATTGCCAAACGGAACCTAAAAATAAAAGACTATGATAAAAAATAACAAAGTATCTAAAAATTAATTTTATATTAAAAAATTTATAATTGTTAACTGTTTCTAGCGCAAGTATTAAAGAATTTGATGGTGATTGATACTCGAGATCCGAGTTTGAAGTTTAATTATTTTATATTTTTAGTTAAATTTATTTTAAAAATAAACGAAGCACGTAATATGCTATTTTTCTCTCTATCATATATATATATATATATATATATATATATATATATATATATATATATATATAAACTTATACTTTTGAAAGTATATAAATTCTATTCAATATAATATATATCAAAAAAAAAAAAAAATACCTAATATTTATTTATATATATAAATATAAATCTTACATTTCTCAAATTTTAAAGTTTACAAAATTTAAATAAAACTTTAGTAGAAACAAAAAAAAATAAAAATAAAAATAAAAAGTTGATAATACTTGCAAAAATATAAGGAATCATAAGTCCACAATGGAAACTATTAAAAATACATCATTAAAAATTTACAAAAAAAATCATAAATTATTAAATCCATATTTCGGTCCTAAGAATTAATCTTAAGTTTTCTATCTCATTTGACCTGGAAGGCTTGAAATGTTGTTATTATTTTCTGCAAGCAGGTCATGATAGAAATTTTTTTTGATCGAGATATATCAACCAATAGACATTGATAGTTTATTATAAAAAAAAAAAAAAAAAAAACTCTTTCATGCTGAACAATATATATAGAAAATTTAAATTTATTTAATCAAAAGATAATCAAAAAAAAAAAAAAAATTATCCTCCGAAATAGTCACTTCTAACCAAGAGAAAATTATATAGAAAGAAATAGTAATGCGTTGAAACGAAACTGAAACAGACGTACCACCGCCACCGGCGGCAAATGGCAGCAGCACCACCGCGGCGGTGTCGGCGCGGAGTGTGACAATGTGACGATCACTCTGCCGCCGATCGCCCCTCCTCCTTCTGCTCCTTCAGCCGCCGCAACCGTGCCGCCTCCAATTCCTTGATCAGGGCGGTGATGTCCTCGTACGTGGACCCGCCCTCCTCCACCGCCCTCCTGGCCTTCTCGCTGTAGTCCTTCACCCGCTCCCTCGCCCGCTCCGCCGCCTCCCACTCCCCTCCCCCAGCCTTCCCCACCACCTCGGCCACCTCCGCCGCCGTGACCAGCACCCTCCCTTCCTGCTCCTCCTCCTCCCCGGGCTTGATCCTCCGCACGCCCTCCGCCCACATCCGGACTCCGACCCCCATCACCTCCACCACCAGCTCCTGGTTCACGAACTGGTCCTGCGCCAGCGGCCACGTCACCATCGGCTTCCCGGAGCACACCGCCTCCTGGATCGAGTTCCAGCCGCAGTGCGTCACGAACCACCCCACCGCGGCGTGGCCCAACACCTCCACCTGCGGGGCCCACCCCACCACCACCATCCCCCTCTCGCCCGCCCGCACCCCGGTGCCCCCTTCCCCCTCCAACGCCTCCGCCGCGGCAGCCGTCCGCCGCACCACCCAGAGGAAGGGCCTCCCGGAAGCTTCGAGCCCCTTCGCGATCTCCCGCAGCTGCGCCGCGCCGAAGTGACACATGCTCCCGAAGCACACGTACACCACCGACCCGGCCGGGTGGGAGGAGAGGAACCCTAGGATCCGGTCCCGATCGGCGGGGTGGGAGGGGCCGCCGCGCTCGGCAGTGTTGAGGAGCGCGACGGGGCCGACGCACCAGGCGCGGCCGTGGGACTTGAGGTGGTCCACGTACTCGGGCTCCATCGCGCGGAACGTGTTGGTCGCCAGGCCGATGCTTTTGGCTCCGGCGATGCCCATGCGCTGGAGGAAGGGGAAGTGCTCGAACATCTCCGGTAGGGTTTCGCGGTAGACGCGGGTCGGGTGGGGGAGCTCCTCCACGACGAAGGACTCGGGGAGGGGGAAGTACCGGCCGAGGGAGGAGAAGACGGAGTGGGGGAAGGCGCCGGCGCCCTCGAACACGAGGCGGGGGATCCCGAGCTCGGCGGCGACGTCGGCGGTCCAGGGGAGGAGCCCGTGGGAGATGAGAGCGTCGGGGCGGAGCTCGGCGAGGAGGGAGGAGAGGTCGGGGGAGAGGTGGTCGAGGGAGGTGATGACGCCGAAGAACTGGGCGTAGGGGACCTGGGCGAGGTCGTCGATGGCGGCGGGGAGGCCCGTTGCCGACGGCGGGGGGAAGGGGACGGTGCGGAGGCTGAGGGGGTGGCCGAGCATGGCGGAGGCCTCGACGGTGCGGCGGATCGAGGCGGCGTTGGACGGGGTGGTGGCGATGGTGCAGCGCACGCCGCGGCGCGCGAGGAAGCGCGCGACGTCGACCATGGGGATCGTGTTCCCCGGGTTCATCAGGGGGAAGAAGACGACGTGGAGGGCATCGTCGTCCCCGGCGGCGGCGGGATCCATCGGCGATGCGGCGCGGTCGCTGCGAGATGAGGGGAAAGGGGTTTGGTGGTGAAACTAATTTGAGATGCGGAGTGAGAAAGAAGCACTTTTGTTGCTAATGACTGGTACAAGAATTGTCACTAGAATTAACCAACTTATTAGAGTCGAAAGAGCCAACTTTATTATTCTGTTCCACAAGTTTCTAAAAAAACATTGCGACATATGCTTTTCTACTCCAAGATCTATGTTACTAGAAATCAGAATCTGGTGGACTTAAAATTTAAACATGAAAACGAATCTGAGAAGAACAGAGGGATATCGTAGTATCAGTACATCTAAAAGATTATATCGAGGAAATCATACCTCACAAAGCGCTTATGTTCATCATTATCTATTATGGCACTTGTGCGACCAAGACCAAATGGTTTGGAATTTAGAAACGAATCATCAGCATCACCATCTTGATTTTCTACTTCTTCATCACTAGTATAGCCACGTAATTCTGGCTGTTGAGGTTCATCTTGCTCGAGACCTTTGCGGAAAAAGTCCACACAATACTTCTCCTTCTCCTCCTCATCAGGGAGCTCACCTCTTGCAAGTTTCTCATAAATCTCCGCCTTCTTCTCCAAGGCGGCATAACTGACTGAGCCATCCTTAATAGCTTTCATCTCCAACTTGTCCCTGCCGTTTAAAAAACATTAATAACAACTTCTTAGACACAGTATATAATCAATATGGTTAAACGATTTAACAATGTGCAGAATATTTAAAAATCAAAATAAAGAGATACCAGATCAATTTGGCAGATAAATGTTACTTTGATTTAGTCAAGAATGCAAGTCGGTTAGCCGCAGCGTAGCCATGATTTTTTTCTTTTTGAGAGTAAGGTAGCAAGCTACCAGCTTCATTCATGAGGAAAATGAACTAGGATTCAAAGCTGAGGAAGCAAGGCCTCGAGAAGCGACGAAACCAAAGCGGAGTAACTATGCATTATTAAAACAAAGGTAGTCACTCTTTTGAGTGGATTTTGAAAAGGTGCAACTAACAGTTAGTGATTGTGTACGGGGGGCCTACTGAGTCCAGGTAGTGTTTATTCTAAATTGTCAAATATAATGAATTTTCTCTCGGTATGTCTCCTACGCAAATTAGGGGCCTGCTAGATCAATCTCTCTATAGTAGGAACCAAGCAACTTTGGATCAAAATTTCGAATTTGCATCCCAATATAAACTGGTCTAACATTTGATCAATTAGTTTGTTGTAACTGCAAATGGAGTGAAGCTTATGCTTTAGTTGATTTTTCAATCGTGAATATTCTTCAATGAATAAATTTTGACAATGTCCATTCATATTGATAGTTTTCTCTCTCAGGGAGAAAGAGATCAATAGTATTCTTAGGCATTCTTTGAGACAAAAAAAAAAAAAAGAAACCTACAATTTCTAAATTTTAGGCAATTAGATGACATTATAAGCACTAGATAACACCAAGCATCTCCTTAATGCAGAATCTGAATTCTTGTGGCAAATTTTTTGTGTATTTCCACTCGTTTTGTCGCTCTTTATATTAGAAGCAAATGATCTGTGAAACTACAGTTGCAGATCAATTTCATGTCCACTCGAACAAGATCTAAATCATATAATTCCCTGCGAAAGGCATGGTAAAATTTGGACAATTAGAGCACACTAAGTAGCAAGGGTCGTGTCAATGCTTATTAACCCTAATGAATGGAGTATATGCATCAAAATTCCATAAAATTGAGACAAACAAAATTCTAATTATGAAGCCAAAATGCTTATTTGGCTCAAAAAATTGCAACTCCCCAAGCAAAACCCTATCTTTCCCACTATTCACACCACGAAACTAAATCATAATCAAGCTCATAAAAGGAACTCGGAACAAACAAGAGGGGGGAGGAAAACGCCTCGCACCATCGAGCGCGGCCCTCGACGCCGGAGTTCGTCTGGGAGAAGAGGTCGGAGGGGAGGGGCTTCTTCCGGGCGCGGTGGAACTCGGCGGCCGCGGAGGAGTCGGCGGCGGGGGCGGAGTCCTTGGCCTTGCGCGCCTCCTCCTGGGTGCGGTAGAGCTGGGCCTTGAGCTCGACGATGGAGGAGGCGCCCACGCCCTCGATCGCCTTGTGCTTCTTCGGCATCACCGCCGACTCCGTTAGCCACCCCAGCGACTCCACCCGCTTCCTCCTCACCTCCTCCCCCGCCATGGCCTCGTCCTCTCTCTCTCTCTCTCTCTCTCTCTCTCTCTCTCTCTCGCTCTCGCGCTGAGGGAACCTCGAAACCCTAATAATGGTGTTCGCTATCGGGGAGGAGGAGGAGAGGATTCGGGGAAGAAGAAGAAGACGAAGCAGAGAGGAAAGGCGAAGGGAAAAGTTAGGGCAAACGGGTTCGGATCCGGGTTATAAATAGATACGGGTGCTAAATGGATCTGATTGTTTAAAATTCGGCTAATATTTTGGGATATAATTTGACATAATTTTTTTTAAAAAAAATACTAAGATAATGAAATAAGAGAGATAAGTATAAAATACAAAACTAGTAAAAAAATGTTAGGTATGATAATAAAAAATTTAAAAAAATAAAAAATAGTAATTGTATAAAATAATGAAATGGTCCTTAACCATAATAATTTTTTTTTAAAAAATAAAAATTTTATTTTGTATTATTTTAAATATTTAATTTAAAATATTTATTAAAATAAATTATTAAAATTTATATTTTACTGTATATTAAAAAATATTAAAAAAATTAAAATTAAAATTTATAAAGTTAAATATCTTAAAATTTAAAAATTGTAAATAAAAAAAATAAAAATAAAAAATAAAAAATAAAAAATAAAAAAACCCAATCTAGTCCCAACAAGGGGGATATTATCACCCAAGTTAACCCAAACTGCTTAGTTTCTCCATAAATGTGGGAAAAAAAAGATTTAATTTTTTATGAAAAAAATTTATTTTTTCGATTTTTCGTTAATTTGATTCTAAGAAAAGAATTTTTTTTTTTCATATTTTATAAAATACTAGCTAGTATTTTTGCTTTTCTAAAACAAATTTTAAAAATAAAAATACTAGTTTTCTATGAAATATGAACCAAAAAATCTATTTTCCTTCTAACCAAATAGGCAATTTTTTTTTTAAAAAAAAATAGATTCATGAAAAAAAAAAAGTTCACACATTTTTTAGAAACCAAGCATCCTTAAGATAAGGAATGATATAAGTTCTTAATTAAAAAGTTAAAAATTTACATTCTCTTTTGGAATTTACAAATAATATCATTGTGTTGCTCACTCAAAAATAAAAATAAAAATAAAAATATATAAAACCTATGATTCTATAGTTTTAGTGGGACCACAAAATTGGTAGCATAATCAAATTGGTAAAATCTACACAATATGACCTAAAATTTAGGTTAATTTCATACAGTACTATGTACACATAAAGTTCAACTTTTTATATTTATTTCTTTAAAAATTTTAAGTTGTTTATATATATCCCTCTGGTTTATTATCGTTAGTTCACTATTTATTTTTTAACAAAATATATATGAAATGTCAATTTTGCCATTTCAAATCCCTCCAAAAATCTCAACGGTTAAAATAATACAAAAATATATGAAAGGATAAAAATATAAATTTACCTTACTACCTAACCAAACCAAGGTTAAATATTTAATCTATGGTTAACTATATTTTTCTAACGGAGATTGACAGTAAGAATATAAATGAACAACTTTAGATTTTTGAAAGGATAAATATGAAAAGTTGAATTTTGTAGAAATATATTTGCTATTCGATATGTTTACAAAGAGCAGCATAAAATTAATCTAAAATTTATATGTAATAAGTTCTTCCTGCAACTGCAACTGCAACTGCAACTGGAACTGGAACTGGAACTGTCCAAAAATAGTGCAAAGTGGCTAACTTCATAGGTGAAGGTTAAAGATTTAGCAGTAAATCTACAAATTAAATTGTAGAGTCAATAATAATTGTTCAGATTCTAAGAGGTCTAGGGACCTTAAACATTAAAATAAGGCCACAAATATGTGGTGCTCCTACTATAAGCTTTATGTGGTCCACACAGTAAGCTCAAACATAACCAGGTAAATTCTCTCAAATATATAAATGTAAGAGACATAAGTTTATGTTAAGTAAAAAAAGAGAGAAGGGGAAAATTCTCACCACTTCCAAAAGAATCCATGGCCTGGAACTTCTCTCCTTCCTCCCCTCTCCCAACATCACCTCTGAGGATTCAGACTCTGGAGAGGTTCCCAGCAAAGAGCCACTCAATCCCATTGAGGCCCCCTAGCTCCTCAGAAAAGCAATACTGCCCCTGTAAAGCAGTTCAATCAGAAGGTGTCAGAGAAGAACCAACTCTTACAGGTGCATATTTCATGAGTATCAATTGATAATTTATATATGGCTATTACTATTCTCAGAAACATTAAATCCCCTTATTAGAATCATTTCCTCTGTTACTGTTACAAAATCAAACTAACTACTACAGGGAAACTTCACAAATTAGCTATCATCAGCATGTTACAAAATCTTTACTTTGGTCATTTTGCTCACCCTTTCCATGTGAAAATTGCAGCTTTTCCTTGCCCATTTCGCATGCTTCATGTTCTATTTGTTCCTTTCTATTGTAAAAGAGGAATAGAATTTGACATAGACCCTACAGAAAATCAGAGACCAAGCAAGAGAGGAAATGAACAAATAGGCTAATGACTAACATTGCTATTTTTTGATACTCTAGTTATATGCATATACTACACTTTTAATATTCAAATTCAAGCATTTGATTTTGAAAAAAGTTCTAGGATTAAATGACCATATATCTGTCAGCTTTCCAACTAAATAGGTTAATGACTAACATCCTTCTGCCTTCTTCAGAATTTTGACAATAAAGCATCAGAAAAAATGATTGCAAGCCCAAATCATATCACTTAGTGTGCAAACTACAAAATCAAATCAGAAAAAGGTTACATTATAATGCCATTTCAATGTCCGAATAACTCGTGTTGGTAGCATAGTAAAAAAATTCATTAAGCGATTTTCTCCCTTTCCAAGCTGGATTAACAATCATAAATAGGCATGATCAAGTGCATTAATCCAATATGAGTATTAGAAAATTAAATGAAAATAAGGTACTTTATTTGGGCTTTTCTTGTCTATTCATTTATTGGCCATCCATAAACTTAGAAAATAAACAAACCTGTCCTGCTTATTGCAGCATTTGCTTGAATTCCTGAAGCACATATTATTTAACACACATCAACCATCCTCGTAGTATTCATAATCATAAATCATCAATTGTAACTAGTTTGATTAACCATTCTTTCAAATATTTGTCCTCACTTGTTCTTTTTATTATTACGTAATTAATGTCAGTATTTTGTACCTTTTAGAGTCTTCTGCGCGCGCCCAGTTGGATCTCTTGGAACAGCTCACATCCTCGACCTCAAATCGTAGTGGTATGTGCATATTGACCTTCTTCACATCAGCATAAAGCCGTCAATTCTTTGCCAAATTTAACTATATTCCGACTTGCTTTTTTTAGGCCCTACGAGCATCAAAGAGGCTCCGCTGCCTACGATTCGGGAGCAACTATCTGAACTTATGGGAGACGGAGAAGGTGAGTTCACGATTCCACTGGGTAAGAAGTTGAAAGCAAGTATCAATTCCTTAACAATCTCGCAGAGAAGAAACATCAAGCGCCAGGCATACCTGAATGAAGTGGCTCGTAGAAATGACTCAGTTTTCTTCGCAACAATCGGCGCATTTGTTATCCTTCCCCCCTTTCTCATATTAGCTATTGCTGTATTAACTGGCTATGTCGAGCTCTTCCCATAAATATAAATATATATATATATATATATTATACTTATCCCCGTCAAATCTTACTCTCATATATGCTCGTAAGAAACTGCACTTTTCCAGGGGTGTATGTGAAAATTCAGACTATGCAGGGGTTTATATGTAATACTGTAATCGTGAATTAGATCAAATGTCCTGGAAAAACTCAAGGGGCCGAGCATCTTGTATACTTCTTCTTTCGAACATGTTCTTGTATAAGCTCCAGAGTGTTGCATGCATAGAGTCCTTCGATAGGTGACTGGTGTCACCGGAGAGAAAGAAGTGCTTTTGGTTCCTCACCTCAATCCAGCTACATCCAGCTTCTTTCAAAAGCTGCTTCTCTCTTAGTATTGTCCTTACTTGGGCTACACCTTTCCATATTCCAGCTTTCGCATAAGTCTCAGCAAGCGCAATATAAGCGGCAGAATTATCCGGCTCCAAATGAAATATCTCATCAGCTGCTCTTTCACCAATTATGGGATCTCCATGGATTTTACAGGCACTAAGAAGTGCTGCCCATATAGCACTATCTGGTTCCACAGGCATTCTTCTGATAATAGCTTCTGCTTCTTGCAGAAGCCCTGCTCGTCCAAGAAGATCCACCATGCAAGCATAGTGCTCCTTCGTCGGACTTATACCATAATCCTTCATCGATTTAAAGTACTCCCGACCTTTCTGAACATCACCCATGTAACTACAAGCCGATAACAAGCTTATAAAAGTTACATGGTTTGGCCCCACTCTCGACTCGTGCATTTTATTATAGAAATCTAGTACTTCATTTCCTCTTCCATTTTGTGAATATCCTGTTAATAGAGCATTCCACGAGATCATATCGTGGTTCTTCATATTCCGAAATGCCCTCTTTGCTTCAGCTAGACATCCGCATTTTCCATATACGGAAATTAGCGCATTCCCTACTCCTACATCCGAATCAAACCCTCTTTTGGTACTTCTACAGTGAATTGCCCTGGCCTGCTCCAGAGCACCGGAAGAAGCACAAGCACTCAGAGCACAGTTGTACGAGAAGTGGTTGGGCTTAATATCCGATTTTTCCATCTCATAGTATATTGTTAGTGCCGATCTTTTGTTTGTTGCATCTACGAAGCTCTTTTCCGAGTTTTTATCATTTTGAAGGTACCCGAACATCAGCGTATTCCACGATATCTGGTTCTTCTCTCTCATCCAATTGAAAATAGCACAAGCCTCATTGATATTGCTATTGCAAACATAAGCAGCCACCATAGCTGTCCACGAAACCACATCGTACGAAAGCATTGTGTCGAACACTAGACGAGCGTCTCTCTCATTTGCTTGCTCGCCATACATGGTTATCAGAGCATTTCCGATAGAAGTTACCGAATCGAGCCCTTTCTTCACCACAGACCCGTGAATCGTCGCGCCAATTCTTATATATCGATTGCTCGAACACCCACTAAGGAGGCTCGTAAAAGTAAAGCAATTTGGACTTATTTCGCCGCTGATCATTTCGATAAAGAGATTTAATGCTTCATCTTCCATACCATTGTTCACATAACCAGAAATCATAACATTCCAGGCAATCACATTCCTTTCCTTCATCCTGTGAAATATCTTTTTAGCCTCCAAAATATCGCCATTTTGAGCATAAGACGCCATTAGTATCGACCACGAGACGACATTGTGCTCTTTAATCTCTTCAAAAACCGTACGAACATCCGTAAGATCACTACATTTGGTGTACATATCCATCAACGTGCACACGACAAGGGCATTCTCTAACCACCCCGATTTCACTAGCAAACTATGAACTACCTTACCATTCTCCAACCATTGGAGACAAGTATACGCCTTAAGAACCGCGAGAAACGTAAACTTATTAGGAACTTCGCCTTGCACCCGCATTTTGTTAAAGAGCTCCAGCGCAATCTCATAATACCCATCTTTCTGGTATCCGCCGATCATCGCGTTCCAAGAAACCGTGTTTCTACGCGGCATTGTATCGAACAACTCCGCGGCCTTATCTACTGTTCCATTTACTAAATACCCGGAAACGGTCACAGTCCACGAGTACACATCTCTCACAGGCATTACGTCAAACACCTTCTGTGCATACGTTACATTGCCACATTTGAAGTACAGATTGAGGAGAGAATTGTTCGCGGCGACATCCATCGGAAGATTCTTTTTAACCACAAAAGCATGGATTTGGGATCCTACATCAAATGCTTGAGTGTCAGCTGCAGCGGAAAGCGCGTTTGCGAGCACGAACTCATCTGGGTCAAATTTGCAAATCTGGAACTGTTTGAATCGCTTTAGAGCTTCCGAATTGTGAGCATTGCGCGAGAATCGGGCTATCATGGGATTTAAAATTATCTGGGGTTTTTTAAGGTGGGTTAATGTGTTTTAAAGATCTCTGAAGCTTTGGTGTTGCGAGGTGCTCTGTACTGTGAGATGGATGTGGTAAACGTGTAAGTTGAATTTGGTTGGGGCATTTTGTCGAACACGCTTAGGGCACCGAAGTAGGCATGCAAATGGATACGGGTGGGCAGAGATCCCGATCCGATCCGATCCGTCCGGAATGGGGCCCATGTGGTGAGCCAACCAAAATAATAATAATAAAAATCTGTGAATCCGTCCTTATCTGCTAAGAAATACAGAGAGGGAGGCAGAGGCCCTTCCTAAATTTGATCCACTAAATTTGCTTATTTTTAAAAAAAAATAAAAAAAAAAAATAAAACAATAACGATAGTATACTGTTTCATTTTCTCTAAAAAAAAAAAATAATAGGGTTAATTGCATACGGTTCCCTGTAAATATATCGAATAGCAGATATATTCCTACAAAGTTCAACTTTTCATATTTTTTCCTTCAAATGTCCAACGTTATTTATATATATCCCTACCGTCTATCCATGTTAGAAAAATCTAGTTAACCATAGGTTAAATACTTAATTTTGGTTAGCTAGTGGGGTAAATTTATCTTTTTATCCTTCCAGATATCTCTGTATTATTTTTTGGAGGGACATTTTTGACAGTATAAAACTGTCATTTCACATATAATCTGTTAAAAAATAAACAGTGAACTAACGATAATAAACCGAAGGAATATATATGAATAACTGGCTAGGGTACTAAGTCATTGGTGCTATTAAGTTTTTAACCCCTGAATTAAAAAACGTGTGGTTGAGATGATAGCGGGCCCCTTGAGTTTAATAGGTAGTTGAAAAAATAGTAAAATTTAATGGATAAAAATGATCAAAAAGATTGATCTAAGAGTAAAAAATTTGATAGGACCAATAACTTCGTACTATTAATAGTATAGTAGCCATACTATATATATATATATATATATATATATATATATATATATATATATATATATATATATATATATATATATATATATATATATAAAATTTAAAAATATAAATAATAAATTATTTTTATTTAAATTTATATTTTGATAAAAAAAATTAAAAATTATAAAAATAATTATAAAATAGAAAATAGTTAAAATGATTTTTTAAAATATTTATAAATATTTATTTTTAAAAAAATAAATTTGGGAGAGAATTTTGATTTAATAAATCAAAATTATTTGTTCCATTAGACCAAAATCACTCATTCCAATATCTACAGTGACAGATTTTAAGAGGAGAACTCCTGAGGTGAAGGGCCAAGCTCAGACCCCAAGGTAACGATGGTCTTATAAGTATATAATATTGCATTTCGCATATTATAATAAATCAATTACGATATATCTTTTACCGTCCTACCAAAAAAACGCAGAAATATATCTCGAGATTCTTTCACCTCAACTCCATTTTATTTAATAGCATTAGATGAATTTCAATACTAAACGAATTCTTACACTTTAGATAATCATTTTAAACTTTTATGTGATTAGACTAGCATAAAAAATTAATTTTAGTTGAAAAATACGTTAGATTTACATCTATTTTTAAATATACAGATAGTGTCACTCATTTTACGTTTTAGCTATAGAGTGATCACTGAAAGCATGCAGAAGGATGACTAATCCTATTGCTTTAGAATTAAAGACAAAAAAAAAAAAAAAAAAAAAAAAAAAGAGTATAAACTTCAAGTTTTCCCTCCCGTAATTTAGTTTATTTTTACCTTGCTATCTTATGGTTCAAAATGTTACACTTAACTACTCTATAATTTTATCTAAAAATTTTTCTATCAAATAGAATAGCGGAGTAAAATTTTTTAATAACCATAAAATAGTCAAGTATAACTTCTTGAATTACAGAATGATAAAATAAATAATAAGCTAAATCATAAAATAGTTAACTAAGCGTAACTTTTATAATGAGCTAAACCACAAGAGGGCAAATTGAAGTTTATCAAAAAATAAAAGGGTATATGTATACACTCCTTTATGGGTGTATATCTTACACTCCATTTCATTCTGGGGTGGGATGAATTCTACTCGTCACTTGATATGATGAGTGAAATAATATCTCAGAATGAAGTGGGGTGTAGAATGTACACTCTTAAAAAGGTTTACACCTAGCATCCCTCAAGTTAAAAAACGTAGGATGCAGAAACATAAAAGAAGCCCTATTACTACGCTGAAGAAGCTTGTGGATTAAAAAAGCACATCATCATGATGGTTTTGCCATTGTACTTAATTAGCTGCGTTTGGTTCGGAGATAAGAAAAATTTAGTTATACTGAGAATGGGTATAAGTTATGGTTTTAGTCGGAACTAGAGTAAATTTGCGTTTGGTTCGGTTTAAGAGTTATACCGGGTTTAAGGAAAATTATGTTTGGTAAGTTAAAGAGGAATAAGAAGAATGAGATGAATAAGAGAAAATTGTGTTTGGTTGGGAATAGAGGAATAAGAAGAATTGAGGGATTAAATATTTTGATTTACTAATTTGTCATTTATGATATAATTTAAAATTAAATAAATTTATAATTTTATTCATCCTTATATTTAATTTAGATAAATATTAAAAAATTCAAATAATATTAACAATTAAATATTATTAAATTGTAATATTAATATTTAATATTAAATATTAATATTTAATATTTATCTAAATATTAAATATTAATATTTAATATTTAATATTAATATTAAATATATTTAATATTAAATATTTAAATATTTAATATTTAAATATTAAATATTTGCTTTATTTAATATTAATATTAATTAATATTAAATATTTAATATTATTTAAAATTTAATAGTAAATTCCTATTCCGCTATTCCGCCAGGGGTGGGAATTGCTTAAACCCATCCCTTAGCGGGTTATACTGGGATAACCCGCTAAGAATGGGTTTAGCTATTTCCACCTTCCAAAATACGGTTTGAGGATAAATGAAGGGATAAGGACTTATTCCACCCTTAACCCACCCCCTAACCAAACGGGGAAATAGTGCCTGATGAGCTTTTCCTAGTATTCTCCTTGAAGTTCCACATGCTATACAAACTATGTTAGGTTGAGAGGGTGCATGTAACTTTGCCTTTGGGAGAATAAGTTGTTTGCCGAGTTCAAAAAAATGCGACTTTTGAATCCGTAAGATTGCCATCTTGATCATATAATTAAAGCAACAAAGGTCGGTCCCGACCTATCAATATTACCAAGTTACGTTATTTTCTCGAACTTGCAAAGTATTATCAACCGTTCATCAAGAGATTCTCTAAAATCTCAAATTCGTTAACGTTCCTTTTCCGTAAGAAGACCAAGTTTATCTGGAGCGAGAATTATGGTCAAAGTTTCAAAGAGTTAGTTCTTATCTTGCCGGTTGCGGAGGACTTTGTGATGTTTACTAACGCATCATGGCATGATCTTGGATGCGTGTTGATGCAGCACAGGTATGTTATTTAGGATTTAAAATTTAGAGTTTAGGATTTAAAATTTAGAGTTTTTATTCAACCACATATTGAATGAAGCGGTAGCATGCTACCTCCTTTCTCAAAAAAAAAAAAAAAAATTTAGAGTTTAGGATAAGTCATTGCTCATGTCTCCCGTCAACTGAATAGTTACAAGCAAAAGTATCCAACAACTTCTATATCATTTCACTAACAGTGACATAAAACATTTTAATTAAATGATCAATACAAATCGTGAGGATGGTAATTTAATTTATGAATAGAAATAATAGTTACAGTGGCCAGAAAAAAAAATAGTAAAAAAACGAAGATGAAAATGTATAAAACTTATAGGTCATTTTGATTCGGCTATTAAATCGATCCTTCAAAATTTTGATTTTAGTATCTAGTCTTTTAATTTATTTGATTTTAAATTAATTACATATTTTAATAAATTTACAGTCAAATATGTTAACTAAACTGGTAAAAACAAACTATACATTCAAATTTTGAAGTTAAGAATTAAAATTTTTAAAAATTAGATAGTCAAATCCAAAACATGAAGCCGAATTGAAGAGACAAAAATTAAATGAAGGAAGAAGCTGGAGAAAATTCAAACTCCAAATCTCCTACACTAATACCATATTAAATTATATAAAACAACAGTTGCTCTCTAAAAACTTAAATTACTAGAGAATAATATTTTTAATTAATAATTATATTCAACACAAGACTTTTAATTCATCTGCAAGAAGAAGCAATTGAAAGGATTCTAATAAAGAAAAGAATTAGAACACTTGCTACTAACTCATTATACTCTTGCCTGGGCATGACATAGATGAAATACAAAGTTGGAGGTCTTAAACCTGTAACTAAAAAGCTCCTGGAATTCAGCAGCTCTTTGTGATAAAAATTGGAAATAATAAAAGCAGTGCTGCATTTGTATTTTGTTGATTGAAAGATTAAAATAACAAAAGCAACATGTTATATATGCTCAGATTCTGCAAGATTAGTTCCACAAATTGGGAAAGTCAAATTTGTAACTCAACAGGAGGATCACCATCTTCGAATTTTCATACAACTTTGTTTTGCATAAATCATTCAGCTTATGCATCACATAAGAAAGAATCACACAACACCACTGGCCATAAGAGAGAGAGAGAGAGAGAGAGAAAAGGCTAAATTTCTTTTCAATGGGGCTCATTGTGTTTCTTTCACTTTGGAATAGGCCGAGTTTTCGTATTTCCCTTCCCACCTGCAAATTGAAGTTAAGCAATCAACATATGAAATGAGGAGAGGGAAAGGGTTTTTTTTTTAAAAAAAAAAACAAAAGTAGCAACAAATTGTGTAGATGAGGAGACAATTTTACGAAGTATGACCTGCATGACTCTTCATCAGATGGGATCGGTAGCTCTAATTCAGCACTGAATGGCTTGAAAACGCGGTCGATGTTTTCATCTTTCACTTCGTCGAGGGTTGGCGGGTTCCACTGTAAAATGAACAAATGAGAGAAACAAACAGATATGCCATTTCTATATATATACTCTATGCACAAGTACACACATGATAAAACTTCTGCAATAGATTTTGCAGAGAAGCGCAAATTGATTATCGACTTCATCGATTTTTTTAGCAACCAAACTATTTGAAATAAGAATAATAATACTTCGAGTCCTCTTACGCATGCATCTGGCCATAATAAAACTGTTTAAGTCACATGAAGCACTAGTATCCCAAAATATATGACCAAGCAGTAAGTTCGAAAATCTACATATATAGATCATCACACTATACATCAAACCACTAAAAACTATATTCATAAAATTTTTATACTCCTAAAATCTCATATCGAACAAGTAAATCCATCGCATTTTTTGACAACGCATATACTCTATCCTATAATTGACATATTTGACCTTCGCTTGAGAGAAGAGAGAGAGAGGAATGTACCTTTGGGGCATTGTCTTTGTCGATGCTGAGAGCTCGGATGCCCTTCATGAAGCAAGTGAACAAATAAATTTTAAGCAAACATGTACATCAACCAGCAGGTTAAGAATTAGCCTTACCTCATAAGCATCTCCAGAAATAACTGATCTTAAGATATTCATGGTAAGTCTGAACTCTTTCTTCAAACTTTCAGGCAAACTCTGCTTCCTACCTTCTCGAATCTGAATGAAGAGAGCAAAACCGTATGACATTATATTTATTTTCTTATATATTAATAGAAACAGATGTGTATTCAATTATTACATAGTATGAAACATACGGTGCAAGAGGGTAAAAGTGTATGGACTTTACCAGTACTACAAATTCAAAAGAGAAGATAGTTTCAGAGTGTGAATGCAATTATACTTGTTGTTTCCATATTACATGATTTTACCGGTCGATGCTTTTTATGTATGGCAGAAACAAATGCTGTTGGAAGTTTTCACAAAGAAGCGAAGGGAGTTTATACCGATCTTAGTGTGATCTTTAACCCAGTTGGAGACGACCGTTTTAAGCCCTTAAGCACTGGTGCAATCCATCCATTTCCTTCAATACTAGCTTCAGCTTCCTGCAATTTTTTTTTTTTTTTATGTTCGTTAATTAAAACAAAGTCCATTTCAATTGATTTCCACTTTGTTTTCAAACATTAGAAACCAGAAGAATGTCAGAAATTCCCATTTCAATTGATTCATGCTTCTTCGCAATTTTATAGCATTGGAGAAGAGAACATTTGAAGCGCTTTCAAAATTTTTGGGCCTTGCAAAGTATAAATTTGGTGCTTTTACCACCACATTACCAAACTAGGCCTAAGAGTGAGCCAAAGCTTAAGATCAGTCTCCAAAGTAATCATATATCTGGTACAAAGCAAAATTGACGAACTTCAAGAGAAGTTGCTTCATGGTTACATTAATGAAGTAAATTATACCAAGGAGACCAGAAGAGCTTTATAGTTTTCCCTCTGTGATATATGAGTATCTACAGGTGCAAGTACAGCTCTAAGCTCAAGTGCATCAACATGCAGCCACTCAGCAAATTAAACAAATATGCTCTTAAATTGACCTTTCCTAGATTTAAATTTGAGTTGTTAAAATGAACGACACATTACTGTTCAGGACTCTGGAGAGTTATTCATAAGAAAATTTACTCACCCAACAATTGTAAAACTCAATATGCTAGTGCAGTATAGCCACTGCTTCCAGAGTGGAAATTCCCAGCATTATTCAGAATTCGAAGAGTAGTGGTCTACAGTGCTTTTGAAATACTTTCAGGTACCAGACCATCAAAATGGTCACTCGCGATGAAGCACATTTAAATCAGGCGCAAGTGAAATAGAAAGAAAGAATGCTCAATACGCCCGACATAAGATTACATCCAAAAAGAAAGGAAAAAGAATATAGGTAACAAATTGATAGAACAGTAATTTCAACAATGCCGTGTAAATATGTATATTGTCGTGATGGCATTGCAAGATTTAGCAAAAATAATAATTCTAGATGAAAGTTAAGTAAGACACTTACAAACAACTTAATTATCTCCTCCACAGACTCCCCACAGAAGCATTTGTTGATTGTTGAAAGTCTAGAAAGACACAGGTAGCATGCAAGTATCAGCTAACTTACAGTGTGTATAGTACACTTATAGAACAATTAATCATGTATATAATGCGTAGTTCAAATTGTTTACTTGTTTAAGATACTTTCTTCCTCGGGTTGGACGTCCAAGGAGAATTCTTCAATTACTGATTGGACTGTAGGAGCATCACCAGAGTCCAGACTTAGTAAACGTTGCTCAAGTTCATGAAATCTCTGTCGTGTAAATTAAGCATCAGCTGATTCATACTAAAATTTCAACATAAGCATTACAGATACATGGAACTAATAGTTCAGGAATCTAAATGAAATCACAGCAGCGACAATGCTCCCACAATGATTTCTACAAAAGTCTAAATAAGAACAAAAACATATAATAAGAAACATCACGAAGAAAAATGTGAATGAGTGCTAATCTTACATCTGAGGGCACAAAATGAGTTGCAAGACCGACAGCAACCATTTCCTTCCCATTCAATCTTGCACCAGTTAAAGCTAGATACTCACCTACAAGGTAAAGAACCCAAGCAGTAGATCAGAACAGTTGCATAATGATAAAAAGCAAAATTAACATTTTAGTGAAGGTTTTGCTGACGATAAAGCAAATATTTGAAAGTAAACATGACTGAGATTTAATTTGTAGTTCTATTTATATCCGTTCATTATCATAATTAGTCTTTTCGCAAGAAGTAAGATATCGGTATTCGACCGTTAAACGGAATACTAATAAATTCGTCGCAGAATGCAAATTCTAATTCCAGTTGTTGCTCACCCAGATGTCCAGGAAGTCGAGAAAGAACATATGAGAAGCTACAGTCAGTGTGGAGCCCAACACTTGCTTCAGGCAGAGCAAACACCTGTACATTAAAAGAAAAACGAAGTATGATCAATTAAAAAATTAATTTCGTTAGATGCGACACAAAGATATAGATAAAGGAGAAATTTTCTATACTAGTAATACGCACTGTTTTTTCAGCGACCACAGAAAACTTCAATGGTACCACCATAGCTCCCCCTCCACCCATAACAATTCCATGAACGAGGGCAACCTGATGATGAAATTAAATATTAATTGAGGTCAAAATGTTTAACTTGACAAATACAGCAAATTCTAAGCAAAAGAATCATAACTTTCTAGTACCGAAAAATAAAAAATATTACCATGGTTTTCTTGTACGTGTGAATGTGATAACAAAGCCAGTACATTCTGTACACGACCTCGAGACAAGAATCATCTGTAAAGTAACATTACCATCAGCAATTCCTATACCATGTAAAGCATTAAGAACAAGGATTTAAGTATCTATCGGCATGGTCCATATCCACCGTGCCGTATCGTGCCAATAAAATATCGGCACGATACAATCTCTGTGCCGATGACACAACTCAAAGCCCTCTTTTTTTTAAAATTACTAAATAATTTTCTTAATAAAGTTCAAAAGATTCGATAAAGATACATAATAAGTAATTAGAAAATTTCGTAGCTAAAAAAAATAAATATTTCATGCTATTTTGTGTCGGCACACATGTATTTTTTGTCACTGGCACTCATCGGCACGTACCGTGCTGACAAATTTTCGGCACGATTCCGCACCACGACACTTAAATCCTTGATTAAGAAACAGAAATTCACACCTAGATTACGACAATAATTGAACTTGGCCTTTGTACAAGAAATGAAATCTAATTCTATTCTTTGTAACCTGATCTTCCTTCATAGAACATCTTCAGATCCCCACCGGCACAAAAAGCACGGCCTGCTCCCTGCATGTAATGTGAAGCACATTGAACAGATTTGAAATCTTATCGCTCTATAAAGCATAGAAAAAGAACAACATATCCTTATTTTTCTTTCCCGATGAAATAACTTGTACCTTCAAAATAATCAGCTTGGCATCGTCATCTTTCTCCCATTTCTCCAGAAATTGAGCTAGAAGATAAACCTGCGGCAATACATATCATCAATTGAAGTTTCAAACAAATATTACGACTTTGGCGCTGAGAATGAGACTAGAAATGAATAACATGGTATCAGATCAGGAGGTTTTGAGTTCGAGTACTGTCGAGCTTGTAACGTTATTTAATTTTCTCTCATTTAATTAAGACCAGGTGAAGTGTGTTGAATATAAAATATTCATTTAATTTAACACGAACCACTTTGGATGAGATGACATTCAATTGGCGAGGCCGGTTTAAAGTGATCAACCTTGCATTGTTGATCTCTTCTCCAATAACAACCTATAGAAGATCAGAAGATCAGTCCAGTTATGTTTAGTTAGTTTTATGGAGAATTAAGAAGATCTACAAAAAAAAAGTAGGAGCACCTCTTCTGGACTTAGCTGTTCTCGAGCCATTCGGAGTAATTAGACTACTTGGAAGCAACAAACAGAATCAAGAACCTGCGCGAGTTCCAAATGAAGATCAAGGTGCATCCATGGGTGGATTGTGAAAACATGTTATTAGTGCAGTAACAACTTCCCAAGTTATTGGAGAGTCCTGAGTTCGAGTCCTATTTAATTCAAATCCACGTCGTCCTAATTTAATTTACGCAAGTACATTTTTGAATGAGTTTTTAGTACCAGGTTTCTAACTTTCCATCAAAACGAAAGATACTGACAAAATAAAGAATAATCATCGAGAATAAAAGCAGAAATGAATTTAAAAAAATTTCACATTGACGAACACTCAGATAGAAGGAAACAATCACTGAGATCCGTGTCATACGCGACCAGATCCCAAAGGAATATAAAGCTAAAATTAAGAGCAAAAAAAACAAAACGCTATAATCGACTCTCTTTTAAATATATATATTTATACATGTATATAAATATGTTTTTTGGATGAACAAATCGAATCACTGCAGCGAGAATCACAGATTGGGAGGGGAAAAGCTCAGAAATTGTAATGCAAATTCTCACCTGGGAGAGCTCGGGAATAATAGCTCGAAGAGAGGAATCGAATAACAAGTTGCGAAGAGGAAGAGGTAGTGGGGTTGGTAGAATAGTAAGAGAACAGGAATTTCAGATGTTGACTGCAGGGTAGGTTAAGTGTTTGGTAAGGAGCAGTGCACGTTTATAGTAAAATTGAGGGAATCCTCTTTAACTCCTTTCTCATATATAGAAAACTTTAAATTTTTTTATATTATGTTTAGATTTTATTTATTTATTTATTTATTTATTGCTATTCTATAATTTAAAGAAATTATATTTTTATTTTAAAAAAAAATTTGTTTAGCAAAATAATACTGTTTAGAAACAGCAAGATAATATAATAATAGAATGTAGAATGATTATATTATACGGTCCTGACAAAATAAAGAGTTAAGTTTTAGAATAATTAAGTAAATTTCTCATTCAAAAAAATTCATAGATCCGGTAGAAAGGCATTTCGTTTCTTTTATAAAAAATTAATGTTTAAAATTTAAAATCTTAAAAATTAAGATCTTAAAAAGATTTCCAGTAAATTTAATTTTAAAAGCAATATCACACATACACTTATTTTTTAGTACATACACATCATAGAGTACCGCAGTGGGATGGTTAACTTTTTTTTTTACTCTAATCTTACTATATTTTACTACTAAAAATCTAAATAAAAGTCTAAATTCTAGAATAAAGTTTGGTAAAATATAAATCTCACCAGTAAGTAGCATTTCAAAGATGCAGAAAAGTAGTTGAGTACTTAAAGGCAGGTTCATGTGCAATAAAATTAATTTGGCTAAATTACAGAAAACCTCCCTCTAATATCCCGCTTTTCCACTTTACCCCCCTGTCTTTTAAAAGTCGACAACCTACCCCCTCGTAATTACCGAAATATGCATTTACCCCCTGCTAGATATGAAAGTCCATCCATGAGCCTCTAATGGATGCATTTACCCTTTCCCCCCTGCCAGATATGAATTGGTTTCTTACCAATTTGTTACAAGCAATTGGCTCATTAGAGGCTCATGGATGGACTTTCATATCTGGCAGGGGGGTAAATGCATATTTCGGTAATTACGAGGGGGCAGGTTGTCGACTTTTAAAAGACATGGGGTAAAGTGGAAAAGCGGGATATTAGAGGGGAGTTTTCTGTAATTTAGCCAATTAATTTTCTGTTTCTCAGAGGCTGTATTCTATTCAACGGGCAGTTGGGGTAGTGCGACTGCGACCCCCAATCCCGGTTTTTTGTCAGTTCAGGTTGCTGGGAAGAGAAACGGACAAACGGGTGCGCAGGCGCAGAATTCATTTTACGAACAGGAGGGACACTTCTGCCGAATTTCAGTTTTCGTTATTTAGATTTGTAGAAAGAGAACTCCGAGAGGCGTGAATGTGCAGTCACAGAATTTTACAAACGAATAGACCATCGACGTGTTTAAGATGCATAGAATTCTTTCTTACTAGTAGAGGTAGAAAAGTAGAAAAATCAGACCCGTGAATCAAGGAGATATACTGTAACGATCCGACCCGCTAACAATTAATTCGTTAGGCCCAAATCACAGCCTAAAATACTTAAGCCTAATTATTATTACTAACGTATATGATCTCCCATCCGATGTGAGACTATTAGGGTGTTACAAACTCTTTCCGTTTGGACCCTCACGTTCTCGTCGGATCCAAACCAGATCACAAACAAACAGATCAGAATTACCAGACGATGAGAGATTCTAGAAGTGGCTTCTGTGGATTCAAGAGGTGGCTCCCACCAAATCCATGGTGTAGCACTTTGCTCCGCATAGCACTTAGCTCTCACACTTCCGGCTGGCATTCGTCTTTGATACCATTTGTGACGATCCGACCCGCAAGCAATAATAACTCGTTAGACCCAAACCACAGCCCAAAATGCTTAAACCAAGTTATTATTACTAGCGTGTATAGTCTCATATATCCAATCAAAACTTTTTTTCCATCCGATGTGCCCATATCGAATGTGGATGGAAGTGTGATTGGGTTTATATGAGACATGGACACTAGTAATAATAACTGGGTTTAAGCATTTTGGACTGTGGTTTAGACCTAACGAGTTATTATTGCTAGCGGGTCGGATCGTTACATACACAATACACAATGATATTAATCTTAAAAACTCCAACAAAAACTGACAGAATATCAGAAAGGTTACCAACATATTTTAAGGGATTGCTCAGATTTGAAACATCACACTACAGATCAACTTCTCAACTGCAATGATAGGTTGACATGATCAATTACTAGCAGTACACTTTAACAAACAAAGTTTTATCTCTCAGCTGCAATGATAGGTTGAGATGATCTACAATAGCAGAACAACCTTCACCGACCAAAATACGTCTCAACTGCAATGATAGATCGAGATGATCGATTATTTGCAGTACACCTTAACAAACGAAGTTTTAAATAACTGGAAAAGTTAAGCGATCAAGCAGTCTTGCACCCAATTTTAAAATAACTGGGAAAGTTAAACGATCCAGCAGTCTTGCACTCCTTATACCTAACAAACCACTACACAAAGTAAAAGTGGATGGATGAGTCTGCTGGTAACACTATACAAGTCAAAGTGGATAGATGAGATGTTTGTAAAAATGTCCATGGACAGGATACAAGCCTAAATAGTTGATATATTGGACTAGTACCATCAACAAAAATAATAGTTAGGTAGAAGAAAAATAAAATAAAATCTTATCCATTTAAAATCGAATGAAATTCGAATCTAAATACTTAAGTACTATTATGCCTATCAAGTCGATTTGAACTGATATAAATAATGGGTGAGTAGGTAGAGAAAATAGTAGGTAGGTAGAAAAAAAATAAAATAAAATCTTATCCATTTAACTCCGAATCAGAATCTAAATACTTAAGTACTATTATGCCTATCAAGTTGATTTGAACTGGTATAAATAGTGACTATTCTTATACGAATCTAATCTAAATCAGATAGGAATACCTATATATATATAGAGGAATGCTACATATACACTCCGAAAGGGGTGTACATCATACACTCCACTCCATCCAATCCAAGGGTGGGGGTTTACCCACCGGTCACTTCGAAGTGATCGGTAGAATTCACCCCATCCCTGGATGGGTGGGGTGTAAGATGTACATCCCATTTGGGATGTACACTTATCATTTTTCATATATATATATATATATATATATATATATGTTATTAATAGCACTAAGTCATTGGTGTTATTAAATTTTTAACACTTGGATTAAAAGATGTGTGGTTTAGATGATAGTAAGCCCCTTGAATTTAATGAGTGATTGAAAAAATAGTAAAATCTAATGAATCGAAATGATCAAAGGGGTTGATTTAAGTATAGAAAACTTGATAGATAGTAGCCGGACTTTTAAAAGCGCAAGTCTACCCATACTTATAAATTTTTTATCATTGAATTTATATTGAAATTTATAATTTTTACTTTTTCTTTCTCTCTTTGGTTGATTTTATAATAGCACAAATTTCAATATAAATTTATAATAAAAAATTTACATACATAAATTGATTTGTACTTTTAAAAATATATAACCTCTACACTATATATATATATATATATATATATATATATATATATATATAGTAGAGCTTATATGCTTTCAAAAGCACAAGCAAAAATATTCTTGTAAATTTTTTACTATTGAATTTGCATTAAGATTTGTGCTTTCGTAAAGTCAACTAAGGAGAAAGAAAAAGTAAATAATACAAATCTCAATGCAAATCTAATGGTAAAAATTTAATAAGTATATTTTTACTTGTGCTTTTAAAAATATATAAGCTCAAAATATATAAGCTCTACTATATATATATATATATATATATATATATATATTATTATTAAATAACTTATGGACAAACAATAAATTTTTTACTTGAAAAGTACAACGCCCATAATAAAATTTATTAAAAAAAATAATAAATATTTTAATAGAAAAAAAAGCATATGATTTTTTTATGAACACAAGTGCTAGAAAAAAAAAAGTTATCCTACTCTATCTGATATTACTATCCAGTATTTGGACGAGTCCAAACCAGGTATGGGTATAAAACATTAAGACCCAAATCCAAAATTTTAATAGGTAAATTTTTTTATACATATAAAATTTATTTTTTATCGGGTTGGATTCGCCCAATTGCTCTTTTAGACATTTAGCATTTCAAATAAGTTGACAAGACTAGCAAGCAAATGTGAACCATTACACCCGACAAATAAATATGCATGTAGCTGATAGAGCAAAATCTGCAGTGACCTAATCAAAAGAATCGATTGATAAGATACTAGCATCAATTATGACCTAATCAAAGGGATCGATTGATACTATTCCATAATTAAAGAAAATCTAATTACACGATTCTAGCATCAATTATTGTACAATCTACCCTAATTGTACATTCCTTATCTTTGCATATTTGCCTTTATATATATACATGTAAATATATATACATGGGAACTTGAGAAAAACCATTAGTAACTAATCGAGCCTTAAATCGCTCCACAGAACCATCAGGATTAAGTTTCGTTTTAAAAACCCATTTGGATCCAATAATATTAGTATTTGGTGGACAAGGAACTAAGTCCCATGTATTATTCTATTGTAAAGAAGTTAATTCTTCACACATAGCAGCATATATACCAATGAGGAAATTGAAGTGCCTTTCGGACTGATTTTGGTTCTTGAATGGAACTTATAATACCTTGAGTAGCAGCGATCATAACTTGAGGATTATTTTTAAAATTTGTCTGGACATGTCCAGTATGTGTTCCAGCACGAGTTCGAGTCTGCATTGGATGAGTTGAGATTGATGTAGTATTATGTGGAGGTGGTGGCACTCCAAGTGAAAAAATATTTTCAGCTTGAGGACTAGAAATTGTAGGTGATGTTCAGTTTGTAGTTGAATCAAATTCACTAGATTGCTCCAAAGAAGCTTCCTCAGCCTGAGTAGAATTGGTTGGCTCTGCCATAGAAGACTCGCTTGTTCTTTCCATGATTTCAGATGATCGAAGAGGCAGTGAGTGCGATGCAGCTGGAGAAGAATCTCTTAGAGGCTGAGTGTACATAGATGCGCTTGCTACAATAGGTTGAATAATCTCTGCATGTTGCATCGAACTAAGAGAAGTTGGTTGCAGCTGATTTGGTGGATGAACCCACTCATCACAATCTGGGTACGTACTAAACTCCCCCTGTGTATCAACACTTTTAGATAAATTGATGAGATCAGTATATGGCAAAAAATACTCATCAAATACTATGTGTCTAGAAATAAACACCCTTTGTGTTGGTGGGTGTAAACATTGATATCCTTTGTGTATGGGCTGTAACCAATGAAAACACATGGCAGTGAGCGAGGTTGGAGCTTGTTGGATGCATAATTTCTTAAATATGGAAAACACCGACACCCAAAGACCTTGAGAAAGGAGTAATCTGGCTTCTTCCCAAATAATTGTTGGAAAGGTGTGCTTGAGTTTAGAACTGGAGTGGGCAACCTATTAATTAAATATGTTGCTGTGGAAAAGCTTTCAACCCAGAACCTTTGTGGCATATTGGCATGAATCATCATTGTTAGCCCTGTTTTGACAATATGGCGATGCTTTCTTTCGGCAACGCCATTTTGTTTCGGAGTCCCTGGACAAGAAATTTGTTTGCTAATACCACATTGGGCTAAATGTTCAAGAAAATCAGCTTTTGCAAACTCTCCACCTCCATCACATTGGAAAATTTTGATAGTTCTTTCGAATTGATTCTCAATCAACCGTTGAAATTTTAGAAAACAAGTAAAGAAATCAGATTTCTTTTTGAGAGGATAAAACCAAGTAAATCTACTAAAATCATCCACAAAAATAACATAGTATTAAAAATGTTGAACCGAACGAATAGGTGAAGGACCCCATAAGTCACAATGTATTTTCTCAAAAGGAAACTTAGCCTTCTCATTTTTAAGAAAAAAAGAAAGTTTACAACTTTTTCCCATTTGACAGCTTGTGCAAAGGCGAACTGGTCGAGTCCACGAGGAAACCTTTATTACATTATTTGAAGCTAAAGTTTGTAGAATACGGGAATGCGGATGTCCTAATCGATCATGCCAAATTGAATCTTCTGCCTTTTCTGCTTTAAGAACTGCAAGAGCATATTCTTCTCATTCCTCTAGTCCATAAAGCTTTTCCTTCTTAGTTCCTTTAGCTAGAACCTTTTGTGTTACTGGGTCCTTTATCATGAAGCCAGTTGATGAGAATACAAAAACACATGAATTTTCTTCAGTAAATTGACTAACAGATAGCAGATTTTTTTTTCAGTTCTGGCACAACTAACACATTATTCAATTTAACAGATCCAATTGATGTTGATCCAGTATGTGTAATAGGAAGGGCAGTTCCATCACCAGTATAGACTTTTATTTTACCATGATATGGATATTTAGAATGAAGAATACCTGCATCTGATGTCATATGAGCTGTAGCTGCAGTATCGGCATAAAAGGTTGGATCTTTATCATCTGGCAAAGACATTGCTGCAAAGGCTTGTGGCAGATCTTCACTTTGATATGCATAATCAAATCTGTAGAAGCACTTGAGAGTAATATGACCAGTTATACCACAAATTTGGCAAGGAACTTCACCTTGATAAGGTTGTTGCTGATTTTTCCTTTGGAAATTTGCTTGTTGAGGTCGTAGAGTAGTATTCGTGGAGGAGTTCGTGAAGGAGTTTCTATTGTTTCGACCACCCTGGTTATTATAGGTCGCAGATTGAATAAATCCTCTTCCTCTTGAATTAAAATTGCGTCCTCCACTGTTCCTACCACGACCTCCTCTTCCTCTTTGGGCAATGAAGGCTTGAGCATAATTTGATGCTTTTGTTTTCTCCTCCTCCTCTTATAGAGCTAGTTGTTGTTCAAATTCTTGCAACCCCATGATATATTCATTGAAGGTAGGATATGGTGGTTTTGATAGAACAGCTAAGTTATAAGCTCTATAACGAGATCCAAGGACTCTCGATAATTGAAATACTTTATCAATGTCATGTAAGGGTTGTTGTATTGCTGCAAGACAATCACATGAGTGCTTGAATTTTCTAATAAATTCATCTAAAGGTTGATTTCCTTTCAAAACTGCTAGCTGGTTCTTTAGATGCATTTCTTTCTCTTTGGTAGAAGCAAGGAAATGTTCTTCTAGACATTTCCATATTTGCCGTACATTGTTGCAGCCAATAACCAAGCCAAGAACTTCCTCTGCCATAGTTCCTAAGAGCCAACTGATAAGGAGTCCATCATTATTAATCCAGATTGTATATTCTGGATTTTCCACCTTATTTTCTTTTAAAATTATTTTCGTAGGTGCATCTTCTTCTATGTGATGAAGAAGATGTGTACTACGAATAAGGGGATAAATCTGTGATTTTCATAATAAAAAATGAGAGCAGGAGAGTTTAACTGATACTAGGTTTTGATATGGAATAATATCAATCGATCCCTTTGATTAGGTCATAATTGATGCTAGAATCTTATCAATCAATTCCTTTGATTAGGTCACTGCAGATTTTGCTCTATCACTCCCCCTCAAGTTGGAGAGCGGAACTTTGTGAACTCCCTGCTTGAACCGGATCACTTAAAAGTGCACACGTGGCAAAGGCTTAATAAATATGTCACAACCACCAGGTTTTGTCAATTCACAATATCCGGATCATATTTGTCGTCTTAACCGTTCTATCTATGGCCTGAAACAAGCATCGAGGGCTTGGTTTGATCGGTTTACTCTTCATCTTCTGCACATAGGTTTTTGTTGCAGTCGAGCTGATTCTAGTTTGTTTATTTTTCATAGTTCTCAAGGAACTATCTTACTCTTACTTTACGTTGGTGATATTGTTCTAACAGCTAGTAATGAGACACTTATACAAATATCATCGATCGCCTTAATATGGACTTTGCAATCAAGGATTTGGGTACTCTACATTATTTTCTCGGTATCGAGGTTACTCCTTTTTCTGGAGGTATTTTTTTTTCTCAAATGAAATATGCCAAAGACATTCTTCTTCGAGCTTCAATAATGAAGGCTTCTTCTATTTCTACTCCTTCGGATATTAAAGAGAATTCCACTTCTGTTGATGGTAATATTGTTGATGCCACTGCCTATAGAAGCATTGTAGGCGCTTTACAATTTCTTACCGTCACAAGAATTGATATCACTCATGCTGTGAATCGTGTTTGTCAATTTATGCACACTCCTACAGTTGCTCATCTTCGACAAGTTAAGCGAATATTACAATATATTAAGGGAACACTTGATTACGGTCTTCGATTGCTTTCCACTAGCCCACTTTCTCTATCTGCCTTTTGTGATGCTGATTGGGCAGGATGTCCTCTCACACGACGAAGCACCACTGATTTTTGTATTTTTTTTTAGGTACCAATTGTATTTCCTGGGCCTCTAAGAAACAATCTATTATTGCTCGGTCTAATGCAGAGGCTGAATATCGTGCAATGGCATCCACCACAGCTGAATTAACATGGATCACCTATTTATTGCGAGATATTGGGCTTTCTCTCCCTCAGCCTCCTCAATTATTTTGTGACAATATGAGTGCTCTTCATATGTCGATTAATCCGGTTTTTCATGCTCGAACAAAGCACATTGAATTAGATTACTATTTTGTTCGAGAAAAAGTTGCCATTTGTACTCTCGTAACCAGTTATGTTCCAAGCCAAGGTCAGCTTGCTGACATATTTACTAAGCCTTTGCCACGTGTGCACTTTCAAGTGCTCCGATTCAAGCTGGGAGTTCACAAAGTTCCGCTCTCCAACTTAAGGGGGAGTGATAGAGCAAAATCTGCAGTGACCTAATCAAAGGAATCGATTGATAAGATTCTAGCATCAATTATGACCTAATCAAAGGGATCGATTGATATTATTCCATAATTAGAAAAAATCTAATTACACGATTCTAGCATCAATTATTGTACAATCTACTCTAATTGTACATTCCTTATCTTTGCATATTTATCTTTATATATATACATGTAAAAATCTAAAGCATGTAACGTACGAGAATTTTCTCTTTAATTCCACTTCTATTACTTTGCTTCTTTAGTAGCACTGCCCCATCACTGCCCCGTCACAAAATTATAGTTAGTTGCAGAGATACCTCGACGTGACAACATTAAAATAGACTCACAATGACCCTATAGATTATAAGGAGTTTGCAAATAGATTGTCGCCCGGCGATGCAATAATTAAGTAGTGAATTTGTAGCTAAGAGAAATTTCATGCATTAGTTCTATTTTTTTTTTAGCAATGTTACCTTGATAAAGACATCATTGTGTCTTAAGTTGGAAATATCAAGAAAAAGAGACCACATCCCAACCCCCAACCATGGCGCTAACAATCAGGTAGCAAAAATTGCAAGCAACTAATCAAATTTAAGCCGATCTACAGGATAGTTGATACCTAAATTTTGACAAACTCCAGCTGAATTTAAGGTTTATTTGGGAGGAATGACACTTCCACAAACCAATCCTAGGAATGAGTGCAGAGGGTGGAATTATAATCTAACTTGGAAAAACCAAAAACAACAACCAAAATCAAACACCAGACTTATAAGACAAAACAATAGTTAGTTTTAATGATTACATGTCTGCAAGGGTGAATGCCATATACCAGAAAAACAGATAAATGGAACTGAAACAGCCCACAGCAGAGTAATATAGGCAACAGGGAAAAAGAGGAAACCAAATAAAATATTGGTAACCTCGGCAAAGTTGCCCTTCTGATGATGATTACAAAGATAAAAAAAAAAAAAAAAAAAAAAAAAAAAAGGAAAAGAGGGGATTTATTGCAGGAATGCAAAAATCTAATGGGTTCTAAGTGTTCCACATGCATCACACAATATGAAGCTACACAATATGAAGCTACCAAGTTCAATATAATAGCCTCAACCCCAGGTCAAACAAAATTTAATCACCATAAGTAGGTGTTCTAAGCAGGATTACATCATTATTAGTATCAAAAAGTTGATGGCATTTCATATATGCGTGCTGAAATGATAAGGTCACTATGTTCCTAGCAGGAAAATAAACAAGAATACAAAAGAATCTGAAGAAGGATCCTATACCAGACCTCAGATGCCATGTGCCACGGAATAAATGCAATAACATAATCCAAACATAGTCAACAACCCAAAATCCCCACTTAAAGCTGAACAATAGCAGCTACAACAATTAAACAAAATGATTGTGTAATTCATTAAATGAAGTTGACTAAAATTTTGAAGCTCAAAGTTAAAAGAAGACAAAAAAAAGTCTACCAAACAAAAATTTCGATAGGAAGATGGAAAACAGTAAGCTGCATATAAGTAACTGTCATCAGAACTTTCACCTTCATCTAGCAAGGTTATCAAATTCAGTGTGAGCAAGTCACATGAATAAGTTGGGCCTTGAAGCCTTGTATGTGGTTTTAAGCTTCCTTGTAGGTGGCCTAACCTTCCTAAACACAAGTGGGAACTTAATTTTGGAATCATGGAATTGCCTTGTACTCTCTCTCTTGCAAAGCTTAGCAGGAACAGTTGCAGTTTTGATGATTTGTATGCAGTGAAACCTGACACGATGACGAGAGGCCATCTCATTATACATCTGCTCAACAGCACCATTCAGAGTAGTGTCGCGGTATTCCTTGTACATGTTGTGGTAGCCTGTTCTGCTTTGGTAACGGAGCCATATGCCATAGTTCTTGATCTTAGTTGGGTTTCGCTCAAAAATCTACAAGGCAATTGTCACTATCAAGGTAACTTCCACAAAAAAAAAAAAAGAAGAAATATCAGGGAGCAAAATTCAAACTATCACATGGAAAGTCAGCCTACTCATGAATATTAGAAGTACTAAAATTCTTCCGTAAACCACAAAAGAGATAAGAACTGAAAAAAGGCCGAACAAGTAGCATAAGTGCAAAACCATATAAACTGGCTAAAACTGGGACATTAAAACTTAGATACAAATCACAGATGACATACAACTTATCCCCAAATACTTTTTGAATCAACATAGCCTGATCATTAAAGTGACACGTATGAACACAACTATACTACAGTTCCACAGATCATTCAACTTCCACACAGAAATGCTCTTAGATGTTTAAGAAGTATGATAAACAATGTGCCAAAAAGATATAGGTAAACTTTCCCAAAGCTTTGAGGAAAGGTGGTATCAAGTGTGGGAGTAAATCAATAACCTCAATCTCTACTTCTAAGCTTTATTACAATATGTGGTCACATATAGACACCACACTATTAAAAACTTTTAGTTGCCATCAACAGCTATAAACCCAGAACAAAGCAAACTCAAGATATCCACAGTCATACACGAAATGTATTATTGAGTAGTGATCTTCATCTTCCATGTAATCACATTATGGCCTTCCAGAACTCTAAAACTGGTGCTCGAATCTAATAATCCATTCTAAACCCATCTTAGACAGCAACAAACAAAATCACGACCTAATAAACCTAAATTTGCAAAAGCCCAAGATGTAAAGATAATAATACAGCTTTGAAGTACATTAACTCCAATTAGACTTCTACACGAATATATTGATCAAAACAAATTCTGATAATAATTGATGAAAAAGCAATGCAAGGAAACACAACCTCATTGATCGCCAAAACTTGCCCATTGCTCCTCTTCACCTTCTTGAGCTTCCTCAAAAAGTACCTAAAGTAGCTCAGAATCAGAAACTTCTCCTCCAAATCAAGCATCAAAGAGAGAGAGATCTATAACAGATCAAAGATCAAATAAAGCGATCTCATTGCGAAGCATACCAAAACTTGGATTTGGCGCGGACCTCGTTGGTGGCCCACAGCTTCATGCGGTAGATCTTCGGGTGCTCATCGCCCTCCGAGGGGAGCGCTCTCCCCACCACCAGGTACTGGTGAAACTGTTCAAAAATCAAAGAAACCAAGATCAAATCGTTCCATCAATAGCATTTAGATGGTGGAATTGAGGGATGAGATAGAGGAGAAAAGGGAAACACCAACCCTAAACGCCACCATCCCGAGACCTCCAAACCCTAGAGATCGCCTCCTCTTCGTCCTCCCCCCCTCTCTCTCTCTCTCTCTCTCTCTCTATCAAAACCCTACGAAGCTGTGGCGGCTAAAAGCGAAGGGATTAGATTGCACATTAGCGCAGCTTTTAAAGCAATTGGGCGAAACCCTAATGAGCCGCGAGAAGGCCCATGAAAGCAACGCAAATTATGCTACCAAGTACGAAACGCAGCCCATCCCGAACGCGTGCTATCCAACAAGCAACTTTTCGGTGTGTAATCTCCACCGTCCATTAAACTAAAAATATTTAAACTGTATCAATCTATCTTCTTCTATACCTCTATATGATTTCTCCTAATTAAATTCGATGTGGCATCATTTCCTTAATTTGAGGGCAATGGGAGTAATCAGTAATGTTTTATTTTTTAAAAACGTTTTCTCTCTTCAACTCTCTTGCTTCCTGAAGCATCTCTTTCTCTTCCCCAACCCCCTTCCACACGGAATTTAATTTTATTTTTTTGTAAAACGCTCTCCTACTTTCTCCTCTCCTCTCTATCCTGAAGTGTCTCTTTCTTTCTTACACTCTTCACCTCCCCTCATTCCCCTCATTAATTTCTTTCTCATGTCTTCACCTCCTCTTATTAATTTCTTCCTACAACTTATACCCCATCACCTCCCCTCATGTCTTTCCAAACGTGCGCCCCTCATTTTTCCTCATCTCATATTTATTATAACCCCCTCACCTACCCTCTTTTGTGTTTCCCTATGAGAGAGAGTGTTTGTGTGTGTGAAGAGTTGGGGAGAATCTTATATGTCATATGATATGATATTACGAGAGAGAGAGAGGGAGAGGGAGAATCGTGATGTGGACGTGGGATGTGGAGACCGTAAATCCCATGCAGTTTTCTGACTGAATCTACGGTTTAGAACACATATTGTTGGTGTACCTGGCCCATGGTGCATCAAAGAGGTGCTACTGTTGGACCTGGTGATGTATCTTTTACTGTTTTGGCTTCGGCTGTGTTTGCCGAAATTTCTTGAAGGATTTTGGCCAAACAGAGGTTAGAATCGGATTCAGCACGGAAAAAACACTTGAAAACGGCTATTTGCTTGTTAAATTTGGAGTCCGGATGACCAAAAACGGGCTACCGGAAGTTTTCGGGGAAAATCGGGTGCATGGGAGTGACCGTGGACCGGCCTGGGCCACGTGGCAGCCTTTCATTGGCCGGCCCACGCCGCTCGGGTCCACGGGAAAGGAGCGCGGGTGCATGGACCGCGGGGCGGGCCACGTGGCGCATTACGGTTGGCGGGTGCGCGCGGCTCGGTCCAAGGAAAAAAACGGAGCGGCGCGTGGACCGGGAGCAGGAAGCGTGGCGCCCGGACATTGGAGGGTCCACGTGCTCCCGGCCCGCGGGGCCCTTCAGCGGTGAGCGGGGGCGGTGGAGCGGCCGACGCGTGGCATTGCGCCACGCGTCGCCACCCACGGTGCCCCGCCGCTGTAGAGGGGGGGGCACGCGGCGCGCGCGCGGAGGCCCGCACGGCTGTCCCCTGTTTTGGGGGTACGTGGCGGGCGTCCGGGCGCGTCGGACGGCGTTTGGTTCGACCCGGGCCACGCCGGATTTATCCCGGGTTAAAGGATTTTAAACCCGAACCCGTTAAGCCTTTAAAGGCTATTTAACCGAGTTTTAACCCCATTTTTCACCTCTTTAGGCTTGGATTTTCACAGTGGACCCTTAAGGAAGTTTGTTCCTCTGCCATAGCTGAATCCAACGGTAGCTTGCCGGAATTATCTGGTGCACGGTTTTCGAGGTTGGCCATTTTCCGGCGCGGCGCGACTTTGTTCATCATCGACCCGTTTTGCGTCTTCTTGGTGCACAGACTCTCCTGGCTTTATCCGACACCCGATTTCGACGATTTTTGCGCCGTTAGACTCACGACAGGTAGGACTCTGATCTTGATATTTAGAGTTTTCTCAAATTCTTTTCGGATCTTGGAGGTATTTGAGCTTTTTGTTGCCACTTTTTCTTCGCGGATTTTTGGACAGCGCCGCAGTGTTTCGGCCATATCTTCGCGTACCGACATCGGATCGGGTGATTCAAGAGGCTAAATTCATCTACTCTTCTCGAGGAATCTCCTGGATTTTTCTCAGGATTTTAGGAAGTTGCTTCGAAGGTGAGAATCTTCCTTCTTTCCGAATGTTTATCTGTGGAAATTTTTACAGTTGTGTTTGAGGTGATTTTCTTGCCGGATTTATAACTCAGCGTAGAAAACTCGGATTTGGGCGTGCAGGTAGTCGTTTCGAAGCTATCGACGCGTAGATCGCGGGCATATTTTATTCGGATTTTTCTGAGGACTTTCAGCAGGTGATTTTTGCCCATCTTCGCGGCTGAATTAATGTATATTAAATCCGACAGTTTTGGGAGGATTATTGCGTAACGACAGTTCGGTTTTTGTACCCAGGAGCAGTGTGGACTGTGCTGAACCCAGTAGACTCTGTGTAGCTGCCATCTTTGGTATTATCAACTGTAGGACTTTTGGACAGCTCGACTGATCAGGTGGGTGGCCTCGCTCTCAGGATTTACGATCTGCACACTAATTCTAGCGGATTAGGGATGTGTTGTATTATTGTTATCTCCAGTACAGCATGTTAGAGAGCACGAGTTGTGATTGCTTATGGGTTCAGTTAGCATGTGTTTCTTATCATGATTCCCCACATCTTTACTTATTGCTATCATTGGACTTGACCTAGCACCACTGTCATATGCAGCATGTTCAACCAGACTAGTAGAAACCTTCGACTTGGGCTAGGTTACTTTATTGCTTTAGACACTCACACTGTCAGGATTATTTCATTCGAGACATAGATTCTGCCCCGCCCAGATAGAGGGGCCGAGGGGTCGGGTTATTGTGGGGTGCATTTACACTCGTGTCAGGGGACCGAGTGGAGTCAGATAGTGAGTTATGGATCAGAGTGTCTTTTGATTTCTGTCTGAGGGACAGAGGGGTCTCGGCTGTGTTGTGTTTCAGCCAGTGAGTGAGACAGGGTTGTTGGTTACAGTCGATCTTGTTGATCGTGGATTTGGATTATAGCCTGCATGGGCCACATTGAGCTCGACATAGATGCGCAGATACTTTACTCGGTGGGGTCGCGCCCCTCGAGTGCCACTCCGGAGCTAGGCGGGTTACTTGCTATTGCGGTTTTGTCGATGCAGTCCCTCTGGCTGGGTCCTTTTTGGCAGCCACGGACGTCCTACGTAAGTCCGCTCCTCCGGGACGTAACGGCAGTAGGTTGGCGCAGGTTTGACTGGACCCGATGTGGCAGTCAGTGTAGATTGGGTGATTTGAGTTGGGAGTTAGTAGTGGTACCAGTTCCTTTTGTTTCACCCTTGAGCATCTAGTTAGAGGCATAGTAGCTGTAGTGTTGTTCTACCAGCATTTCCTTCTAGTATTGCATCTGTTACTTTATGCCTCTAGTGGACTTAGTGGGCAGACCGTCAGGCTTGTTGGCGGCACCCACTGAGAACTACTTGGGACGTAGTTCTCACACCCGTCGTGGTGTATTTTTCCCCAGGGACCTCTACTTCTGTTCCTGCTGCACAGGTTGCTGATCCAGCTGATCGAGGTAAGGGAGTCGCGAGTTAGATCCCTACCAGGTGTCTCCTGAGAGTAGCTGTACCCTCACCTTTTGAGAGATGTGTCGAGTGATCTTGTAGTGAGGATCGAGTTGTACTCTTCTTTATTTTGGAGCGACTTATGTATTTATGTGAGGACTTGGTCTGTACTTATACTTAGAGTTGTTTTATTTCAGTTCAGTATTTTCACTTCATCTCTGATACCTGTATAGTATAGATGATCATTTGCAGGTTAGACGCTACGTTTCTACGGGGCTTCCCGTAGGGACGGCGGATCTGTTGGCGGGCCCGGATCGCAGTTTCGATCCGGGGCGTGACAGATTAGAGTGGTATCAGAGCCTAGGATGTAGGTCAGTGAGGACTTAAAAACCCTAGGCTTGTGGTTGGACCCTAGGATGACTTACGTGAGAGCCGTAACTCAGTTGCGAGAGTCTTGATTGGGTTTTACACTCTCCCAGTGGATGGGGTGAGAGACTGACATATCTTCCTTCAGTGGCGACTATGTTGGCTGCAGACAACATAGTACTACGGGAAGGGGATATGCCTGTGGACTTTCGCGAGATTGGGTCGAGGTTGGTTTGGAGGTTCTGACTGTTCTTTTCTTTCTCATCAGAGAGTGATGCCTCCGCGACGCGGGATGTCTACGCGTTCGCAGCCTTCTTCCTCGGTGCCTGAGCGGGAGGACTCGGGACCGGGACATCAGGATGAGGTACAGGAGCTCCGAGCCCAGATGGCACAGATGTCGGAGGTTATCCAGCGTCAGGAGGAGGCTTCTCGCCGTCAGGAGGAGGCCTTGGGCAGGATGATGGCTTTGTTAGAGCAGAGGTCGCAGCCAGAGGTGGCACCCCGTGAGAGTGCGCCTGTACCTTCTCCCCCAGTTGTGGCACCCCCTGTTGTTCCTCCAGCACCGGCAGTTCCTGTTGAGCCGGTTCCTTGCAGACCAGCATCGGGGGTGACGGGATCTCTGACTTCAGCTGAGCAGCGGGTGGTGGTAGATTTGCTGATGAGGTTTCGCCAGTTGGACCCACCCCATTTTTCTGGTATGGGAGCTGAGCCGTGGGAGGCCGAGACTTGGGTCACGGCCATGGAGCGTCATTTTGAGAGTTTATTTATCGAGGATCGCTTCCGGGTTCTCTTGGCTTCTCATTTCTTGGAGGCAACGCTGAGGCGTGGTGGCGGCGTGTGCGACCGGCTGGGCCGCCGGGGACGCAGCTTCTCTCATGGACGGAGTTTCGCAGCCTTCTTTTGGGAGCTTTCTTCCCTGAGAGTGTCCGACAGAGACTGGAGGAGCGGCTGAGGACTCTTCGTCAGGGAGATCGGCCCGTGCAGGTGTACATAGCTGAATTTAACCAGCTGTTGGCTAGTATGCCTCACGTGGCCAGGGACGAGGCACATCAGATTTACATGTTTGAGCGAGGGTTGCACCGGGATATTTATCAGCATGTTCGCTCCAGCAGATCGCAGACTCTTGAGGCTTCGATGGAGCAGGCATTATATGTTGAGTCTGGAGAGACAGTGATGGCGGAGGTGGCGCCAGCCCCAGCAGTGACTCCGGGGGCAAAGCGCCCAGCACCAGTTGATGAGGGGCAGTCAGGTGGACAGGGACCCCCGAGACCTCCGCGACCTCATTCGCAGGGTCGTGGGCATCAGGGGCGCCAGAGATCAGGAGCACCCCGTCCGTGGCAGCAGCAGCGTCGATCATCTCGGCAGCAGCATTCTCAGCAGCAGCAGTCTCAGCAGCAGCAGCCACGACGACAGCCACGACCAGACCGATGTGTCATTTGTGGAGGGCCGCACTCACCGCCTCAGTGTTCCCAGAGTCAGGGCCGTTGCTTCCGATGTGGACAGACCGGTCATTTTCAGAGAGCATGTCCCAGAGCAGGTCCTCCAGCTCCTTCCTCGGCTTCGGCACCTACTGTTCCGTATCAGTCAGCAGGGCCTTCTGTGGCCTATGGTAGGCCTGATCATGCTTCATCTTCCTCTCGACAGCCAGATCGACGACCACCAGCACCGAGTGGGCGAGTTTATGCGGCACAGGTGGAGGATACTACAGCCGCGGAGCATGTCGTCGCAGGTATCATTTTGATTTCCGCAGTTCATACTCGAGCTCTTTTTGATACGGGCGCATCGCATTCATTCATTAGTAGAGATTTTGCATCCCTACATGGTATAGAGGTAGTGTCGTTATCGCATGCAGTAGAGGTTCAGATTCCAGACCATGTTCTGCATGTCGTGGAGTATTGTAGGGAGTGCCCTGTACAGTTGGGACCCTGGATTCTGCCGGCAGACTTGCTCGTGCTGCGGCAGCTCCGGGATTTCGACGTTGTACTTGGTATGGACTGGTTATCTCGTTATTGCGCCACTATAGATTGCAGGGAGAGGACTGTGACTCTTCGTGAGCCAGGGCAGGAGGAGTTCGTATTTAGAGGCTGTCAGAGTACCCTGTTTGCGATGACTATCTCGTCATCGAGAGCTCGGCGGATGATGAGTAGGGGCTGTATCGCTTTCTTGGCGACGGTCGTAGAGGTGCCTACGGCGGCACCGGGACTCGAGGATATCCCTATCGTCCGCGAGTTCCCAGATGTGTTTCCCTCTGAGCTATCGACTTTGCCGCCGGAGAGGGAGGTTGAGTTTGTGATTGATGTGGTTCCAGGGACCGCACCAATCTCAAAGGCACCTTATAGGATGGCCCCAGCTGAATTGAGGGAATTGAAGGCCCAGTTGCAGGATTTGATGGACGTGGGCTTTGTGAGACCCAGTGTATCTCCGTGGGGAGCGCCAGTTTTATTCGTGAAGAAGAAGGATGGATCACTTCGTCTGTGCGTGGATTACCGAGAGCTAAATAAAGTGACCATCCGGAACAAGTACCCGCTACCACGGATTGATGATCTGTTTGATCAATTGCAGGGTGCATTAGTGTTTTCAAAGCTGGATCTTCAGTCAGGTTACCACCAGTTGAGGATGAGGGCCGAGGACATCCCCAAGACGGCTTTTAGAACCCGATATGGGCATTATGAGTTTACAGTTATGCCTTTTGGACTAACTAATGCCCCTGCTGCATTCATGGATTTAATGAACCGGGTGTTTCAGCCGTACTTGGATCGGTTTGTCGTTGTATTCATAGACGACATTTTGGTCTACTCCCGAAGTGAGGTAGAGCATGAGGAGCATTTGAGGATCGTGCTACAGCTCCTGCGAGAGAAGAAGCTGTATGCCAAGCTGAAAAAGTGTGCATTTTGGCTTCGGGAGGTTGCTTTTCTAGGCCACGTTATATCAGCCGCAGGGGTGGCAGTGGACCCGACGAAGATTGATGCAGTTCGGGATTGGCCTAGACCGACGACGGTTACTGAGGTCCGTAGTTTTCTTGGATTAGCAGGTTATTACCGTCGATTTGTAGAGGGCTTTGCGAAGCTCTCTACTCCCCTGACCAGCTTGACGAGAAAGGGGGTGAAGTTTATTTGGTCTGAGCGGTGCCAAGAGAGCTTTGAGGAGCTTAAGAGGAGATTGATCTCAGCACCAGTTCTAGCTCTACCCGTGATGGGCGACGGATTTGTGATTTATAGTGACGCCTCACACAGCGGCTTGGGTTGTGTCCTGATGCAGCATGGTAGGGTAATTGCCTATGCTTCACGGCAATTAAAGGATTATGAGAAGAATTACCCTACTCATGATTTGGAGCTTGCCGCTGTGGTGTTCGCCCTGAAGTTATGGCGGCATTATCTCTACGGGGAGCACTGTGAAATTTATACCGACCACAAGAGCTTAAAGTATTTATTTACTCAAAAGGAGCTGAACTTGCGGCAACGCCGGTGGTTGGAGCTTTTAAAGGATTATGATTTGAGTATCCTTTATCACCCGGCAAGGCCAATGTGGTTGCAGACGCTTTGAGCAGGAGATCAGCACAGAGCTTGAGCATGATGATCACTCAGCAGGCACCACTTGTAGAGCAGTTGAGGCGTCTACAGATAGAGGTAGTTTCCCCTGGGGTCTCTGCTAGACTCTCGTCCATGGTCTTGCAGCCCACTCTGTTGGACAGGATTGGTGAGGCACAGAGTGAGGACCCCTACTTGACGAGGATCAGATCGCAGATTCAGGCAGATCAGTTAGGGGATTTTTCAGTGGATAGCTCGGGAGTACTGCGGTACAGGGACCGAGTGTGTGTGCCTACAGATTCGGAGATCAGGGATCAGATTTTGAGAGAGGCTCACTATACACCTTATACCGTCCACCCTGGAGGTACTAAGATGTATAGGGACCTCAAGGCACACTTTTGGTGGTCTGGAATGAAGCGGGATATTGGAAGATTCGTGGCTCAGTGTTTAACTTGTCAGCAAGTGAAGGCAGAACATCGAGTACCTGCTGGCAAGTTGCAAAGTCTTCCAATTCCTGAGTGGAAGTGGGACCACATCACCATGGACTTTGTAGTTGGACTACCGAGGGCGCAGAGTGGAGCCGATGCGATCTGGGTTATCGTGGATAGACTCACCAAGTCTGCTCACTTTTTACCTGTACAGATGACCTGGTCGTTGGTTTTGCACAGTTATATTTAGATGAGGTGGTGAGGTTGCACGGTATACCCGTCTCGATTGTATCAGATAGGGACCCGAGGTTTGTGTCACATTTCTGGACGAGTCTACAGTCAGCTTTGGGGACCAGCTCCGTTTCAGCACAGCATTCCACCCACAGACCGATGGACAGTCGGAGCGCACCATACAGACCCTGGAGGATATGCTTAGAGCGTGCGTTATGGATTCGGAGGAGGGTGGTACCGGCACTTAGCATTGGTTGAGTTTGCGTACAACAACAGCTATCAAGCGAGCATCCAAATGGCTCCGTTTGAGGCGTTGTATGGACGCAAGTGTCGGTCGCCCTTATATTGGAGTGACGTGGGTGAGAGGAGGACTTTGGGACCGGATTTATTGTTGGAGGCAGAGGAGAAAGTCAGATTAGTTCGCCGACATCTTGAGAGACAGCCCAGAGTCGTCAGAGGACTACACTGATAATCGGCGGCGAGACCTTGAGGTTCCAGATTGGTGATCATGTCTTTTTGAAGGTTTCGCCCGAAAGGGGTC
>CM054936.1:4686967-4765704 GCA_029168755.2 Tillandsia fasciculata
GCTCGTCGCCATTAAAAATTGGAGTTTTAGCAACAAAGGAGAGAGAGAGAGGAGAGGAAGAGGGAGAGGAGGAGAAGGAGCGCGAGCAACGGTCGAGTGGGGGAATAATGGAGAGAGAGAGAATCTACGGAAGAGGGGGAGCGCGCATGCTGCGTTACTACTACTCTTGGGCGGGGTGGGTTGGGGACTGGGGAGGGAGAATGATTTAAAAGATTTGTTTGACCGATCACGTGTTGTCGCAACGGTCGAATTTGGAAATAGATTTCGGGGGAGAGTGGGGAAGTGGGGACAACAAACAAGGTACAACATTCCTTCTTTGTGTCTACAAGTGCATCTGGGGTTGCTAATGTGTTGATAAATTTATATAAATTTTTATAAATTATTATTAGATTTGAATTATTTTAGTAGGATTGAAGTTTTTTTATTTTACCAACGGTGTAATCTGAGAATGCAAATGAATTTGGATTGATGGAGGCCCACCTCTATCTGCCGCGAATGAGACAGTAAGTGGGCCAAAAAATAAAAAGATAAATTATCTTATTTGAATTTTAAGATATTGTCAGATAAAATCTAAAGAAAATTCATCAGGAGAGAGAGGTGCAGCGCTCCCAACTCCAACGATTCTTACAAATATATAAATCTTGAGTCTTCAATCTATGATGTGTCGCCTTCTCGCTGATTTCGTACGGCCAGTTGTCTTCTTTGTTTTTTCGTTTGTGCCCTTTTGTATTACGGGTACAGCCGGCTTTCTCGAGCCCTCCTCTAGGTTTTTCTCTTCTTCCGATTTCTCTCCTAAACCTCCCTAAGCACTCTCTCTCTCTCTCTCTCTCTCTCTCTCTCTAGCTCTCTGAGTTGCGTTGTGGGTGCGACGATTGCTCGCTTCCTTCGCTCTCTCTCTCATATCTCTCCCTCTCTCTCTCCAAAATCTCTTTTCGATCTTCCTTCTCTCTCTCTCTCTCTCTCTCTCTCTCTCTCTCTCTCTCTCTCTCAGATCTCTCCCTCTCTCTCCAAAATATCTTTCCGATCTCTCTTCGAGACAGATGTTTCTCTTCTCGTATTTCGTGTTGTGAGCACGATCTCCACCGTTGCCCGCGGCACGATTGTTGCCGATTGCCGGATCTATGGTTATCTCCTAATTAATAAATGCTTGAGAGTATTCAACAGATCTATGGATGATCTTCTCCTCATAAATATTTAGAAAAATAAGAATAGAGACTAATATTGTAATTACTGTTTGTCCTGAACTATATCATAATTTTGGTGTTAAATATTTAGGATCTGAAGCGTTTGTAAGCACAGATATGAAGTTACAATATTTGAATAGGACAGGATAGTTAGACATTTCGCCCTGAATTTTATAATTTTTTATTTTTTACTAAATCGTCGGTCGATCCCGACGAATCGAATCGGCAAGTAGAAAGAACGGAATTTGTAGAAGACCAAAGCAAAGAATAGTCCACCAGGTGAGGTCTTATTGCCTAAACATTAGATCTAACATCAAATAATCATCATTTCTAGATTCATTAGTACATTTCGAAATCTTACAGATCTACAAATACCGGTAGAGTAAAAAGTGAAAAGATGATGGATACTCTCTTTTGCAATGAATAATAATACAACTCTTGCATTATTCAGAGAAAAACCAATCGACAACAACATAACTACTCATTTTTGTTTTCTCCGGCAAAGTTCTTACACTCGTTCATCCAGAAAAATTCACAAAATTTTCCCTTTAACTCTTCATAAGAACACCAAATATTGCGACTACAATCGGGATAATCTGCAGGCCTTGCCCTCCAAGTACAATTCCTTTCATTGGGCAACAGATGCTAAAAGAGCTAATTTGAAACTGCACTAAATGGAAAAAAGAAAAACAAATACTATATACATTCGAATTACTTTGGACCGACTCCTTCCGTTTCAACTATCGGTTTGTTGTTATTAGCTGCAGCTGTTTGTTTTGATGATATCAGTTTATTGAGCTGTTTTTTGAGATATGCCTGCCGCAATTTCTCTCTGCGAGCGGCCCCCTGTTCTTGCCTACGCAATCGGAGAGTTGTTGCCTTCTCCCTTGCCTGGCTTGCCTCCTCATGAACTTCCCTGTAAGTAGATATTCACATCATAATGATTCGAAAAATGACGAAAGAAGTAGAACGGTAAAAATATTGAAACTATATCCTCAAGAAAGGAAAAAATATTGCAATTTAACAAAAAGGAATACATTTTTTAATCCCAAATATACATTTTGTTATAGGAAAGATGAGCAAGTTTTCTGATTTCGACTTACAAGAAAGGAATGGTGGACCAGCATACATTTTTCTACGCAATGAGTGTTAAATGAAAGAAAAGATTTAAACATCGTACTTGCTCAGAATTTAATTTTTCTAGCATCATAAAATTTTGTAAATTTTCTTTTAGAAAGAAGCACTTTTGTTGCTAATGACTGGTACAAGAATTGTCACTAGAATTAACCAACTTATTAGAGTCGAAAGAGCCAACTTTATTATTCTGTTCCACAAGTTTCTAAAAAAACATTGCACATGACATATGCTTTTCTACTCCAAAGATCTATGTTACTAGAAATCAGAATCTGGTGGACTTAAAAATTAAACATGAAAACGAATCTGAGAAGAACAGAGGGATATCGTAGTATCAATAGATCTAAAAGATTATATCGAGGAAATCATACCTCACAAAGCGCTTATGTTCATCATTATCTATTATGGCACTTGTGCGACCAAGACCAAATGGTTTGGAATTTAGAAACGAATCATCAGCATCACCATCTTGATTTTCTACTTCTTCATCACTAGTATAGCCACGTAATTCTGGCTGTTGAGGTTCATCTTGCTCGAGACCTTTGCGGAAAAAGTCCACACAATACTTCTCCTTCTCCTCCTCATCAGGGAGCTCACCTCTTGCAAGTTTCTCATAAATCTCCGCCTTCTTCTCCAAGGCGGCATAACTGACTGAGCCATCCTTAATAGCTTTCATCTCCAACTTGTCCCTGCCGTTTAAAAAACATTAATAACAACTTCTTAGACACAGTATATAATCAATATGGTTAAACGATTTAACAATGTGCAGAATATTTAAAAATCAAAATAAAGAGATACCAGATCAATTTGGCAGATAAATGTTACTTTGATTTAGTCAAGAATGCAAGTCGGTTAGCCGCAGCGTAGCCATGATTTTTTTCTTTTTGAGAGTAAGGTAGCAAGCTACCAGCTTCATTCATGAGGAAAATGAACTAGGATTCAAAGCTGAGGAAGCAAGGCCTCGAGAAGCGACGAAACCAAAGCGGAGTAACTATGCATTATTAAAACAAAGGTAGTCACTCTTTTGAGTGGATTTTGAAAAGGTGCAACTAACAGTTAGTGATTGTGTACGGGGGGGGGCCTACTGAGTCCAGGTAGTGTTTATTCTAAATTGTCATAATATAATGAATTTTCTCTTGGTATGTCTCCTACGCAAATTAGGGGCCTGCTAGATCAATCTCTCTATAGTAGGAACCAAGCAACTTTGGATCAAAATTTCGAATTTGCATCCCAATATAAACTGGTCTAATATTTGATCAATTAGTTTGTTGTAACTGCAAATGGAGTGAAGCTTATGCTTTAGTTGATTTTTCAATCGTGAATAAATTTATTCTTCAATTGTGAATAAATTTTGACGATGTCCATTCATATTGATAGTTCTCTCTCTCAGGGAGAAAGAGATCAATAGTATTCTTAGGCATTCTTTGAGACAAAAAAACAAAAAAGAAACCTACAATTTCCAAATTTTAGGCAATTAGATGACATTATAAGCACTAGATAACACCAAGCATCTCCTTAATGCAGAATCTGAATTCTTGTGGCAAATTTTTTGTGTATTTCCACTCGTTTTGTCGCTCTTTATATTAGAAGCAAATGATCTGTGAAACTACAGTTGCAGATCAATTTCATGTGCACTCGAACAAGATCTAAATCATATAATTCCCTGCGAAAGGCATGGTAAAATTTGGACAATTAGAGCACACTAAGTAGCAAGGGTCGTGTCAATGCTTATTAACCCTAATGAATGGAGTATATGCATCAAAATTCCATAAAATTGAGACAAACAAAATTCTAATTATGAAGCCAAAATGCTTATTTGGCTCAAAAAATTGCAACTCCCCAAGCAAAACCCTATCTTTCCCACTATTCACACCACGAAACTAAATCAAAATCAAGCTCATAAAAGGAACTCGGAACAAACAAGAGGGGGGAGGAAAACGCCTCGCACCTTCGAGCGCGGCCCTCGACGCCGGAGTTCGTCTGGGAGAAGAGGTCGGAGGGGAGGGGCTTCTTCCGGGCGCGGTGGAACTCGGCGGCCGCGGAGGAGTCGGCGGCGGGGGCGGAGTCCTTGGCCTTGCGCGCCTCCTCCTGGGTGCGGTAGAGCTGGGCCTTGAGCTCGACGATGGAGGAGGCGCCCACGCCCTCGATCGCCTTGTGCTTCTTCGGCATCACCGCCGACTCCGTTAGCCACCCCAGCGACTCCACCCGCTTCCTCCTCTCCTCCTCCCCCGCCATGGCCTCGTCCTCTCTCTCTCTCTCTCTCTCTCTCTCTCTCTCTCTCTCGCTCTCGCGCTGAGGGAACCGCGAAACCCTAATAATGGTGTTCGCTATCGGGGAGGGGGAGGAGGGGATTCGGGGAAGAAGAAGAAGACGAAGCAGAGAGGAAAGGCGAAGGGAAAAGTTAGGGCAAACGGGTTCGTATCCGGGTTATAAATAGATACGGGTGCTAAATGGATCTGATTGTTTAAAATTCGGCTAATGCCTAATATTTTGGGATATAATTTGACATAATTTTTTTTAAGAAAAATACTATGGATAATGGGTCATAATTTTTTAAAATTTCACATTTAAATTTTAAAATTAAAAAATTCAAATTTAATTTTAAAATTTAAAATTTAAAATTTAAAATTTCACATTCAAATTTTAAAATTTTAAAATTCAAATTTAATTTTGAAATTTTTAATTTTAAAATTTAAATTGTAATTTTAAAATTTTAAAATAAAAATTTAAAATATATATTTTTAAATTTAATTTTTTGTATTTAAAGTTTAAAATTAAAACAGAATTTTTTTTTAAGTTCATAATCCAAACAGTAAAAATAGAGTAATATTTTTACAGAGAATTGAATTTTTCAAAATATCAAATACGTCGTAAAAAAAAACTCTATTTTATTTTTCTATAATTGCCAAACGGAACCTAAAAATAAAAGACTATGATAAAAAATAACAAAGTATCTAAAAATTAATTTTATATTAAAAAATTTATAATTGTTAACTGTTTCTAGCGCAAGTATTAAAGAATTTGATGGTGATTGATACTCGAGATCCGAGTTTGAAGTTTAATTATTTTATATTTTTAGTTAAATTTATTTTAAAAATAAACTAAGCACGTAATATGCTATTTTTCTCTCTATCAATATATATATATATATATATATATTATATATATATATATATATAATAAGGGGCAATTCTTACGTACCCCTAAAAATTTTCCTGTTTTTAGATTTACCCCTCTTAGAAGGCTAATATTAAAACTATCCTTCTTACGTTCCAACTTCTTTCCAAAATACCCCTGAAGTTAAACTCTGTTAGTGTACCGTTTGAAACTGCCGTTATCTGTGTGTAATTACTATTTTGTCCTTTCAAATATACTCTAAACCCTAACCCTAAACCCTAAAATCCTAAATAAACCCTAAAACCCTAAACCCTAACCCTAAAACCCTAAACCCTAAACCCTAAAACCCTAAACCCTAAAACCCTAAACCCATGAATCCTACCCTAAACCCTAAACCCTAAAATCCTAAACCCTAAACCCTAAACCCTAATAATCCTAAACCCTAAACCCTAAACCCTAAATAAACGGGGCAAAATAGGTATATCTGATAGTTTTACTCCGATTATTATTTAATTCTATTAACCCTAGTAATTAACAAAAACGGTAGGGATATTTTTAATAACGTGGAAGTATGAAGGGTATATTGGAAAGAAAAAAATAAGAGGGGTAAATCAGATATTTCTTCATATTTCAGGGGTACACAGGCAATTATCCCTATATACTTTTGAAAGTATATAAATTCTATTCAATATAATATATATCAAAAAAAAAAAAAATACCTAATATTTATTTATATATATAAATATAAATCTTACATTTCTCAAATTTTAAAGTTTACAAAATTTAAATAAAACTTTAGTAGAAACAAAAAAAATAAAAATAAAAATAAAAAGTTGATAATACTTGCAAAAATATAAGGAATCATAAGTCCACAATGGAAACTATTAAAAATACATCATTAAAAATTTACAAAAAAAAATCATAAATTATTAAATCCATATTTCGGTCCTAAGAATTAATCTTAAGTTTTCTATCTCATTTGACCTGGAAGGCTTGAAATGTTGTTATTATTTTCTGCAAGCAGGTCATGATAGAAATTTTTTTTGATCGAGATATATCAACCAATAGACATTGATAGTTTATTATAAAAAAAAAAAAAAAAAAAACTCTTTCATGCTGAACAATATATATAGAAAATTTAAATTTATTTAATCAAAAGATAATCAAAAAAAAAAAAAAAATTATCCTCCGAAATAGTCACTTCTAACCAAGAGAAAATTATATAGAAAGAAATAGTAATGCGTTGAAACGAAACTGAAACAGACGTACCACCGCCACCGGCGGCAAATGGCAGCAGCACCACCGCGGCGGTGTCGGCGCGGAGTGTGACAATGTGACGATCACTCTGCCGCCGATCGCCCCTCCTCCTTCTGCTCCTTCAGCCGCCGCAACCGTGCCGCCTCCAATTCCTTGATCAGGGCGGTGATGTCCTCGTACGTGGACCCGCCCCCTCCACCGCCCTCCTGGCCTTCTCGCTGTAGTCCTTCACCCGCTCCCTCGCCCGCTCCGCCGCCTCCCACTCCCCTCCCCCAGCCTTCCCCACCACCTCGGCCACCTCCGCCGCCGTGACCAGCACCCTCCCTTCCTGCTCCTCCTCCTCCCCGGGCTTGATCCTCCGCACGCCCTCCGCCCACATCCGGACTCCGACCCCCATCACCTCCACCACCAGCTCCTGGTTCACGAACTGGTCCTGCGCCAGCGGCCACGTCACCATCGGCTTCCCGGAGCACACCGCCTCCTGGATCGAGTTCCAGCCGCAGTGCGTCACGAACCACCCCACCGCGGCGTGGCCCAACACCTCCACCTGCGGGGCCCACCCACCACCACCATCCCCCTCTCGCCCGCCCGCACCCCGGTGCCCCCCTTCCCCCTCCAACGCCTCCGCCGCGGCAGCCGTCCGCCGCACCGCCCAGAGGAAGGGCCTCCCGGAAGCTTCGAGCCCCTTCGCGATCTCCCGCAGCTGCGCCGCGCCGAAGTGACACATGCTCCCGAAGCACACGTACACCACCGACCCGGCCGGGTGGGAGGAGAGGAACCCTAGGATCCGGTCCCGATCGGCGGGGTGGGAGGGGCCGCCGCGCTCGGCAGTGTTGAGGAGCGCGACGGGGCCGACGCACCAGGCGCGGCCGTGGGACTTGAGGTGGTCCACGTACTCGGGCTCCATCGCGCGGAACGTGTTGGTCGCCAGGCCGATGCTTTTGGCTCCGGCGATGCCCATGCGCTGGAGGAAGGGGAAGTGCTCGAACATCTCCGGTAGGGTTTCGCGGTAGACGCGGGTCGGGTGGGGGAGCTCCTCCACGACGAAGGACTCGGGGAGGGGGAAGTACCGGCCGAGGGAGGAGAAGACGGAGTGGGGGAAGGCGCCGGCGCCCTCGAACACGAGGCGGGGGATCCCGAGCTCGGCGGCGACGTCGGCGGTCCAGGGGAGGAGCCCGTGGGAGATGAGAGCGTCGGGGCGGAGCTCGGCGAGGAGGGAGGAGAGGTCGGGGGAGAGGTGGTCGAGGGAGGTGATGACGCCGAAGAACTGGGCGTAGGGGACCTGGGCGAGGTCGTCGATGGCGGCGGGGAGGCCCGTTGCCGACGGCGGGGGGAAGGGGACGGTGCGGAGGCTGAGGGGGTGGCCGAGCATGGCGGAGGCCTCGACGGTGCGGCGGATCGAGGCGGCGTTGGACGGGGTGGTGGCGATGGTGCAGCGCACGCCGCGGCGCGCGAGGAAGCGCGCGACGTCGACCATGGGGATCGTGTTCCCCGGGTTCATCAGGGGGAAGAAGACGACGTGGAGGGCATCGTCGTCCCCGGCGGCGGCGGGATCCATCGGCGATGCGGCGCGGTCGCTGCGAGATGAGGGGAAAGGGGTTTGGTGGTGAAACTAATTTGAGATGCGGAGTGAGAAAGAAGCACTTTTGTTGCTAATGACTGGTACAAGAATTGTCACTAGAATTAACCAACTTATTAGAGTCGAAAGAGCCAACTTTATTATTCTGTTCCACAAGTTTCTAAAAAAACATTGCACATGACATATGCTTTTCTACTCCAAAGATCTAGGTTACTAGAAATCAGAATCTGGTGGACTTAAAATTTAAACATGAAAACGAATCTGAGAAGAACAGAGGGATATCGTAGTATCAGTACATCTAAAAGATTATATCGAGGAAATCATACCTCACAAAGCGCTTATGTTCATCATTATCTATTATGGCACTTGTGCGACCAAGACCAAATGGTTTGGAATTTAGAAACGAATCATCAGCATCACCATCTTGATTTTCTACTTCTTCATCACTAGTATAGCCACGTAATTCTGGCTGTTGAGGTTCATCTTGCTCGAGACCTTTGCGGAAAAAGTCCACACAATACTTCTCCTTCTCCTCCTCATCAGGGAGCTCACCTCTTGCAAGTTTCTCATAAATCTCCGCCTTCTTCTCCAAGGCGGCATAACTGACTGAGCCATCCTTAATAGCTTTCATCTCCAACTTGTCCCTGCCGTTTAAAAAACATTAATAACAACTTCTTAGACACAGTATATAATCAATATGGTTAAACGATTTAACAATGTGCAGAATATTTAAAAATCAAAATAAAGAGATACCAGATCAATTTGGCAGATAAATGTTACTTTGATTTAGTCAAGAATGCAAGTCGGTTAGCCGCAGCGTAGCCATGATTTTTTTCTTTTTGAGAGTAAGGTAGCAAGCTACCAGCTTCATTCATGAGGAAAATGAACTAGGATTCAAAGCTGAGGAAGCAAGGCCTCGAGAAGCGACGAAACCAAAGCGGAGTAACTATGCATTATTAAAACAAAGGTAGTCACTCTTTTGAGTGGATTTTGAAAAGGTGCAACTAACAGTTAGTGATTGTGTACGGGGGGCCTACTGAGTCCAGGTAGTGTTTACTCTAAATTGTCATAATATAATGAATTTTCTCTTGGTATGTCTCCTACGCAAATTAGGGGCCTGCTAGATCAATCTCTCTATAGTAGGAACCAAGCAACTTTGGATCAAAATTTCGAATTTGCATCCCAATATAAACTGGTCTAATATTTGATCAATTAGTTTGTTGTAACTGCAAATGGAGTGAAGCTTATGCTTTAGTTGATTTTTCAATCGTGAATAAATTTATTCTTCAATCGTGAATAAATTTTGACAATGTCCATTCATATTGATAGTTCTCTCTCTCAGGGAGAAAGAGATCAATAGTATTCTTAGGCATTCTTTGAGACAAAAAAACAAAAAAGAAACCTACAATTTCCAAATTTTAGGCAATTAGATGACATTATAAGCACTAGATAACACCAAGCATCTCCTTAATGCAGAATCTGAATTCTTGTGGCAAATTTTTTGTGTATTTCCACTCGTTTTGTCGCTCTTTATATTAGAAGCAAATGATCTGTGAAACTACAGTTGCAGATCAATTTCATGTGCACTCGAACAAGATCTAAATCATATAATTCCCTGCGAAAGGCATGGTAAAATTTGGACAATTAGAGCACACTAAGTAGCAAGGGTCGTGTCAATGCTTATTAACCCTAATGAATGGAGTATATGCATCAAAATTCCATAAAATTGAGACAAACAAAATTCTAATTATGAAGCCAAAATGCTTATTTGGCTCAAAAAATTGCAACTCCCCAAGCAAAACCCTATCTTTCCCACTATTCACACCACGAAACTAAATCATAATCAAGCTCATAAAAGGAACTCGGAACAAACAAGAGGGGGGAGGAAAACGCCTCGCACCTTCGAGCGCGGCCCTCGACGCCGGAGTTCGTCTGGGAGAAGAGGTCGGAGGGGAGGGGCTTCTTCCGGGCGCGGTGGAACTCGGCGGCCGCGGAGGAGTCGGCGGCGGGGGCGGAGTCCTTGGCCTTGCGCGCCTCCTCCTGGGTGCGGTAGAGCTGGGCCTTGAGCTCGACGATGGAGGAGGCGCCCACGCCCTCGATCGCCTTGTGCTTCTTCGGCATCACCGCCGACTCCGTTAGCCACCCCAGCGACTCCACCCGCTTCCTCCTCTCCTCCTCCCCCGCCATGGCCTCGTCCTCTCTCTCTCTCTCTCTCTCTCTCTCTCTCTCTCTCTCGCTCTCGCGCTGAGGGAACCGCGAAACCCTAATAATGGTGTTCGCTATCGGGGAGGGGGAGGAGGGGATTCGGGGAAGAAGAAGAAGACGAAGCAGAGAGGAAAGGCGAAGGGAAAAGTTAGGGCAAACGGGTTCGTATCCGGGTTATAAATAGATACGGGTGCTAAATGGATCTGATTGTTTAAAATTCGGCTAATGCCTAATATTTTGGGATATAATTTGACATAATTTTTTTTAAGAAAAATACTATGGATAATGGGTCATAATTTTTTAAAATTTCACATTTAAATTTTAAAATTAAAAAATTCAAATTTAATTTTAAAATTTAAAATTTAAAATTTAAAATTTCACATTCAAATTTTAAAATTTTAAAATTCAAATTTAATTTTGAAATTTTTAATTTTAAAATTTAAATTGTAATTTTAAAATTCTAAAATAAAAATTTAAAATATATATTTTTAAATTTAATTTTTTGTATTTAAAGTTTAAAATTAAAACAGAATTTTTTTTTAAGTTCATAATCCAAACAGTAAAAATAGAGTAATATTTTTACAGAGAATTGAATTTTTCAAAATATCAAATACGTCGTAAAAAAAAACTCTATTTTATTTTTCTATAATTGCCAAACGGAACCTAAAAATAAAAGACTATGATAAAAAATAACAAAGTATCTAAAAATTAATTTTATATTAAAAAATTTATAATTGTTAACTGTTTCTAGCGCAAGTATTAAAGAATTTGATGGTGATTGATACTCGAGATCCGAGTTTGAAGTTTAATTATTTTATATTTTTAGTTAAATTTATTTTAAAAATAAACGAAGCACGTAATATGCTATTTTTCTCTCTATCAATATATATATATATATATATATATATATATATATATATATAAATACAAACTTATACTTTTGAAAGTATATAAATTCTATTCAATATAATATATATCAAAAAAAAAAAAAAATACCTAATATTTATTTATATATATAAATATAAATCTTACATTTCTCAAATTTTAAAGTTTACAAAATTTAAATAAAACTTTAGTAGAAACAAAAAAAAATAAAAATAAAAATAAAAAGTTGATAATACTTGCAAAAATATAAGGAATCATAAGTCCACAATGGAAACTATTAAAAATACATCATTAAAAATTTACAAAAAAAAATCATAAATTATTAAATCCATATTTCGGTCCTAAGAATTAATCTTAAGTTTTCTATCTCATTTGACCTGGAAGGCTTGAAATGTTGTTATTATTTTCTGCAAGCAGGTCATGATAGAAATTTTTTTTGATCGAGATATATCAACCAATAGACATTGATAGTTTATTATAAAAAAAAAAAAAAAAAAAACTCTTTCATGCTGAACAATATATATAGAAAATTTAAATTTATTTAATCAAAAGATAATCAAAAAAAAAAAAAAAATTATCCTCCGAAATAGTCACTTTCTAACCAAGAGAAAATTATATAGAAAGAAATAGTAATGCGTTGAAACGAAACTGAAACAGACGTACCACCGCCACCGGCGGCAAATGGCAGCAGCACCACCGCGGCGGTGTCGGCGCGGAGTGTGACAATGTGACGATCACTCTGCCGCCGATCGCCCCTCCTCCTTCTGCTCCTTCAGCCGCCGCAACCGTGCCGCCTCCAATTCCTTGATCAGGGCGGTGATGTCCTCGTACGTGGACCCGCCCTCCTCCACCGCCCTCCTGGCCTTCTCGCTGTAGTCCTTCACCCGCTCCCTCGCCCGCTCCGCCGCCTCCCACTCCCCTCCCCCAGCCTTCCCCACCACCTCGGCCACCTCCGCCGCCGTGACCAGCACCCTCCCTTCCTGCTCCTCCTCCTCCCCGGGCTTGATCCTCCGCACGCCCTCCGCCCACATCCGGACTCCGACCCCCATCACCTCCACCACCAGCTCCTGGTTCACGAACTGGTCCTGCGCCAGCGGCCACGTCACCATCGGCTTCCCGGAGCACACCGCCTCCTGGATCGAGTTCCAGCCGCAGTGCGTCACGAACCACCCCACCGCGGCGTGGCCCAACACCTCCACCTGCGGGGCCCACCCCACCACCACCATCCCCCTCTCGCCCGCCCGCACCCCGGTGCCCCCTTCCCCCTCCAACGCCTCCGCCGCGGCAGCCGTCCGCCGCACCACCCAGAGGAAGGGCCTCCCGGAAGCTTCGAGCCCCTTCGCGATCTCCCGCAGCTGCGCCGCGCCGAAGTGACACATGCTCCCGAAGCACACGTACACCACCGACCCGGCCGGGTGGGAGGAGAGGAACCCTAGGATCCGGTCCCGATCGGCGGGGTGGGAGGGGCCGCCGCGCTCGGCAGTGTTGAGGAGCGCGACGGGGCCGACGCACCAGGCGCGGCCGTGGGACTTGAGGTGGTCCACGTACTCGGGCTCCATCGCGCGGAACGTGTTGGTCGCCAGGCCGATGCTTTTGGCTCCGGCGATGCCCATGCGCTGGAGGAAGGGGAAGTGCTCGAACATCTCCGGTAGGGTTTCGCGGTAGACGCGGGTCGGGTGGGGGAGCTCCTCCACGACGAAGGACTCGGGGAGGGGGAAGTACCGGCCGAGGGAGGAGAAGACGGAGTGGGGGAAGGCGCCGGCGCCCTCGAACACGAGGCGGGGGATCCCGAGCTCGGCGGCGACGTCGGCGGTCCAGGGGAGGAGCCCGTGGGAGATGAGAGCGTCGGGGCGGAGCTCGGCGAGGAGGGAGGAGAGGTCGGGGGAGAGGTGGTCGAGGGAGGTGATGACGCCGAAGAACTGGGCGTAGGGGACCTGGGCGAGGTCGTCGATGGCGGCGGGGAGGCCCGTTGCCGACGGCGGGGGGAAGGGGACGGTGCGGAGGCTGAGGGGGTGGCCGAGCATGGCGGAGGCCTCGACGGTGCGGCGGATCGAGGCGGCGTTGGACGGGGTGGTGGCGATGGTGCAGCGCACGCCGCGGCGCGCGAGGAAGCGCGCGACGTCGACCATGGGGATCGTGTTCCCCGGGTTCATCAGGGGGAAGAAGACGACGTGGAGGGCATCGTCGTCCCCGGCGGCGGCGGGATCCATCGGCGATGCGGCGCGGTCGCTGCGAGATGAGGGGAAAGGGGTTTGGTGGTGAAACTAATTTGAGATGCGGAGTGAGAAAGAAGCACTTTTGTTGCTAATGACTGGTACAAGAATTGTCACTAGAATTAACCAACTTATTAGAGTCGAAAGAGCCAACTTTATTATTCTGTTCCACAAGTTTCTAAAAAAACATTGCGACATATGCTTTTCTACTCCAAGATCTATGTTACTAGAAATCAGAATCTGGTGGACTTAAAATTTAAACATGAAAACGAATCTGAGAAGAACAGAGGGATATCGTAGTATCAGTACATCTAAAAGATTATATCGAGGAAATCATACCTCACAAAGCGCTTATGTTCATCATTATCTATTATGGCACTTGTGCGACCAAGACCAAATGGTTTGGAATTTAGAAACGAATCATCAGCATCACCATCTTGATTTTCTACTTCTTCATCACTAGTATAGCCACGTAATTCTGGCTGTTGAGGTTCATCTTGCTCGAGACCTTTGCGGAAAAAGTCCACACAATACTTCTCCTTCTCCTCCTCATCAGGGAGCTCACCTCTTGCAAGTTTCTCATAAATCTCCGCCTTCTTCTCCAAGGCGGCATAACTGACTGAGCCATCCTTAATAGCTTTCATCTCCAACTTGTCCCTGCCGTTTAAAAAACATTAATAACAACTTCTTAGACACAGTATATAATCAATATGGTTAAACGATTTAACAATGTGCAGAATATTTAAAAATCAAAATAAAGAGATACCAGATCAATTTGGCAGATAAATGTTACTTTGATTTAGTCAAGAATGCAAGTCGGTTAGCCGCAGCGTAGCCATGATTTTTTTCTTTTTGAGAGTAAGGTAGCAAGCTACCAGCTTCATTCATGAGGAAAATGAACTAGGATTCAAAGCTGAGGAAGCAAGGCCTCGAGAAGCGACGAAACCAAAGCGGAGTAACTATGCATTATTAAAACAAAGGTAGTCACTCTTTTGAGTGGATTTTGAAAAGGTGCAACTAACAGTTAGTGATTGTGTACGGGGGGCCTACTGAGTCCAGGTAGTGTTTACTCTAAATTGTCATAATATAATGAATTTTCTCTTGGTATGTCTCCTACGCAAATTAGGGGCCTGCTAGATCAATCTCTCTATAGTAGGAACCAAGCAACTTTGGATCAAAATTTCGAATTTGCATCCCAATATAAACTGGTCTAATATTTGATCAATTAGTTTGTTGTAACTGCAAATGGAGTGAAGCTTATGCTTTAGTTGATTTTTCAATCAATAAATTTTGACAATGTCCATTCATATTGATAGTTTTCTCTCTCAGGGAGAAAGAGATCAATAGTATTCTTAGGCATTCTTTGAGACAAAAAAAAAAAAAAAGAAACCTACAATTTCTAAATTTTAGGCAATTAGATGACATTATAAGCACTAGATAACACCAAGCATCTCCTTAATGCAGAATCTGAATTCTTGTGGCAAATTTTTTGTGTATTTCCACTCGTTTTGTCGCTCTTTATATTAGAAGCAAATGATCTGTGAAACTACAGTTGCAGATCAATTTCATGTGCACTCGAACAAGATCTAAATCATATAATTCCCTGCGAAAGGCATGGTAAAATTTGGACAATTAGAGCACACTAAGTAGCAAGGGTCGTGTCAATGCTTATTAACCCTAATGAATGGAGTATATGCATCAAAATTCCATAAAATTGAGACAAATAAAATTCTAATTATGAAGCCAAAATGCTTATTTGGCTCAAAAATTGCAACTCCCCAAGCAAAACCCTATCTTTCCCACTATTCACACCACGAAACTAAATCATAATCAAGCTCATAAAAGGAACTCGGAACAAACAAGAGGGGGGAGGAAAACGCCTCGCACCTTCGAGCGCGGCCCTCGACGCCGGAGTTCGTCTGGGAGAAGAGGTCGGAGGGGAGGGGCTTCTTCCGGGCGCGGTGGAACTCGGCGGCCGCGGAGGAGTCGGCGGCGGGGGCGGAGTCCTTGGCCTTGCGCCCCTCCTCCTGGGTGCGGTAGAGCTGGGCCTTGAGCTCGACGATGGAGGAGGCGCCCACGCCCTCGATCGCCTTGTGCTTCTTCGGCATCACCGCCGACTCCGTTAGCCACCCCAGCGACTCCACCCGCTTCCTCCTCACCTCCTCCCCCGCCATGGCCTCGTCCTCTCTCTCTCTCTCTCTCTCTCTCTCTCGCTCTCGCGCTGAGGGAACCTCAAAACCCTAATAATGGTGTTCGCTATCGGGGAGGAGGAGGAGAGGATTCGGGGAAGAAGAAGAAGACGAAGCAGAGAGGAAAGGCGAAGGGAAAAGTTAGGGCAAACGGGTTCGGATCCGGGTTATAAATAGATACGGGTGCTAAATGGATCTGATTGTTTAAAATTCGGCTAATATTTTGGGATATAATTTGACATAATTTTTTTTAAAAAAAATACTAAGATAATGAAATAAGAGAGATAAGTATAAAATACAAAACTAGTAAAAAAGTGTTTGATATGGTAATAAAAAATTTAAAAAAATAAAAAATAGTAATTGTATAAAATAATGAAATGGTCCTTAACCATAATAATTTTTTTTAAAAAAATAAAAATTTTATTTTGTATGATTTTAAATATTTAATTTAAAATATTTATTAAAATAAATTATTAAAATTTATATTTTACTGTATATTAAAAAAATATATTAAAAAAATTTAAATTAAAATTTATAAACTTAAATATCTTAAAATTTAAAAATTATAAATAAAAAAAAAATAAAAAATAAAAAATAAAAAATAAAAAAACCCAATCTAGTCCCAACAAGGGAGATATTATCACCCAAGTTAACCCATTTCCAAACAAGGCCTTAACTGCTTAGTTTCTCCATAAATGTGGGAAAAAAAAGATTTAATTTTTTATGAAAAAAATTTATTTTTTCGATTTTTCGTTAATTTGATTCTAAGAAAAGAATTTTTTTTTTTTTTTCATATTTTATAAAATACTAGCTAGTATTTTTGCTTTTCTAAAACAAATTTTAAAAATAAAAATACTAGTTTTCTATGAAATATGAACCAAAAAATCTATTTTCCTTCAAACCAAATAGGCAATTTTTTTTAAAAAAAATAGATTCATGAAAAAAATAAGTTCACGCATTTTTTAGAAACCAAGCATCCTTAAGATAAGGAATGATATAAGTTCTTAATTAAAAAGTTTAAAATTTACATTCTCTTTTGGAATTTACAAATAATATCATTGTGTTGCTCACTCAAAAGTAAAAATAAAAATATATAAAACTTATGATTCTATAGTTTTAGTGGGACCACAAAATTGGTAGCATAATCAAATTGGTGAAATCTACACAATATGATCTAAAATTTAGGGTTAATTTCATGCAGTACTATGTACACATAAAGTTCAACTTTTTATATTTATTTCTTCAAAAATTTTAAGTTGTTTATATATATTCCTCTGGTTTATTATCGTTAGTTCACTATTTATTTTTTAACAGAATATATATAAAATGTCAATTTTGCCATTTCAAATTCCTCCAAAAATCTCAACTGGTAAAATAATACAAAAATGTATAAAAGGATAAAAATATAAATTTACCTTACTAACTAACCAATGTTAAATATTTAATCTATGGCTAACTATATTTTTCTAACGGAGATTGACGGTAAGAATATAAATGAACAACTTTGGATTTTTGAAAGGATAAATATGAAAGTTGAACTTTGTAAGAATATATTTGCTATTCGATATGTTTACAAAAAGCAGTATGAAATTAATCTAAAATTTATATGTAATACATTCTTTCTGCATCTGTAACTGGAACTGGAACTGGAACCGGAACTGTCCAAAAATAGTGCAAAGTGGCTAACTTCATAGGTGAAGGTTAAAGATTTAGCAGTAAATTTTTCAAATTAAATTGTAGAGTCAATAATAATTGTTCAGATTCTAAGAGGTCTAGGGACATTAAACATTAAAATAAGGCCACAAATATGTGGTGCTCCTACTTTAAGCTTTATGTGGTCCACACAGTAAGCTCAAACATAACCAGGTAAAATTCTCTCAAATATATAAATGTAAGAGACATAAGTTTATGTTAAGTTAAAAAAGAGAGAAGAGGAAAATTCTCACCACTTGCAAAAGAATCCATGGCCTGGAACTTCTCTCCTTCCTCCCCTCTCCCAACATCACCTCTGAGGATTCAGACTCTGGAGAGGTTCCCAGCAAAGAGCCACTCAATCCCATTGAGGCCCCCTAGCTCCTCAGAAAAGCACTTCTGCCCCTGTAAAGCAGTTCAATCAGAAGGTGTCAGAGAAGAACCAACTCTTACAGGTGCATATTTCATGAGTATCAATTGATAATTTATATATATATGGCTATTACTATTCTCAGAAACATTAAATCCCCTTATTAGAATCATTTCCTCTGTTACTGTTACAAAATCAAACTAACTACTACAGGAAACTTCACAAATTAGCTATCATCAGCATGTTACAAAATCTTTACTTTGTTCATTTTGCTCACCCTTTCCATGTGAAAATTGCAGCTTTTCCTTGCCCATTTCGCATGCTTCATGTTCTATTTGTTCCTTTCTATTGTAAAAGAGGAATAGAATTTGACATAGACCCTACAGAAAATCAGAGACCAAGCAAGAGAGGAAATGAACAAATAGGCTAATGACTAACATTGCTATTTTTTGATACTCTAGTTATATGCATATACTACACTTTTAATATTCAAATTCAAGCATTTGATTTTGAAAAAAGTTCTAGGATTAAATGACCATATATCTGTCAGCTTTCCAACTAAATAGGTTAATGACTAACATCCTTCTGCCTTCTTCAGAATTTTGACAATAAAGCATCAGAAAAAATGATTGCAAGCCCAAATCATATCACTTAGTGTGCAAACTACAAAATCAAATCAGAAAAAGGTTACATTATAATGCCATTTCAATGTCCGAATAACTCGTGTTGGTAGCATAGTAAAAAAATTCATTAAGCGATTTTCTCCCTTTCCAAACTGGATTAACAATCATAAATAGGCATGATCAAGTGCATTAATCCAATATGAGTATTAGAAAATTAAATGAAAATAAGGTACTTTATTTGGGCTTTTCTTGTCTATTCATTTATTGGCCATCCATAAACTTAGAAAATAAACAAACCTGTCCTTCTTATTGCAGCATTTGCTTGAATTCCTGAAGCACATATTATTTAACACACATCAACCATCCTCGTAATATTCATAATCATAAATCATCAATTGTAACTAGTTTGATTAACCTTTCTTTCAAATATTTGTCCTCACTTGTTCTTTTTATTATTACGTAATTAATGTCAGTATTTTGTACCTTTTAGAGTCTTCTGCGCGCACCCAGTTGGATCTCTTGGAACAGCTCACATCCTCGACCTCAAATCGTAGTGGTATGTGCATATTGACCTTCTTCACATCAGCATAAAACCGACAATTCTTTGCCAAATTTAACTATATTCCGACTTGCTTTTTTTAGGCCCTATGAGCATCAAAGAGGCTCCGCTGCCTACGATTCGGGAGCAACTATCTGAACTTATGGGAGACGGAGAAGGTGAGTTCACGATTCCACTGGGTAAGAAGTTGAAAGCAAGTATCAATTCCTTAACAATCTCGCAGAGAAGAAACATCAAGCGCCAGGCGTACCTGAATGAAGTGGCTCGTAGAAATGACTCCGTTTTCTTCGCAACAATCGGCGCATTTGTTATCCTTCCCCCCTTTCTCATATTAGCTATTGCTGTATTAACTGGCTATGTGGAGCTCTTCCCATAAATATATATATATATATATATATATATATATATATATATATATATATATATATATATATATATATCATAAAAGAAATTTTTATACTTATCTCCGTCAAATCTTACTCTCATATATGCTCGTAAGAAACTGCATTTTTCAAGGGGTGTATGTGAAAATTCAGACTATGCAGGGGTTTATATGTAATACCGTAATCGTGAATTAGATCAAATGTCCTGGAAAAACTCAAGGGGCCGAGCATCTTGTATACTTCTTCTTTCGAACATGTTCTTGTATAAGCTCCAGAGTGTTGCATGCATAGAGTCCTTCGATAGGTGACTGGTGTCACCGGAGAGAAAGAAGTGCTTTTGGTTCCTCACCTCAATCCAGCTACATCCAGCTTCTTTCAAAAGCTGCTTCTCTCTTAGTATTGTCCTTACTTGGGCTACACCTTTCCATATTCCAGCTTTCGCATAAGTCTCAGCAAGCGCAATATAAGCGGCAGAATTATCCGGCTCCAAATGAAATATCTCATCAGCTGCTCTTTCACCAATTATGGGATCTCCATGGATTTTACAGGCACTAAGAAGTGCTGCCCATATAGCACTATCTGGTTCCACAGGCATTCTTCTGATAATAGCTTCTGCTTCTTGCAGAAGCCCTGCTCGTCCAAGAAGATCCACCATGCAAGCATAGTGCTCCTTCGTCGGACTTATACCATAATCCTTCATCGATTTAAAGTACTCCCGACCTTTCTGAACATCACCCATGTAACTACAAGCCGATAACAAGCTTATAAAAGTTACATGGTTTGGCCCCACTCTCGACTCGTGCATTTTATTATAGAAATCTAGTACTTCATTTCCTCTTCCATTTTGTGAATATCCTGTTAATAGAGCATTCCACGAGATCATATCGTGGTTCTTCATATTCCGAAATGCCCTCTTTGCTTCAGCTAGACATCCGCATTTTCCATATACGGAAATTAGCGCATTCCCTACTCCTACATCCGAATCAAACCCTCTTTTGGTACTTCTACAGTGAATTGCCCTGGCCTGCTCCAGAGCACCGGAAGAAGCACAAGCACTCAGAGCACAGTTGTACGAGAAGTGGTTGGGCTTAATATCCGATTTTTCCATCTCATAGTATATTGTTAGTGCCGATCTTTTGTTTGTTGCATCTACGAAGCTCTTTTCCGAGTTTTTATCATTTTGAAGGTACCCGAACATCAGCGTATTCCACGATATCTGGTTCTTCTCTCTCATCCAATTGAAAATAGCACAAGCCTCATTGATATTGCTATTGCAAACATAAGCAGCCACCATAGCTGTCCACGAAACCACATCGTACGAAAGCATTGTGTCGAACACTAGACGAGCGTCTCTCTCATTTGCTTGCTCGCCATACATGGTTATCAGAGCATTTCCGATAGAAGTTACCGAATCGAGCCCTTTCTTCACCACAGACCCGTGAATCGTCGCGCCAATTCTTATATATCGATTGCTCGAACACCCACTAAGGAGGCTCGTAAAAGTAAAGCAATTTGGACTTATTTCGCCGCTGATCATTTCGATAAAGAGATTTAATGCTTCATCTTCCATACCATTGTTCACATAACCAGAAATCATAACATTCCAGGCAATCACATTCCTTTCCTTCATCCTGTGAAATATCTTTTTAGCCTCCAAAATATCGCCATTTTGAGCATAAGACGCCATTAGTATCGACCACGAGACGACATTGTGCTCTTTAATCTCTTCAAAAACCGTACGAACATCCGTAAGATCACTACATTTGGTGTACATATCCATCAACGTGCACACGACAAGGGCATTCTCTAACCACCCCGATTTCACTAGCAAACTATGAACTACCTTACCATTCTCCAACCATTGGAGACAAGTATACGCCTTAAGAACCGCGAGAAACGTAAACTTATTAGGAACTTCGCCTTGCACCCGCATTTTGTTAAAGAGCTCCAGCGCAATCTCATAATACCCATCTTTCTGGTATCCGCCGATCATCGCGTTCCAAGAAACCGTGTTTCTACGCGGCATTGTATCGAACAACTCCGCGGCCTTATCTACTGTTCCATTTACCAAATACCCGGAAACGGTCACAGTCCACGAGTACACATCTCTCACAGGCATTACGTCAAACACCTTCTGTGCATACGTTACATTGCCACATTTGAAGTACAGATTGAGGAGAGCATTGTTCGCGGCGACATCCATCGGAAGATTCTTTTTAACCACAAAAGCATGGATTTGGGATCCTACATCAAATGCTTGAGTGTCAGCTGCAGCGGAAAGCGCGTTTGCGAGCACGAACTCATCTGGGTCAAATTTGCAAATCTGGAACTGTTTGAATCGCTTTAGAGCTTCCGAATTGTGAGCATTGCGCGAGAATCTGGCTATCATGGGATTTAAAATTATCTGGGGTTTTTTACGGTGGGTTAATGTGTTTTAAAGATCTCTGAAGCTTTGGTGTTGCGAGGTGCTCTGTACTGTGAGATGGATGTGGTAAACGTGTAAGTTGAATTTGGTTGGGGCATTTTGTCGAACACGCTTAGGTCACCGAAGTAGGCATGCAAATGGATACGGGTGGGCAGAGATCCCGATCCGATCCGATCCGATCCGTCCGGAATGGGGCCGCATGTGGTGAGCCAACCAAAATAATAATAAAAAAAAATCTGTGAATCCGTCCTTATCTGCTAAGAAATACAGAGAGGGAGGCAGAGGCCCTTCCTAAATTTGATCCACTAAAAATTCGCTTTCGTTTCGATCCGTTCGATCCACTAAATTTGAATAGAGCGTAAGTAGAGTCAAAAAAATAAAATAAAATTCAATTCTGTTTGTATTCGTATATTAGTTAGTAATAAATTAAAAAATCGTACTGTTTCTTTTTTTTTTTGAGGGAAAAAATCGTACTGTTTCTAATACAAATAACAAATAGTTTAATAATTATTACTTGATATTTCCAAGTTTGAAATTTAATTATTTTACATTTACATCTAAATTTGCTTATTTTTTAAAAAAATAAAAAATAAAAAAAATGAACAAAGTGATAGTATACTGTCTTTCTCTAAAACAAAATAATAAGGTTAATTGCATAGGGCTCCCTGTAAACATATCGAATAGCAGATATATCCCTACAAAGTTTAACTTTTCATATTTATCCCTCCAAAAGTTCAATGTTATTTATATATATCCCTACCGTCTATCTCTGTTAGAAAAATCTAGTTAACCATAGGTTAAATACTTAATCTTGGTTAGTTAGTGAGGTAAATTTATTTTTTTATCCTTCCAGATATCTCTGTATTATTTTTTGGAGGGACATTTTTAAAAGGGTAAAACTGTCATTTCACATACAATCTGTTAAAAAATAAACAGTGAACTAACCATAATAAACCGGAGGAATATATATGAATAACGTTGGACTTTTGAAGGAGTAAATATAAAAAGTTGAACTTTGTATAAATATATCTGCTATTCAATATGTTTACAGAGAACTGTATACAATTAACCCAAAATAATAATAATGAGAGAAATATTTTTTTTGAGGGAAAGGCAGCATGCTGCCGCTTCATTCAATGCAAGGATGAATTTAGCCACAAGGGTCAAGGCAACCAGGCCTCGAGAGAAAAAAAAGAAAACAACATGAAAAGCGAGAGAAAAGAAAGTAAGACGAAAAGAAAAAAAGATCACAGCTATATACTAAGGACACGACCCAGACCAGGACTCCGACAGATCTCGGGCCACGGCGCACAATTGGCCCGAGTAGCGGGAGACCGACTCGAACCTTCTATTGTTCCACTCCAACCAGACAGTCCACCAAATTGCCGCAATAGAGATAAGGTCCCCCTGTCCTCTGGAGCTCCAGCTCTTCGCGCCAGCTTTCCACAGCACACAAGCATTGGTGTAGCAATAATGAGAGAAATGTTAAGCCTACAACTTTAAGGAGATTGTAATCTCTACCCTCCTTTATCCAAAGGCCTCTCAGATTTATCCCTCTCTTTTTTGTTGGCTTAAAGGGGGATAAATCCAGTGCTGTGGCGAAAGATCGTATTAGGCTGAGTCATATTCGAAATGATGGAAGGTCGGATTTGATTGAGTCATGTTCAAAATGGTATGAGACTAATTAGGTTGAGTTATAATTTTGATCCGTAAGTACTGTATCTGTACACTTTAAATGAATTGGTTGCGTATTTCTAATCGTTAAAATTTTTGAGATTAATAATTAGCTATGAGATTATTGACTTAAAGGGACCAGCATCCTGCTTTATGGCGGGAGGACGGATTGGGCCGAGTCATGATCATCATAAGGCTTATTGGAGTTACAATCGAGATTCGTGAGCGATGTATTTATACGCTTTAAGTGAATTTATTATATATTTCTAACCGCTCAAATTTTTAAAATTAATTATTATCACCGACGACCTGATATTTTTTATTTTTAGTAACAAAAATAAATAGTAGTGACACAAAATTTGCAAGAAAAGGAGGGACGTAGGATTACAAACTAAGATTAAGTTGTAAATCTAGCATTGCTCTAATTATAAAGCCATCTCATTTTAAAATGAGCGAAGTGTAAAATGTATATTTTGATATACAAATAGTATTTTTCAATAATAAATAAGAAAAATTTTGAAAATGTTCTTCTGAAAAATTATAATTTCATCAATAGTCCTTCAAAATTCAAAATACCACCTGTGCCCTCATAAATGTTAGAAATATGCTTGAAAGATCCTACAAGTAAAATTTAATTCAAACTTGATGGATTATATCTAAAATTTCCTTTCTACCCCCTAATTGTAAGTAAGAACTTAGCAAACTTAATTACAGTTAGAAAAGTAATTTTCATTTTTTAATAATATTTTTTTAAAATAAAGTTAATAAAATAAAAGTGATAAATCACATACTTATTAGAAAATTTTTTAAAAAATCATGTTATAGGCTATAAAATTGAAAACTATATTCTAAATAAAAAGATTAAAAACAACATGTATTAATATATCGCCCTGGAAGGATAGTTGAGGGTAAAGTTGTCAAATTTATTAACTTAACTAGTGCTTAACTCTATTTTAATCTAGATAAGGGGCATTTGTGCTAAATTCCTATACTAATTAGAGGAATGTGTGTGATGTTTTAGATTTTAAAAGAGTACCTATTAAATTTCAAATTTGTAGACAGGTATGTTTGAAATTGCCCCTAGCAAATTTGATGGTGGTGACACTAAAAGTTAATAGAGGATAATATAGTAATTTCATAATAGAATGATGTTTTTATTTCAACATGGACTATGCTTAGCAGAGATAAATTAATCATTTTTAATTTTGTTATTTGGGAGGAATATATTTCTAAAATTAAATAGACTATATTGGCTAACTTCTGCATAACTATTTTGAAGTAAAATTATTTTAAAAAAAACACTGCCAATTAATTGATTGTCTCTCGCGCAAGTGGCAAAGGATTTGTTTAGTTGTTGATATTTGAGGTTCCGAGTTCGAAATCTAGTTGTTTCATATTTTTACTTAAGTTTATTTTAAAATAAACGAAACGGATAGCATGCTACCTTTCTTTCTCTCTCTCAAAAAAAAAAAAAATTATTAAAACTTTTCATATACTTATAATAGACACTTTATAAGAAAACTGTTATTTTTATATAAAAAATACGTATTCTGTACTTTCGAAAGTACCGAGGTCACCGTATTTATAAATTATTTTCGATGATGGAACATTCGACTTGACGATAGATTTCGTTAGGCATAATCTACACTATTAGAAGTATTTAGAAATTAAATTTCATAACTTTTATAATTTTTTGACATTATTTATTGAATGATCAAATAGTTTCAAAATTGATTATTTTAATAGTCGATGTGGTATGTTCCTAAATTCAACGGTATAGAATAATTCAAATTACGTAAAATTTTAATAAAAATTCTACTTAACATTAAGAATAAGGTCAAGAGTTTCGATTTAAAATTTAAGTTTTGTATCATTATTTTTTATAAATTTTTATTTTTAGCTGTTCATTTTGGAGTTACTAGTTCACTAGGCAAACAAAATAATAAAAAAAAAAAATATTATAAAATTTAAATTCTAAATAGCTTCAACAGTGTAAATCATGTATAGCGAAATCGATTGCTGAATCGGATGTCCTATTATTAAAAATAACTTATAAATATGAAAAACTTCGTACTTTCGAAAATATGGGAGCTTAGCTCTTTATATAAAAGTAAGTAGATTTTATTTTATTTTATTTACTGCAAAAGCTACATATCTTTAGATTTATTTGTACAAGAAAACAACTACTTTTCAAAATAGAGAAGCTCCTCCAAAAACTTCAACACATAAACAAGTTGTCACCAAACTTGGACTATAGAAATACATATGTTGCTCTAAAGTACAAAACAACTCATCCAAAACATGAGTGGGAAAAATGATCACAATGTTGTTCAAAATTAGCATCCTATTTGAGGGGGCTTGTGACAAGTGTACATTTCAACTCAATTATAAACCCAATTACATTTGTACTTGTTTTGAGACAATATGAGCAAAAGAAATAACCATTCAATTTCTCTATGACCTAATAGCTATTTGATCAAGCTTGGAAATGCTATATAATCTAGATCTAATCTCCTCATGATCACCTCCAAACCAATCCTTGCTTCATCAAATAATCCCATATATCTTGTAAAAGATAGAAAAAAGAAACTATGGACACCTCCAAAGTGAAGAGAATTGTCCACAACTTCACACTTCTTGTGGTTCTCTCATGGTAGGCTTGTAGAACTATGTATGTATTTGCTATCCCCAAGATGGAAATTCCAGTTCCTAGAAGCCAATGCACAATGTGCCATATCCTTCTTAGCTTAACTTGCCTGAGAATATAAAAAAGTAAAGGTAAATGATAAGCTCATGAACTTAAAAATAGGAGCATGGAAAGCAATAAATAATTAAGATGTGAAACTTTAGTAGCCTTAATTTTTATGTTCTACTTTACTATTCTGTGGTTTAAAATATAGTCTTTTTATGTTCTACTTTACCCTAAGCCTACAACTGGGAATGAAACCCACATCCTCAACATCTGAACACATCTCCACCCTCATCCTCACACATTCAAACTTATAGTCAGTTAGCTAAGAGCTTGATGCATGGTTAATTAGTGCATGGGATTTGTTACGACGAGTGCACAAATAAAATAAAAAATGACGATCACGCACGGTACACAGATCACAAATACACGATAAAAAAATAAAAAATACAAAATTTTCGTAAAAAAACTTTTTTTAGGAAAAAAATTTACGGGAAAAATAAAGAATTTCACTATATGATAAAAAGAGTACAATAATGTCAAGAATATATCGTACAGAATCGTTTCTAGGATAAAAAAAAGGAAAAATATATTTTTTTAATGATTTTCTTATTTTACGATCCAATCCTACAATAGACATTCATTTTTTTTTAAAATTATTTTTCAAAATTTGTCGTATCGCGAAACTGTCGGCGAATCAAAAGCATAAAATCGAAAACGATTATCAATTTTCAGACATCTAACAAGATTTCAAGTCTGAAGCCTAGCTGCTTTACATTTATAGCTAAGTTAATTTATTTAAAAAATTGAACGAAAGAGATAGCTTGTTAATTACTTCTGCACACACACAAAAAAAAAAAAAAAAAAAAAAAAAAAAAAAAAAAAAAGAATTGGGAGCTTGGTCTCCTACATTGATACTTCAAAGGACCAAAAGAGCATACCCTCACACATCCCCACCCTACACCTAACCACTTCACTCAAACACAAAGAATTAGTAGAATAAATAGGAAAAAGCAAGTAAATCCTTATTTGGCACATTTTGATAAGCCACATATAATTGCCATACATGAACTTTTATGGGCAATTTAATGATGTATCCTCATACAATTTAACCAAAGAAAACAATTATAGCTAGGAACACACAATGCTGCATTGAAAACTATAGTGTGATTCAGCAGAATTGGGATATTGTATCATAGGGTTTCTGAATTTTTGCTACATATTGAGATTATTTCTAATAATATATAAATTAAGATTGTTTTGCGTACCGATTCGGCTTGATGAACCCAAACACGGATTGAAGCCATATAAATCCATAGAGTGCCAAACCCATTCTTAATTTGATGAGTGTTCTCCAAGAGTTTGCGAAGTTTTCGATCGACAAAATTGCTCCAGCATTTGCAAGAAGGACTGCTATTATCTATCAAAAGTTTGGAAAGTTTCAGCACAAGAAAAGATGTTGTTAATTAGATCAGTAAACTGCTATTAGCCAAAAAAAAAAAAAAAAAAAAAAAAAAAAAACCTAAATTACAAAATATGCCTTGCACTTTAGCCTGCATTTCAATTACTCCCGCCGGTGTGCATGAAATTTGTTCCGATTTCCATATTGTACATTTTTGAACGTCTCAAATGGATTTAAAATTACGAGATATTTCTTAAAGGCTAAATTATAGAAAACCTTTCTGTAATATTTCATTTTTTCATTTTGTCCTCCTGTTTTTTAAAAACCTATATTTTGCCCCCGCGTAATTACCGAATTGTCTTTAGGGGGCAACGGCGTTAACGGAGGAGATAAATTGATGAAAATGTCCGAGAATGAATTTTAACTTATTTTCCACCATTTTTGAAAGATATTTTGGGTATGTTTAATAATATTTTTTTTAAAATTTACGGTTCACTCACGGAATAGTGACGGTGGTTCACTCACGGAATTAGTATCTAGTCTTTTAATTTGTTTGATTTAAATAATTTAATAGATCTTCGAATACAAAATTTAAATTAATTACATATTTTAATAAATTTACAATATGTTAACTAAACTCGTAAAAACAAACTATACATTCAAATTTTGAAGTCAAGAATTCAAATTTTTAAAAATTAGATAGTCAAATCCAAAACATGAAGCCGAATTGAAGAGACAAAAATTAAATGAAGGAAGAAGCTGGAGAAAATTCAAACTCCAAATCTCCTACACTAATACCATATTAAATTATATAAAACAACAGTTGCTCTCTAAAAACTTAAATTACTAGAGAATAATATTTTTAATTAATAATTATATTCAACACAAGACTTTTAATTCATCTGCAAGAAGAAGCAATTGAAAGGATTCTAATAAAGAAAAGAATTAGAACACTTGCTACTAACTCATTATACTCTTGCCTGGGCATGACATAGATGAAATACAAAGTTGGAGGTCTTAAACCTGTAACTAAAAAGCTCCTGGAATTCAGCAGCTCTTTGTGATAAAAATTGGAAATAATAAAAGCAGTGCTGCATTTGTATTTTGTTGATTGAAAGATTAAAATAACAAAAGCAACATGTTATATATGCTCAGATTCTGCAAGATTAGTTCCACAAATTGGGAAAGTCAAATTTGTAACTCAACAGGAGGATCACCATCTTCGAATTTTCATACAACATTGTTTTGCATAAATCATTCAGCTTATGCATCACATAAGAAAGAATCACACAACACCACTGGCCATAAGAGAGAGAGAGAGAGAGAGAAAAGGCTAAATTTCTTTTCAATGGGGCTCATTGTGTTTCTTTCACTTTGGAATAGGCCGAGTTTTCGTATTTCCCTTCCCACCTGCAAATTGAAGTTAAGCAATCAACATATGAAATGAGGAGAGGGAAAGGGTTTTTTTTTTTTAAAAAAAAACAAAAGTAGCAACAAATTGTGTAGATGAGGAGACAATTTTACGAAGTATGACCTGCATGACTCTTCATCAGATGGGATCGGTAGCTCTAATTCAGCACTGAATGGCTTGAAAACGCGGTCGATGTTTTCATCTTTCACTTCGTCGAGGGTTGGCGGGTTCCACTGTAAAATGAACAAATGAGAGAAACAAACAGATATGCCATTTCTATATATATATACTCTATGCACAAGTACACACATGATAAAACTTTTGCAATAGATTTTGCTGAGAAGCGCAAATTGATTATCCACTTCATTGATTTTTTTAGCAACCAAACTATTTGAAATAAGAATAATAATACATGCATCTGGCCATAATAAAACTGTTTAAGTCACATGAAGCACTAGTATCCCAAAATATATGACCAAGCAGTAAGTTCGAAAATCTACATATATAGATCATCACACTATACATCAAACCATTAAAAACTATTTTCATACAAAATTTATACTCCTAAAATCTCATATCGAACAAGTAAATCCATCGATTTTTTGACAACGCATATACTCTATGCTATAATTGACATATTTGACCTTCGCTTGAGAGAAGAGAGAGAGAGAGAGGTATGTACCTTTGGGGCATTGTCTTTGTCGATGCTGAGAGCTCGGATGCCCTTCATGAAGCAAGTGAACAAATAAATTTTAAGCAAACATGTACGTCAACCAGCAGGTTAAGAATTAGCCTTACCTCATAAGCATCTCCAGAAATAACTGATCTTAAGATATTCATGGTAAGTCTGAACTCTTTCTTCAAACTTTCAGGCAAACTCTGCTTCCTACCTTCTCGAATCTGAATGAAGAGAGCAAAACCATATGACATTATATTTATTTTCTTATATATTAATAGAAACAGATGTGTATTCAATTATTACATAGTATGAAACATTCGGTGCAAGAGGGTAAAAGTGTATGGACTTTACCAGTACTACAAATTCAAAAGAAAAGATAGTTTGAGAGTGTGAATGCAATTATACTTGTTGTTTCCATATTACATGATTTTACCAGTCGATGCTTTTTATGTATGGCAGAAACAAATGCTGTTGGAAGTTTTCACAAAGAAGCGAAGGGAGTTTATACCGATCTTAGTGTGATCTTTAACCCAGTTGGAGACGATCGTTTTAAGCCCTTAAGCACTGGTGCAATCCATCCATTTCCTTCAATACTAGCTTCAGCTTCCTGCAAATTTTTTTTTTTATGTTCGTTAATTAAAACAAAGTCCATTTCAATTGATTTCCACTTTGTTTTCAAACATTAGAAACCAGAAGAATGTCAGAAATCCCCATTTCAATTGATTCATGCTTCTTCGGTGGCGGCTGCCACCGCAATTTTATAGCATTGGAGAAGAGTGAAGGGGGACCGGCCGTGGGGTTACCGAGCACACCTCAACCCATACAGCACACGAGCGCAGCGGAAACAGAATCTTTCGTAGATGAAAGTAGGCGAAAACGATTGTAGAAAACAAGCACGAGAATAACTAAAGAAATAAAACAAATAAGGGAATGCAAGGACACAAGAATTACGTGGTTCGGCCAACAATGTGTCAACCTACGTCCACGGGCAAGACCACCTCAATGCATTATTCGATTAATCCACGACACAAAAGTATAAGTAAAATTGGATTACAAGAAACTCTCTCACGGAGGCTCTTCACGTTTTTCCTCTCAATTAGGATTTTTCAATGAAGCTCTAAAAAATAAAAGATGAATCGCAAGAGTTAATATAACTCTAAAAACCTAATTCTAATAGGAAACGATCTCCACCGTCCATCCGAGTTTTTAAATCACTTCTAGTCGTCGTCCATATCCTCTTAAGAATTATCTTTAAGATATTCTTAAATCATCCCTAATCTTTAGGAACAAGATTGGATCAAATCCATATGGACTCGAAAAATGATTTTACATAATCCAACAAAGAAAACATTTGAAGCGCTTTCAGAATTTTTGGGCCTTGCAAAGTATAAATTTGGTGCTTTTACCACCACATTACCAAACTAGGCCTAAGAGTGAGCGAAAGCTTAAGATCAGTCTCCAAAGTAATCATATATCTGGTACAAAGCAAAATTGACGAACTTCAAGAGAAGTTGCTTCATGGTTACATTAATGAAGTAAATTATACCAAGGAGACCAGAAGAGCTTTATAGTTTTCCCTCTGTGATATATGAGTATCTACAGGTGCAAGTACAGCTCTAAGCTCAGCCACTCAGCAAATTAAACAAATATGCTCTTAAATTGACCTTTCCTAGATTTAAATTTGAGTTGTTAAAATGAACGACAGATTACTGTTCAGGACCCTGGAGAGTTATTCATAAGAAAATTTACTCACCCAACAATTGTAAAACTCAATATGCTAGTGCAGTATAGCCACTGCTTCCAGAGTGGAAATTCCCAGCATTATGCAGAATTCGAAGAGTAGTGGTCTAGAGTGCTTTTGAAATACTTTCAGGTACCAGACCATCAAAATGGTCACTTGCGACGAAGCACATTTAAATCAGGCGCAAGTGAAATAGAAAGAAAGAATGCTCAATACGCCCAACATAAGATTACATCCAAAAAGAAAGGAAAAAGAATATAGGTAACAAATTGATAGAACAGTACTTTCAACAATGCCGTGTAAATATGTATATTGTCATGATGGCATTGTTCTAGATGAAAGTTAAGCAAGACACTTACAAACAACTTAATTATCTCCTCCACAGACTCCCCACAGAAGCATTTGTTGATTGTTGAAAGTCTAGAAAGACACAGGTAGCATGCAAGTATCAGCTAACTTACAGTGCGTATATTACACCTATAGAACAATTAATCATGTATATAATGCGTAGTTCAAATTGTTTACTTGTTTAAGATACTTTCTTCCTCCGGTTGGACATCCAAGGAGAATTCTTCAATTACTGCTTGGACTGTAGGAGCATCACCAGAGTCCAGACTTAGTAACCGTTGCTCAAGTTCATGAAATCTCTGTCGTGTAAATTAAGCATCAGCTGATTCATACTAAAATTTCAACATAAGCATTACAGATACATGGAACTAATAGTTCAGGAATCTAAATGAAATCACAGCAGGGACAATGCTCCCACAATGATTTCTACAAAAGTCTAAATAAGAACAAAAACATATAATAAGAAACATCACGAAGAAAAATGTGAATGAATGCTAATCTTACATCTGAGGGCACAAAATAAGTTGCAAGACCGACAGCAACCATTTCCTTCCCATTCAATCTTGCACCAGTTAAAGCTAGATACTCACCTACAAGGTAAAGAACCCAAGCAGTAGATCAGAACAGTTGCATAATGATAAAAAGCAAAATTAACATTTTAGTGAAGGTTTTGCTGACGATAAAGCAAATATTTGAAAGTAAACATGACTGAGATTTAATTTGTAGTTCTATTTATATCCGTTCATTATCATAATTAGTCTTTTCGCAAGAAGTAAGATATCGGTATTCGACCGTTAAACGGAATACTGATAAATTCGTCGCAGAATGCAAATTCTAATTCCAGTTGTTGCTCACCCAGATGTCCAGGAAGTCGAGAAAGAACATATGAGAAGCTACAGTCAGTGTGGAGCCCAACACTTGCTTCAGGCAGAGCAAACACCTGTACATTAAAAGAAAAACAAAGTATGATCAATTAAAAAATTAATTTAGTTAGATGCGACACGAAGATATAGATAAAGGAGGAGAAATTTTCTATACTAGTAATACGCACTGTTTTTTCAGCGACTACAGAAAACTTCAATGGTACCACCATAGCTCCCCCTCCACCCATAACAATTCCATGAACGAGGGCAACCTGATGATGAAATTAAATATTAATTGAGGTCAAAATGTTTAACTTGACAAATACAGCAAATTCTAAGCAAAAGAATCATAACTTTCTAGTACCGAAAAATAAAAAATATTACCATGGTTTTCTTGTACGTGTGAATGTGATAACAAAGCCAGTACATTCTGTACACGACCTCGAGACAAGAATCATCTGTAAAGTAACATTACCATCAGCAATTCCTATACCATGTAAAGCATTAAGAACAAGGATTTAAGTATCTATCGGCATGGTCCATATCCACCGTGCCGTATCGTGCCAATAAAATATCGGCACGATACAATCTCTGTGCCGATGACACAACTCAAAGCCCTCTTTTTTTAAAATTACTAAATAATTTTCTTAATAAAGTTCAAAAGATTCGATAAAGATACATAATAAGTAATTAGAAAATTTCGTAGCTAAAAAAAATAAATATTTCATGCTATTTTGTGTCGGCACACATGTATTTTTTGTCACTGGCACTCATCGGCACGTACCGTGCTGACAAATTTTCGGCACGATTCCGCACCACGACACTTAAATCCTTGATTAAGAATCAGAAATTCACACCTAGATTACGACAATAATTGAACTTGGCCTTTGTACAAGAAATGAAATCTAATTCTATTCTTTGTAACCTGATCTTCCTTCATAGAACATCTTCAGATCCCCACCGGCACAAAAAGCACGGCCTGCTCCCTGCATGTAATGTGAAGCACATTGAACAGATTTGAAATCTTATCGCTCCATAAAGCATAGAAAAAGAACAACATATCCTTATTTTTCTTTCCCGATGAAATAACTTGTACCTTCAAAATAATCAGCTTGGCATCGTCATCTTTCTCCCATTTCTCCAGAAATTGAGCTAGAAGATAAACCTGCGGCAATACATATCATCAATTGAAGTTGCAAACAAATATTACGACTTTGGCGCTGAGAATGAGACTAGAAATGAATAACATGGTATCAGATCAGGAGGTTTTGAGTTCGAGTACTGTCGAGCTTGTAACGTTATTTAATTTTCTCTCATTTAATTAAGACCAGGTGAAGTGTGTTGAATATAAAATATTCATTTAATTTAACACGAACCACTTTGGATGAGATGACATTCAATTGGCGAGGCCGGTTTAAAGTGATCAACCTTGCATTGTTGATCTCTTCTCCAATAACAACCTATAGAAGATCAGAAGATCAGTCCAGTTATGTTTAGTTAGTTTTATGGAGAATTAAGAAGATCTAAAAAAAAAAAAGTAGGAGTACCTCTTCTGGACTTAGCTGTTCTCGAGCCATTCGGAGTAATTAGACTACTTGGAAGCAACGAACAGAATCAAGAACCTGCGCGAGTTCCAAATGAAGATCAAGGTGCATCCATGGGTGGATTGTGAAAACATGTTATTAGAGCAGGAACAACTTGAGTCATTGAATATAAATATTAAAAACACTGTTCATCTAATTTAATTTACGCAAGTACATTTTTGAATGAGTTTTTAGTAACAGGTTTCTAACTTTCCATCAAAACGAAAGATACTGACAAAATAAAGAATAATCATCGAGAATAAAAGCAGAAATGAATTTAAAAAAATTTCAAATTGACGAACACTCAGATGGAAGGAAGATCCGTGTCATATGAGACCAGATCCCAAAGGAACATAAAGCTAAAATTAAGAGCAAAAAAAAAACAAAACGCTGTAATCGACTCTCTTTTAAATATATATATTTATACATGTATATAAATATGTTTTTTGGATGAACAAATCGAATCACTGCAGCGAGAATCACAGATTGGGAGGGGAAAAGCTCAGAAATTGTAATGCAAATTCTCACCTGGGAGAGCTCGGGAATAATAGCTCGAAGAGAGGAATCGAATAACAAGTTGCGAAGAGGAAGAGGTAGTGGGGTTGGTAGAATAGTAAGAGAACAGGAATTTCAGATGTTGACTGCAGGGTAGGTTAAGTGTTTGGTAAGGAGCAGTGCACGTTTATAGTAAAATTGAGGGAATCCTCTTTAACTCCTTTCTCATATATAGAAAACTTTAAATTTTTTTATATTATGTTTAGATTTTATTTATTTATTTATTTATTTATTGCTATTCTATAATTTAAAGAAATTATATTTTTATTTTAAAAAAAAATTTGTTTAGCAAAATAATACTGTTTAGAAACAGCAAGATAATATAATAATAGAATGTAGAATGATTATATTATACGGTCCTGACAAAATAAAGAGTTAAGTTTTAGAATAATTAAGTAAATTTCTCATTCAAAAAAATTCATAGATCCGGTAGAAAGGCATTTCGTTTCTTTTATAAAAAATTAATGTTTAAAATTTAAAATCTTAAAAATTAAGATCTTAAAAAGATTTCCAGTAAATTTAATTTTAAAAGCAATATCACACATACACTTATTTTTTAGTACATACACATCATAGAGTACCGCAGTGGGATGGTTAACTTTTTTTTTTACTCTAATCTTACTATATTTTACTACTAAAAATCTAAATAAAAGTCTAAATTCTAGAATAAAGTTTGGTAAAATATAAATCTCACCAGTAAGTAGCATTTCAAAGATGCAGAAAAGTAGTTGAGTACTTAAAGGCAGGTTCATGTGCAATAAAATTAATTTGGCTAAATTACAGAAAACCTCCCTCTAATATCCCGCTTTTCCACTTTACCCCCCTGTCTTTTAAAAGTCGACAACCTACCCCCTCGTAATTACCGAAATATGCATTTACCCCCTGCTAGATATGAAAGTCCATCCATGAGCCTCTAATGGATGCATTTACCCTTTCCCCCCTGCCAGATATGAATTGGTTTCTTACCAATTTGTTACAAGCAATTGGCTCATTAGAGGCTCATGGATGGACTTTCATATCTGGCAGGGGGGTAAATACATATTTCGGTAATTACGAGGGGGCAGGTTGTCGACTTTTAAAAGACAGGGGGTAAAGTGGAAAAGCGGGATATTAGAGGGGAGTTTTCTGTAATTTAGCCAATTAATTTTCTGTTTCTCAGAGGCTGTATTCTATTCAACGGGCAGTTGGGGTAGTGCGACTGCGACCCCCAATCCCGATTTTTTGTCAGTTCAGGTTGCTGGGAAGAGAAACGGACAGACGGGTGCGCAGGCGCAGAATTCATTTTACGAACAGGAGGGACACTTCTGCCGAATTTCAGTTTTCGTTATTTAGATTTGTAGAAAGAGACAACTCCGAGAGGCGTGAATGTGCAGTCACAGAATTTTACAAACGAATAGACCATCGACGTGTTTAAGATGCATAGAATTCTTTCTTACTAGTAGAGGTAGAAAAGTAGAAAAATCAGACCCGTGAATCAAGGAGATATACTGTAACGATCCGACCCGCTAACAATTAATTCGTTAGGCCCAAATCACAGCCTAAAATACTTAAGCCTAATTATTATTACTAACGTATATGATCTCCCATCCGATGTGAGACTATTAGGGTGTTACAAACTCTTTCCGTTTGGACCCTCACGTTCTCGTCGGATCCAAACCAGATCACAAACAAACAGATCAGAATTACCAGACGATGAGAGATTCTAGAAGTGGCTTCTGTGGATTCAAGAGGTGGCTCCCACCAAATCCATGGTGTAGCACTTTGCTCCGCATAGCACTTAGCTCTCACACTTCCGGCTGGCATTCGTCTTTGATACCATTTGTGACGATCCGACCCGCAAGCAATAATAATTCGTTAGACCCAAACCACAGCCCAAAATGCTTAAACCAAGTTATTATTACTAGCGTGTATAGTCTCATATATCCAATCAAAACTTTTTTTCCATCCGATGTGCCCATATCGAATGTGGATGGAAGTGTGATTGGGTTTATATGAGACATGGACACTAGTAATAATAACTGGGTTTAAGCATTTTGGACTGTGGTTTAGACCTAACGAGTTATTATTGCTAGCGGGTCGGATCGTCACATACACAATAGGCAATGCACAATGATATTAATCTTAAAAACTCCAACAAAAACTGACATAATATCAAAAAGGTTACCAACATATTTTAAGGGGGGAATGTATAAGTGTACACCCCAAAGGGGATGTACATCTCACACCCTCCCCCCTCCCATCTAAGGGTGGGGGTGTGATGAGGGTTCACTTGAGGTGACCCCTGAAAGCCACCCCCACTCTTAAATGAATGGGGGTATAGGATGTACACCCCCTTGGTGGTGTACACCTAACATTCCTCTTTTAAGGGATTGCTCAGATTTGAAACATCACACTACAGATCAACATCTCAACTGCAAATGATAGGTTGACATGATCAATTACTAGCAGTACACTTTAACAAACAATAGCACAGTACAACCTTCACCTACCAAAATACGTCTCAACTGCAATGATAGATCGAGATGATCGATTATTCGCAGTACACCTTAACAAACGAAGTTTTAAATAACTGGAAAAGTTGAGCGATCAGGCAGTCTTGCACTCAATTTTAAAATAACTGGGAAAGTTAAACGATCCAGCAGTCTTGCACTCCTTATACGTACCTAACAAACCACTACACAAAGTAAAAGTGGATAGATGAGTCTGCTGGTAACACTACACAAGTCAAAGTGGATAGATGAGATGTTTGTAAAAATGTCCATGGACAGGATACCAGCCTAAATAGTTGATATATTGGACTCGTACCATCAACAAAAATAATAGTTAGGTAGAAAAAAATTAAAATAAAATCTTATCCATTTAACTTCGAATCAAATTCGAATCTAAATACTTAAGTACTATTATGCCTATCAAGTCGATTTGAACTGATATAAATAATGGGTGAGTAGGTAGAAAAAATAATAGGTAGGTAGAAAAAAAATAAAATAAAATCTTATCTATTTAACTTCGAATCATATCCGAATCTAAATACTTAAGTACTATTATGCCTATCAAGTTGATTTGAACTGGTATAAATAGTGACTATCCTTATACGAATCTAATCTAAATCAGATAGAAATACATACATACATACATATATATATATATATATATAGGAATGCTACATATACACTCCGAAATGGGTGTACAACATACACTCCACTCCATCCAATCTAAGGGTAGGGATTTACTCACCGGTCACTTCGAAGTGACCGGTGGAATTCACCCCATCCCTGAATGGGTGGGGTGTAAGATGTATACCCCATTTGGGGTGTACACTTATCATTTTTCATATATATATATATATATATATATATATATATATATATATATATATATATATATATATATATTATTAATAGCATCAAGTCATTGGTGTTATTAAGTTTTTAACACTTGGATTAAAAGATGTGTGGTTGAGATGATAGTAAGTCCATTGAATTTAATGAGTGATTGAAAAAATAGTAAAATCTAACAGATTGAAATGATCAAAAGAATTGATTTAAGGATAGAAAACTTATAGATAGTAGTCGGACTTTTAAAAGCACAAGTCCATCCATACGAATTTTTTACCATTTGATTTATATTGAAATTTATAATTTTTACTTTTTCTTTCTCTCTTTAGTTGATTTTATAATAGCACAAATTTCAATATAATTTTATAATAAAAAATTTACAAACATAAATTCATTTGTACTTTTAAAAATATATAACCTCTACACAATATATATATATATATATATATATATATATATATATATATATATATATATATATATATATATATATAGTAGAGCTTATATGCTCTCAAAAAAACAAGCAAAAATATTTTTGTAAATTTTTTATCATTGGATTTGCATTAAGATTTATACTTTCGTAAAGTCAACTATGGTGAGAGAAAGAAAAAATAAATAACACAAATCTCAATGCAAATCTAATCTCAATGCAGTAGAAAAGGAAAAAAATTAGACCCGTGATTCAAGAATATACACTGTGACGATCCGACTCGCTAGCAATTAACTCGTTAGGCTCAAACCACATCCCAAGATGCTTAAGCCCAATTATTATTACTAACGTGTATGATCTCCCATCCGATGTGAGACTATTAGAGTGTTACAAACTCTCCCCGTTTTGATCCTGACGTTTTCGTCGAATCCAAACCAGATCACAAACAAACAAATCAGAATTACCAAGCGATGAAAGATTCTAAAAGTGGCTTCTGTGGATTCAAGAGGTGGCTCCCACCAAGTCCATGGTGTAGCACTTTGCTCTGCATAGCACTTAGCTCTCACACTTCCGGCTGGTATTCGTCTCTGATACCATTTGTGACGACCCGACCGCAAGCAATAATAACTCGTTAGGCCCAAATCATAGCCCAAAATGCTTAAGCCAAGTTATTATTACTAGCGTGTATGGTCTCATATATCCAATTAAAACTCTTTTTCCATCCGATGTGCCCACATCGAATGTGGATGGAAGTGTGATTGGGTTTATATGAGACATGGACACTAGTAATAATAACTGGACTTAAGTATTTTGAGCTGTGGTTTGGACCTAACGAGTTATTATTGCTAGCGGGTCGGATCGTTACATACACAATACACAATGATATTAATCTTAAAAACTCCAACAAAAACTGACAGAATATCAGAAAGGTTACCAACATATTTTAAGGGATTGCTCAGATTTGAAACATCACACTACAGATCAACTTCTCAACTGCAATGATAGGTTGACATGATCAATTACTAGCAGTACACTTTAACAAACAAAGTTTTATATCTCAGCTGCAATGATAGGTTGAGATGATCTACAATAGCAGTACAACCTTCACCGACCAAAATACGTCTCAACTGCAATGATAGATCGAGATGATCGATTATTTGCAGTACACCTTAACAAACGAAGTTTTAAATAACTGGAAAAGTTAAGCGATCAAGCAGTCTTGCACCCAATTTTAAAATAACTGGGAAAGTTAAACGATCCAGCAGTCTTGCACTCCTTATACCTAACAAACCACTACACAAAGTAAAAGTGGATGGATGAGTCTGCTGGTAACACTATACAAGTCAAAGTGGATAGATGAGATGTTTGTAAAAATGTCCATGGACAGGATACAAGCCTAAATAGTTGATATATTGGACTAGTACCATCAACAAAAATAATAGTTAGGTAGAAGAAAAATAAAATAAAATCTTATCCATTTAAAATCGAATGAAATTCGAATCTAAATACTTAAGTACTATTATGCCTATCAAGTCGATTTGAACTGATATAAATAATAGGTAGGTAGGTAGAAAAAATAATAGGTAGGTAGAAAAAAAATAAAATAAAATCTTATCCATTTAACTTCGAATCAAATCCGAATCTAAATACTTAAGTACTGTTATGCCTATCAAGTTGATTTGAACTGGTATAAATAGTGACTATCCTGATACGTATCTAATCTAAATCAGATAGAAATACCTATCTATCTATATATATATATATATATATATATATATATATATATATATATATATATATATATATGAATGCTACATGTTATTCCGAAAGAGGTGTACATCATACACTCCACCCCATCCAATATATATATATATATATAGAGGAATGCTACATATACATTCCGAAAGAGATGTACATCATACACTCCACTCCATCCAATCCAAGGGTGGGAGTTTACCCACCGGTCACTTCGAAGTGATCGGTGGAATTCACCCCACCCCTGAATGGGTGGGATGTAAGATGTACATCCCATTTGGCATGTACACTTATCATTTTCCATATATATATATATATATATATATATATATATATATATATATATATATATATATATATATTATTAATAGCACCAAGTCATTGGTGTTATTAAATTTTTAACACTTGGATTAAAAAATGTATGGTTGAGATGATAGTAAGCCCCTTGAATTTAATGAGTGATTAAAAAAATAGTAAAATTTAACGGATCGAAATGATCAAAGGGATTGATTTAAGGATAGAAACTTGAGAGATAGTAGCCGGACTTTTAAAAGTACAAGTCCATCTATACTTGCGAATTTTTTACTATTGAATTTATATTAAAATTTATAATTTTTACTTTTTCTTTCTCTTTTTAGTTGATTTTATAATAGCACAAATTTCAATATAAATTTATAATAAAAAATTTACAAACATAAATTGATTTATACTTTTAAAAATATATAACCTCTAGACTATATATATATATATATATATATATATATATATATATATATATATATATATATATATATAGTAGAGCTTATATGCTCTCAAAAGCACAAGCAAAAATATTTTTGTAAATTTTTTACTATTGAATTTGCATTAAGATTTGTATTTTCGTAAAGTCAACTAAGAAGAGAGAAAGAAAAAATAAATAACACAAATCTCAATGCAAATCTAATGACAAAAATTTTATAAATATATTTTTACTTGTGCTTTTAAAAATATATAAGCTCTACTATATATATATATATATATATATATATATATATATATATATATATATTATTATTATTATTATTATTATTAAATAACTTATGGACAAACAATAAATTTTTTACTTGGAAAGTACAACGCCCATAATAAAATTTATTAAATAAAATAATAAATATTTTAATAGAAAAAAAAAAAGCATATGATTTTTTTATGAACACAAGTGCTATAAAAAAAAAAAAAAGTTATCCTTCTCTATCTGATATTACTATCGAATATTTCAACGAGTCCAAACCAGGTATGGGTATAAAACATTAAGACCCAAATCCAAAATTTTAATAGGTAAATTTTTTTATACATATAAAATTTATTTTTTTATCGGGTTGGATTCGCCCAATTGCTCTTTTAGACATTTAGCATTTCAAATAAGTTGACAAGACTAGCAAGCAAATGTGAACCATTACACCCGACAAATAAGTATGCATGTAGCACTGCCCCTCACGAAATTATAATTAGTTGCAGAGGTACCTCGACGTGACAACATTTAAATCGACTCACAATGAACCTATAGATTATAAGGAGTTTGCTAATAGATTGTAGCCTAGCGATGCAATAATTAAGTAGCGAATTTGTAGCTAAGAGAAATTTCATGCATAGTTGTATTTTTTTTTTAGCAATGTTATCTCGATAAAAACATCATTGTGTAAGTTGAAAATATCAAGAAAAAGAGACCACATCCCAACCCCCAACCCATGGCGCTAACAATCAGATAGCAAAAATTGCAAGCAACTAATCAAATTTAAGACGATCTACAGGATAGTTGATACCTGAATTTTGACAAACTCTAGCTGAATTTAAGATTTATTTGGGAGGAATGACACTTCCACAAACCAATCCTAGGAATGAGTGCAGAGGGTGGAATTATAATCTAACTTGGAAAAACCAAAAACAACAATCAAAATCAAATACCAGACCTATAAGACAAAACAATAGGTAGTTTTAATGATTACATGTCCGCAAGGGTGAATGCCATATACCAGAAAAACAGATAAATGGAACCGAAGCACCCCACAGCAGAGTAATATAGGCAACAGGGAAAAAGAGGAAACCAAATAAAATATTGGTAACCTCGGCAAAGTTGCCCCCTCTGATGATTACAAAGATAAAAAAAAAAAAAAAAGAAAAAAAAAAAAAAAAAAAAAAAAAAAGAGGGAATTTATTGCAGGAATGCAAAAAACTAATGGGTTCTAAGTGTTCCACATGCATCACACAATATGAAGCTACCAAGTTCAAAATAATAGCCTCAACCCCAGGTCAAACAAAATTTAATCACCAAAAGTAGGTGTTCTAAGCAGGATTAAATCATTATTAGTATCAAAAAGTTGATGGCATTTCATATATGGGCGCTGAAATGATAAGGTAGTGATGTTCCTAGCAGGAAAATAAACAAGAATACAAAAGAATCTGAAGAAGGATCCTATACCACAGACCTTAGAGGCCATATGCCATGGAATAAATGCAATAACATAATCCAAACATACTCAACAACCCAAAATCCCCACTTAAAGCTGAACAATAGCAGCTACAACAATTAAACAAAATGATTGTGTAATTCATTAAATGAAGTTGACTAAAATTTCGAAGCTCAAAGTTAAAAGAAGACAAAAAAGTCTACCAAACAAAAATTTCGATAGGAAGAACGAAAACAGTAAGCTGCATATAAGTAACTGTCATCAGAACTTTCACCTTCATCTAGCAACGCTATCAAATTCAGTGTGAGCAAGTCACATGAATAAGTTGGGCCTTGAAGCCTTGTATGTGGTTTTAAGCTTCCTTGTAGGTGGCCTAACCTTCCTAAACACAAGTGGGAACTTAATTTTGGAATCATGGAATTGCTTTGTACTCTCTCTCTTGCAAAGCTTAGCAGGAACAGTTGCAGTTTTGATGATTTGTATGCAGTGAAACCTGACACGATGACGAGAGGCCATCTCATTATACATCTGCTCAACAGCACCATTCAGAGTAGTGTCGCGGTATTCCTTGTACATGTTGTGGTAGCCTGTTCTGCTTTGGTAACGGAGCCATATGCCATAGTTCTTGATCTTAGTTGGGTTTCGCTCAAAAATCTACAAGGCAATTGTCACTATCAAGGTAACTTCCACAAAAAAAAAAAAGAAGAAATATCAGGGAGCAAAATTCAAACTATCACATGGAAAGTCAGCCTACTCATGAATATTAGAAGTACTAAAATTCTTCCGTAAACCACAAAAGAGATAAGAACTGAAAAAAGGCCGAACAAGTAGCATAAGTGCAAAACCATATAAACTGGCTAAAACTGGGACATTAAAACTTAGATACAAATCACAGATGACATACAACTTATCCCCAAATACTTTTTGAATCAACATAGCCTGATCATTAAAGTGACACGTATGAACACAACTATACTACAGTTCCACAGATCATTCAACTTCCACACAGAAATGCTCTTAGATGTTTAAGAAGTATGATAAACAATGTGCCAAAAAGATATAGGTAAACTTTCCCAAGCTTTGAGGAAAGGTGGTATCAAGTGTGGGAGTAAATCAATAACCTCAATCTCTACTTCTAAGCTTTATTACAATATGTGGTCACATATAGACATCACACTATTAAAAACTTTTAGTTGCCATCAACAGCTATAAACCCAGAACGAAGAAAACTCAAGATATCCACAGTCATACACGAAATGTATTATTGAGTAGTGATCTTCATCTTCCATGTAATCACATTATGGCCTTCCAGAACTTTAAAACTGGTGCTCGAATCTAATAATCCATTCTAAACCCATCTTAGACCGCAACAAACAAAATCACGACCTAATAAACCTAAATTTGCAAAAGCACAAGATGTAAAGATAATAATACAGCTTTGAAGTACATTAACTCCAATTAAACTTCCACACGAATATATTGATCAAAACAAATTCTGATAATAATTGATGAAAAAGCAATGCAAGGAAACACAACCTCATTGATCGCCAAAACTTGCCCATTGCTCCTCTTCACCTTCTTGAGCTTCCTCAAAAAGTACCTAAAGTAGCTCAGAATCAGAAACTTCTCCTCCAAATCAAGCATCAAAGAGAGAGAGATCTATAACAGATCAAAGATCAAATAAAGCGATCTCATTGCGAAGCATACCAAAACTTGGATTTGGCGCGGACCTCGTTGGTGGCCCACAGCTTCATGCGGTAGATCTTCGGGTGCTCATCGCCCTCCGAGGGGAGCGCTCTCCCCACCACCTGGTACTGGTGAAACTGTTCAAAAATCAAAGAAACCAAGATCAAATCGCTCCATCAATAGCATTTAGATGGTGGAATTGAGGGATGAGATAGAGGAGAAAAGGGAAACACCAACCCTAAACGCCACCATCCCGAGATCTCCAAACCCTAGAGATCGCCTCCTCTTCGTCCTCCCCCCCTGTTTCTCTCTCTCTCTCTCTATCAAAACCCTACGAAGCTGTGGCGGCTAAAAGCGAAGGGATTAGATTGCGCATTAGCGCTTTTAAAGCAATTGGGCGAAACCCTAATGAGCCGCGAGAAGGCCCATGAAAGCAACGCAAAATTATGCTACCAAGTACGAAACGCAGCCCATCCCGAACGCGTGCTATCCAACAAGCAACTTTTCGGTGTGTAATCTCCACCGTCCATTAAACTAAAAATATTTAAACTGTATCAATCTATTGGTTATTAATTATTAACTAGTAAAGTATTATAATTATTATCTTTAATAATATATAAAAAAATGTTTTTTTTTAACCTTCATAATAAATTATTTCTGAGATAAATACGCAATTTAACAACATTATTTGTACAATCTACTGAATAAAAAAAAAAAAAAAAAAGAATAGCATCATACAGTTTTTTGAGCACAGCTCTTCTGCACCAATATGAGTCATGTTATATAAACACATAGTAGAACATATACCATGTAAACTCTACTAATGTTTTTGCTAATAATTCAGAGCTAATATATGAAAGCTTAATTTGATATGAATTTATAGAAAAATTAAAAAAAACCCCACAAAGAACCTGTTACCATTATGCATCATCACAGTTCCAAAAATAATTGAACAAATAAAGAAGACATCAAATTAATTAGCGAAGAAGTACGAAAAATTGTCGTGGAGTTTATAAACTGTAATTTTAGTCTAAATAAAATAGAAAATTTTATAGCTTTAAAAAATTCCACAGTTTCAAATTTTAAACTATTTGAATGCATATTGTAAAATTTCACAAAATTTCTTTCAATTTAATATTTTAAAAAATAAAAAGTAAAAGTTTTAATTTTAGATTTCAAATTTTAAATTTCAAATTTTATTTTTTTAAAGAATTTATATGAAGAATGATATAAAATTAGAGAGTCTAAGGTACCGTTTGGTAACGGGGATAAAGGGGGAATAACCCCTTTATCCCCGATTCCATTCCCAAACGGGAATAAGAGCAATAAGAATTGCAAAATCTCATCATTACGCTTATTCCGGTATAAGTTGGGAATACCAATTCCCAACCTGAGGCGGAATAAGGCGGAATTGTAATTTGCACAGGAATCGAGAAAATCCATATATACAGGGCACTCTCTCTCTCTTTCCCCTCTCTCTCTCTCTCTCTCTTACATTGGGTTCCATTCTTTTTTTTTCTTTTTTTTTTCCTTTTTTTTGCATACTAATAAAAATTAGTTTTTTTATTTTTTTAAATTAGAAATTTTAAATTTTAAAAGATATTTAAATTTATAAATTTTAAATTTTAAACTTTTTTATTTTAAAATTTTTAATTTTTTAACTAATTTTTTAAGAAATCTAAAACAATTTTATTTATTTTATTTTTTGAAAAAAAAAATTATTAATTTTAAATTTTTAAAATTTATACAATTATTTTATAAATTTTTTAAAATTTATATAAATTTAAAAATTAAAATTTTTAATCTCACTTAAAATTTAAAAATTAATTTTTATTTACTCTCACTTAAAATTTTTACTCCCACTTAAACTTTAAATTTTATTATGTATTTTTTAAAATTTATATAAATTTAAAATTTAAAATTTTTACTCCCATTTAAACTTTAATTTAAACGGCAAAATAGTCAAAACACAAAATTATACCCTCTCAATTCTTCTTATTCCTCTATACCCAACCAAACACAATTTTTTCTTATTCTTCTTATTCTTCTTATTCTTATATAATTTACCAAACACAATTTTCTTTAAACCCGGTATAACTCATAAACCCAACAAAACACAAATTTACACTAATTCCTGCTAATACCATAATCTATACCTATCCCCGGTATAACAAAATTTTCCTTATCCCCGAACCAAATGGAGCCTAAGCCACCGTTTGGTTGGGGTACAAGGGGGGATATCCCCCCCTTGTACCCAAACACAATAGAACGAGGGGGGGATTCCAATCCCCCCCTTTTCCAATTTTCGGTACTACCCCCGAACCATCCCCCCCCCCCCCTGGTACATACCCCCACCCCTCACCTCTCACATTTTTAACCCTCACAGCTCACTCTCTCTCTCTTCCTTATTACCATCGTCATCCTCTCTCCCTCCATTATTACCATCTTCAGCTCCTTTCTTCTTCTCCCCTTTAGCTACACCGTTCGTTTCTTCCCTTCGTCCTCGCCGCCGCCCCACCTCCATCGCTCTCGCCGCACTCGCCGCCGCTCGCTCGCGCCCTCTCGCTCGTGCCTCGCCGCCGCTCGCGCCAAGCTCCTCTCTCCGCCCCTTCGCCGCCGGCGCGCCCTCCTCCTTCGCCCGAACCAAACGGTGGCCCCTCGGTCCCCGATGTGTGCCGCGAGCCATCTCGGTCCCGGATCTGTGCCTTTGTGAGCCTTGATCCCTCTCCTCTCCTCCGCCCATCGGTGCCTTTGTGAAGCCGCGCGCCCCTCTCCTTCGCCCGAAACGGTTGCCCTGCGGGTCCCCGATCTGTGCCGCGAGCCCTCTCGGTCCCCGATCTGTTGCCTTTGTGAGCCTTGATGCCTCTCCCTCCTCCGCCCGATCGGTGCCTTTGTGAGCGCGCGCCCTCTCCTTCGCCCGAACGGTGGCCCTCGGTCCCCGATCATATTTATTACAAATAACATAATTAAAAAGTTATAATACATTATTTATTTACCAACTTTTACCCATACATAAAAATGTCAAGGGCATTTACCGTCTTTTTTACTCAAAGTCATATTTTATTCCCTCTTATTCTTCATTCCCAACCAAACACTATTTTTCTTATACTGGTACAAACCTATACCCCAACCAAACACTATTTTTACTTTATCCTACCTTATACTCAATTTTATACTTGTACCTGGTACTACTAATTCCCACTAATTTCCGAACCAAACGCTACCTAAGAGGATTGTTTGTATAATCTACTGAATAAGAGAAAAAAAGTAAAAAAAACCTCCAAACATTTTGTTTAAAGTAAGTAAACTTTTGATGAAGCTCAGGTGAACACAATGAAGATCTAAAATATTAACCACTTATTTCCAAAGTAACCAAAGAAAGAAATTACAGTAAACTAATTGTGATTGTCAGATTTTAAGTGATTTAGTAACCAATGATTATCTTGCAGGAGATAATAGACATTGCTTTAATAGGCTAAAATTAGATAAAAGAATTGAAAATGTGCTAAGGGTACATCACCTGATACATTTTAGGTTGTGTTAAGGAGGGTAACGTAGTTAGAGAAGACGAAGGAAAGAATAATAAGGGGCAGATTTTTTTTAAGGTAATTCCTGATTTAAAACTACGGAGGTTAGTGAATGTAATACTGTAGGAAATTATTTAGAACTTCAAAATTTACAACTTCAAGATTTACATGAGGAAATTACTAATGTAGGAAATTATTTACAACTTCAAGATTTACGGCTATAACATAGAGGGAAGTAGAAGGTTGCCTACAAAGTAGGCAATCCAATATCTACAACATAGATAAAGTAGAAGGTTGCCTACAAAGTAAGCCATCCAATATCTAATTGTCATCGATTTATAGTTTAGAATCCGAGATTGGTCACAAAGAATTCAACATTGTAGGAGTAGATCATCATAGCATATACTAATGCCAACATACGTAAGTTCAAAATCTAATTAAAACACCAAATAACTTGTAAGGTGTAGACTAAATTGGGCACATAAAAAGCAATAGTAGAGCAGACTATACCTGAGAAAATTATTGTATTGTGAACTGAAATTGCACTAATACTGAAATAATATAAACAAATACAATATTCTTATAAGATGCTCAACTCATGAACCTACTCATGCTAAGGTATTCCTTATTACACTATTTAAATATTCAGAATTCGACAGTACACCATTTGTTTAGGTATTCCTTATTACAGCATTTAAAGTACTTTAGATATTCAATCATACTTTAAATACCTGTTTAGGTATTCCTTATTACACCATTTGTTTACAAATATACTTTTAGACATACAATTTTACCTTCATTCTATTCAACGAAATAAGTGGGAATAGCAAAGCTGCATAATGTAGGTTTAACATGATCATTGTTTAGTTTCCAATATAATTACATCTCCTACATGCAGGTTAAGCAAGAACAATAACAGGAAATGGGAAAATCATATGAACATTCGTAATTCCTCAGTGTTAAATTCAGATTTTAGGAGCTAATTATAACCATTCAGAGATTTCATAGACATAAAAGAGGAATTTGCCATTTTTAGTACTTTTAACCCATATCAATTGCAAAAAAAGCAGTGTAAAAAAGCATAGAGAATAAATTTCAGGAAAAAGAGGGGGTTGCCCTATGAACGGGCCATCCTACCTCAGAAAGACATCGAAACAAAGTTGAATAGGAGACATATAATATAGAATGAAACATAGATACAAATTCCATGCAATGACGTTATGATAGTGTCTCCCAACTAATTTTTGAAGCAGATTTAGTTGATTTCTCAGATGCCCAGAATAGAAGCCTTGAATTTTATGGGTGCCATTAGAATTAAAGAATGTGCTCAAGTCTCAGTCACTTAAATTACAATCTAACAAAAGCAGATATTTAGCCAGTCATCAGTAGTTGATACATGTTTTCCATAGTCAAAGCACAAGTAAAAGCTACAAAAATCTTCAAATTGCATAGGTTCAGAATGGCCCTGAAATTGCAATAAATGTGTCCAGCACATTGATAAGATAAGCTAATTTTAAATTAGAATCAACCATCTAGTAAAAGAAACCAGGATTTAAATGCCTCTTCGTCAACAAAGTACTCAAAAGAATTAAGACATGACAAAATCTAATAACAAAAATCCTATTTCATTCTTTTAAAAGTACTCACAGGGATTAAGGCTGTGTTTTTATGTTAGAAGATCAGGGCACAAAATTTGCAGTTACGGAATTATCCATACACTTTGTGGACTTAGGGGTCATCCTAGAACTACTCTAGCTCTAGCACGCTTAACTCTCATGTTCCTCTTGGATCTTGCTACCATCCAAATGATAGCCGGGTTAGAGATTTTATCCTATTATATCATTTATATAGAGGACTAATCCAATTCTGGGGGTGTTACATTCTCTTCCCCCCTTTAAGCCCTGACGTCCACGTCAGCTCAGCACACTCACAAGTGGCGATGTGAGACTCGTCTCGCTGCCTTAGCCGACCTTGTGATACTAAAATCACTATAAATTTAAAACTTTCATTCAATAACTATGCGGAATGAAAGCATACAGGAGTGACCCATAAATTAAACTTATTACACTTGTTGTGTTATTATGGATGTTACCGTTCCTTTCGGGTAGAAAAGGTTTACCCTTGGCGGGTCTGTTGGCGTGCCCGACCGTACAAATGGCGGACTATGGCGTGACACACTTTTAACCTAGAACAAATGTATGACAAATGATTTAGACAACTTGTTGGTGTAAATACACAAAATAAAGGTTAGACTACAAAATATATATGAAAAGTATCAACGAGTCGATCAAGCCGAGGCACAGATATCTCGCTCTCTTTAAGGAGATTCAAGCCCTCTGCGGTATGCAAAGCCTTCGAACCGATGCAGCAGAACACTGACTTGTCCCCTCCAGGATACAACGGCTCGACCCTCGTCGTATGGCTTCACCAACTCTGCACAAGTAGATGAGCCAAAGCTCCACAAAAAAGAACACCTTTCTTTGACCACTTTCTCTCTCAAATAGTATATATTTTGTTTAGTCTTCTTTTTATCCTTTTATTTTTTTTTTGTGTATCTTAAGAGAGTAGACAAGCTCTCTTTATATAGGCTTGTAAACCCTATAGGTTACAACTAATTAATCCTAAAATTAATTAGGAGGAGTTAACTTCCGTAGGCTAACTCAATTTGAAAAGAAAAAACATGAATGCAATAGTAAAGGAGTTGTAACTCCATTAGTTACATAGGCATAGGTTAAAGAAATTAAAATTTATTTAATAATTAAATGTTACAACACAACTCTTATGCATCGGCATCCAGTAAATTAAAACCTAGAATAAATTTGAGGGAAGAAGAATGATGCTTACTGTTATGGCACAATAAATTGAAACCTACTTGATTTCGAAGAAGACCCAAAATCAGATATATTGCCATTTCTGCACATGAAGTGGAATTTCCTGTTGCGCTTCCAGGGATCCCGGCGACTTTGATTTTGTGCTTTGTAGCAGCATCTACATCAATGCCTGCAAAATCATTCATAAATTCCAGTTAAGGTGAATAGTTTAACCAATAATATTTTATTAACAGATCCCCAAAAACCTTCCTCTTATTTGCAAATTCAATCCAACAAGCATATATAGAACGGACAATACAACACATATCAGCAAAAAATTATGCACAAACCTTGCAGCCCCTTGCGGCGACGGAGCGTTGTCGTCGTCGTCGTCGTGGTGGGCGCGGGCATCGGCGTCGTGCGGATCGGCGGAGGTTTTGTCACTCCCAGCGGCGGCCACGGGCTCGCTCAGGGTGGAGGGGGAGCCGGCGCTGGCGCTCGTGGACGTCGAGGGGGCGCTGGAGATAGCCGCCATGCCGCGGGATGAGCGCCCGGGCCCCGCCCCGGGAAAGCCCCCTGCCGAGGCCGAGCTCTTGCCCCCATTGTCGTCGTGGTAGGGGCGGGCATCGGCGCCGTGCGGATCGGCGGAGGTTTTGTCGCTCCCAGCGGCGGTCGCGGGCTCGCTCAGGGCGGAGGGGGAGCCGGCGCTGACGCTCGTTGACGCCGAGGGGGCGCCGGAGATAGCCGTCGCGCCGCGGGATGAGCGCCCGGGCCCCGCCCCTGGAAAACCCCTTGCCGAGGCCGAGCTCTTGCCCCCATCGTCGTCCTCTCGGCGGTGGGCGATCACCATGGCTTCGCGCGGACGCCACTATAGAGAGAGAGAGAGAGAGAGAGAGAGAGAGAGAGAGAACGCCGTGGGATGAGCGCCCGGGCCCCGCCCTGGGAAAGCCCCCTGCCGAGGCCGAGCTCTTGACCCCATCATCGTCCTCTCGGCGGCGGGCGATCACCATAGCTTCGCACGGACGCCACTATAGAGAGAAGAGAGAAAGAAAGAGAGAGAGAGAGGGGGGGGGGGGAGTGGGGGGAACCATGTGCGGGCACATGGATTGGAAATAGAGAGAGAGAACCCATGTGCAGGCACATGGATGGGAAAAGAGAGAAAAAGGGCTTGGGCGAAGAGCGAGCGCGCGAGAATGAGAAAAATCAATTCCTGCACTCTAATACCCGAGAAGCGGACACGTGGCCACAGTAGAACTAAAAATTCATTCTTTTTATTGATATTGATTATTGATTGATAACTATTATGTGGTTGTATCTTAGTTGTTACTGTTTAAAAAATTATACTTAAAAATTTTAATAATTTGTAAATATTTTTTTATGACAAAGTAAAATAAAATTAAAATTATTATACAATTTAATTTAATTAACTGAAATTACTTAATTTTAGAAAAAATACAAATTAAATTATGCTAATAAAAAGATAAAAGTGTTATTCTAAAGAAAACAATGCTACTTATTTGGAATGTATGATGTAAACTCTATTTATTTAAAAATAAAATATTTTTTTTGTTAATCACAAGCCATTAATTATATTATTTATTGATAATATTAAAATGACTAAAAAAAATCATTCTATTTTAAAATAAATATAAAATATAAAACATATACTTTTTTTTGAAATGGATAAATAGTTTTTTTTTTTTTTTTTTCAAAATATCGTATAATTAAGCGGTGTTATATTCTGAGAAGTTTATCACCGTTAAATGGGGAGGTCAACTTGACTTCGTCTTTTCTCACTCCGCATCTCAAATTAGTTTCACCACCAAACGCCTTTCCCCTCATCTCGCAGCGACCGCGCCGCATCGCCGATGGATCCCGCCGCCGCCGGGGACGACGATGCCCTCCACGTCGTCTTCTTCCCCCTGATGAACCCGGGGAACACGATCCCCATGGTCGACGTCGCGCGCTTCCTCGCGCGCAGCGGCGTGCGCTGCACCATCGCCACCACCCCGTCCAACGCCGCCTCGATCCGCCGCACCGTCGAGGCCTCCGCCACGCTCGGCCACCCCCTCAGCCTCCGCACCGTCCCCTTCCCCCCGCCGTCGGCAACGGGCCTCCCCGCCGCCATCGACGACCTCGCCCAGGTCCCCTACGCCCAGTTCTTCGGCGTCATCACCTCCCTCGACCACCTCTCCCCCGACCTCTCCTCCCTCCTCGCCGAGCTCCAACCCGACGCTCTCATCTCCCACGGGCTCCTACCCTGGACCGCCGACGTCGCCGCCGAGCTCGGATCCCCCGCCTCGTGTTCGAGGGCGCCGGCGCCTTCCCCCCTCCGTCTTCTCCTCCCTCGGCCGGTACTTCCCCCTCCCCGAGTCCTTCGTCGTCGAGGAGCTCCCCCACCCGACCCGGGTCTACCGCGAAACCCTACCGGAGATGTTCGAGCACTTCCCCTTCCTCCAGCGCATGGGCATTGCCGGAGCTAAAAGCATCGGCCTGGCGACCAACACGTTCTACGAGATGGAGCCCGAGTACGTGGACCGCCTCAAGTCCCACGGCCGCGCCTGGTGCGTCGGCCCCGTCGCGCTCCTCAACACCGCCGAGCGCGGCGGCCCCTCCCACCCCGCCGATCGGGACCGGATCCTAGGGTTCCTCTCCTCCCACCCGGCCGGGTCGGTGGTGTACGTGTGCTTCGGGAGCATGTGCCACTTCGGCGCGGCGCAGCTGCGGGAGATCGCGAAGGGGCTCGAAGCTTCCGGGAGGCCCTTCCTCTGGGCGGTGCGGCGGACGGCTGCCGCGGCGGAGGCGTTGGAGGGGGAAGGGGCGCGCCGGCGTGCGTGCGGGCGGGAGGGGGATGGTGGTGGTGGGGTGGGCCCCCGCAGGTGGAGGTACTGGGCCACGCCGCGGTGGGGTGGTTCGTGACGCACTGCGGCTGGACTCGATCCAGGGGCGGTGTGCTCCGGGAAGCCGATGGTGACGTGGCCGCTGGCGCAGGACCAGTTCGTGAACCAGGAGCTGGTGGTGGAGGTGATGGGGGTCGGGGTCCGGATGTGGGCGGAGGGCGTGCGGAGGATCAAGCCCGGGGAGGAGGAGGAGGGGAGGAAGGGAGGGTGCTGGTCACGGCGGCGGAGGTGGCCGAGGTGGTTAGGAAGGCTGGGGGAGGGGAGTGGGAGGCGGCGGAGCGCGGAGCGGGGGGGGGTGGGAAGGACTACACAGCGAGAAGGCCAGGAGGGCGGTGGAGGAGGGCGGGTCCACGTACGAGGACATCGCCGCCCTGATCAAGGAATTTGAGGCGGCACGGTTGCGCCGGCGGAAGGAGCAGAAGGAGGGGCGATCGGCGGCAGAGTGAGATCGTCATATTCTGTAGGACCGAAATATGAATTTAACAATTTATGATTTTTTTTCTTAATTTTTTTTTTTTTTTTCTTTTTTTTTTTTTTTAGAACAAATAATATTTTTTGCCGATTTCGTGCCTTTTTTTTTTTTTTTTTTTTGGTAAACTTTTAATGATGTATTTTTTATAGTTTCCATAGTAGAGTTATGATCCCTTATTTCCTTGCTAATATTATTAATTTTTTTGTTTACTAAAATATTATTTACATTTTGTAAATTTTAGAATTTCAGAAATGTAAAAATTATATTTATATATAAAAATAAATATTAGGTCGTATTTTTTTTTATTTTAATATTAAATTATATTAAGTAGAATTTATATATTTTTAAAATTACAAATCGGACTATATTTATAAATATTTTAACATAAAATTAATCTTCAAATAATTATTATTTTTTATCATCAATTTTTATAATAAAATAAATGAGTTATTTTTAGTTGCTTTTACAATAATAATATGAAATTAATTTTATAATAAAAATTTTAGAAAAAAAAAAAAGTTTTTATGATATTGAGCCGGCTGCAGTCTTTTATCTGTCTGTTTCTCGAGATTTCTTCCTTAATTTCTTCCTTAATTAAAGGATAAGTAAGTATAAGGGATTTGACTTTGTATGCACATATTTTTAGTGACGTGTTTAGATATAAAAAAATAAATAAATAATTTTTTTTTCCTTCCTTGTAATCAAACTCTATTTTTAGAATAAGAGAATTATAATTTCTTTTTTATTAGGAATATGGAAGAATAAAGTTAGAAAAAGTTATTCTATTTTTTTTAAAAAAAAAAATTTTTTTTAAGTGAAAACAAATTTAATTAGAGTTTAAATTTAATTTTGGTTATTCTATTAATTTATTAATTAATTTAATTACTATATTTAAGTCATTATTTATTACTTAAGTGGTTAAGTAATTAATTAATTTATTATTTATGGTTAATTATTATTTATATTGATCAACTAATCAATAGATTTTGACTAATTAAATTAATTTATTAATTAATTAAAAAGTTAAATTGTATTTTATAATTAGTTAATAAATAATTTACTAATTAATTAAATATTTTAATTATTTTATACAATACTCATAGCTGGCAAATTTATTAATTTAGTAAATTATTTTTAATTAATATTTTTATATTAATTAATTAGATAAAATATTTTTAATTTTAAATTTCTGGGTCATCACTTATATAATTTTATTAAATTAGGATTGCTTCCAAACTAAAGCATGTCCTGTCACATCTCAGCTGCTGTAGTTGTCAAGTAAGGACATGGCATTATTGAAGTGGTCCTCCAAAAGAGGAAAACATTTATTGGAGGGTATATATAAGTATACACTCTTTTAGGAGTGTATATTTTATATTCCACCTCAAATATTTATTGAATGATATATATAAGTATATATTTTTTTAGGAGTGTATATTTTACGCTCTCACTTTATTCTGGGGTGAGATGAATTTTACTCGTCACTCGATGTGACGAGTAAAATAATATCCATTTCAGAATGAAATGAGATGTAGGATGTACACCCCTAAAGGAGTGCACACACCTAGCATCCCTCTTTATTGGACGCTATCCTCGAATCAGTTTGTTGTTCCTGAGCTTATTTAAATTCGGCTCAAAATGAATTATAATTTAATAAACAAATCAGACATGAACTGAATTTTTCACTTCAATATCTTAACTAGCTGAACATGAATTAGAGTTAGCTCATTTATTTCAGCTCAATATAGTTTGAATATATATATTTTATATTTTTAGGATCCGTTTGAAAACGGTATTATTCAGGGGAGAAGAGAGATATCACTTATCCCCCCCAACGAGAATGAAATTGCAGTTTCCCCTCCGTACGAGTTAGGGAGAACAGCAGTTCCCCAAACTGCGTGGCTGCGTGGGACAAGGTTGTCTCACCTTGTTTTTATTTAAAAAAAAAAAAATTAAATTTTAAGATATTTAAATTTATAAAATTTTAAATTTTTTTTAAAAAATTTATAAAATTTTAAATTTTTTAAATTTTTATTTTTTTATATACAAGTAAAATATAAATTTTTTAAAAAAAATTTAATAAATATTTTAAATTAAATATTTAAAATCATACAAGTAAAATTTTTATTTATTTTAAAAAACTATTATGATTGAAGGCAAAAATATTATTTTAACCAATTAATACTCTCTATTCCTCTTATTCCTTATCATTATACCAAACATAAATTTTTTTATTTCTGAAATTATACTAAATATTTTTTTACACTAATTCCGTACTTTATACTTATCCTGGTATAGCTAATTTTCTCTTATCCTATTATCAAACGTAGCCTTATGGATTAATATGTCCACAAGTTGATTGTAAGCATGTTGAATTTTGATTCTTGAAAATATCTGCAGGTTTTAATTTAATATGAGATTAAAATTTTTATGCAAAATTATAGTAAAATTTTAAAATTAATCAATTTAATATTTAAATTTTAAATTGAAAATAATGCAAGCGGTATAAGAACTAGCTCACTATTAAACTTATTGAGCAAACAAATCGAACATCGTTAAATTATAATTTAATCAGCTATTAATTGAGATGATTCGAATTGCCTCCCTGGTGGAAAATGCTTTTTATATATTCGAAATCGGATGTATATTTTATATTTTTTCATCCAAAGTTGAAAAAAATATTCATCAAAATAACAGTAAAATTCACTCTATCTTAAAATGAATAAAACATTCATCGTACATCCGATTTTGAATATACGGATAGCATTGCTCGTTGTGGTGCACAGAAAAACCCTCAACTATCAGCAAAATTTAAATTAGTCCTTTAATTATTTTAGATCTTTTAGTTTTTAATTTTTTTATTTGAGTTTGATGTTTTGTTTAGTTAAAAATTTATTAAATTTAATAATCCATATTATTTAATTAGTAATTCTAAATAATTAATACTTAATATAGTTATTAAATTGGATAAATTTATTAACCAAACCAAATATAAAAACTCAAATAAAAAAAATTAAAAGCTAAAGAATTTTTTTTAAAAAAAAATTAAAAGGCCGATTTCAAAATAGCTAATAGGTGGGGGCCTCCATGCATTTTGACTTTGCCGTGCCGTGCCCGCAATCACCATGGCTACGTGTTTCTCATTCATTTAATGGATGAAATATTCATAATATAATTTTAAAAAAATATAAAATTTTTAAAAAAATTTAAAAGTTAAAAAAAAAAATTTAAAAAAATGAAAAAGCCATTTCAAAATAGCGAATAATTGAGAGGCCTTCATATTGACTTTGCCACGTGGCTCTATCACTCTTCATGTTGAAGAGGACATCCCTTACTCATACTCAGAGGATAAAGCAACTTGTACATCTCAAATATATATATATATATATAGATATATTATATTATATTTATTTAATAAGTATGATATTTTTATTAATCACGTTATATGATCAGTAAATAATTCTCATTAAATGAATAAAAAGTATGTTATATATTTTATAAAAAATATATAAAAAAATATATGTGTAGCTTATACCCAAATTAACCACACTGCTTTGGATACATTATCCAACAAATTTTTCTCTCAAATGCTCCAAAAAAAATGGGCCAATTCAAGTACAACAATTTAATTTAATCAAAATTTAAAATATATCAAAGGATAGACTTCAAAAGTAGTTTTTTAGATTTTATGGAAAAAAGTTGTACTTTCGTTTTTTAGATTTTTTATTCAGAAAAAAAAAACTATAAAATATAATATTTTTTATGGAATTATTTTTTTAAAAAAATAAATTTTTTTTTCGAGGACCATTGAATTTTTTTTTCAAAAATAGCTTTCTGATTGAAAATTAATCTTTCATCCATATGATTTTCAGAAAAAAGTAATTTTTTTAAAAATCATAATCTAGATTTTATAGAAAAGTCTCTTTTTTTATTCTATAAATTTTTATTTGAAAAATAAAAAGACTTTTTTTTACATAAAGAATCTAATGGTTTTGTGTTTTTGTAAACACATGCTACATTTTTTATGTTTGCATGTTAAATCTAGATTGTTTAAAAAAAAAAAAAAGGATCACACTACCCTCTCCTCTCCTCTCTCTCTTGTTTAAATCTAGATTGTTAAAAAAAAAATCACACTAACAACCCCCCCCCCCCCCCCCCCCCCCCCCCCCCTCTCTCGTCCCCATCCTCTCTCTCTCTCTCCTTCTCTTCTTGAAAAGTACAATTGACAAGTATAATTATATTTATATTTTCTTGAAAGATACAAATTACTGTTAGACACAAAAATTTTAAAAAAATAGCAAAAACTAAAAGTGTGCACAATCAATTTTCAAAGTGTACAATATAAACATAATCATGCAATTTTTCAATATATATATATATATATATATATATATATTATTATATATATATATATATATATATTATATAATATATATTCTTTATCTTCTATTTTTTTTTTTCTGATTTTTATTTTTTTATTTTTTATCTTCGTTCTTCTTCTTCTCACACTGTTCGATTTGTCCCGACAATATAACTGTCATCATCATCCTCTTTATGCATTCCGACGTCGATGGCCTCAACCTTGTGCCGTGGCACTATTGTCTCCTACACCGTCACACCATCATTTCCTATGCTGCCATCGCCAATTGTCTCGTATTTAGAATTTGGTGGTGACGCTAGTGGAGGAAAAAAAAAGAAAAAAAAAAAGAAATTGAAAAATATGTTGCACAATTAGAAATAAAAAAAAATTATGGTAGTACTATATGATGGAATTTATATGGTATAAAATAAAATCGAATACATATCAATATTCAGGATCATAAATAAAACTGTAAAATAACTTACAGAGCGCCATCGAGAAAAAATTCTTGATTAAACAGTGGAAGCAAAAAATTCGGTTGCAATACTAAACAGTACCGACCGAACTAGGTAATCTGGTTTCTCCTCCTTTCTCAGGCACTCTTCCGTATGGTGTGAATTTAATGGATAATCTTAACAGAATGCACATGAGTATGTGACAGGACCAGTACCCCTTTATATAGATTCCAGATCGACTTCCCATCAAAGTCTGATTAGGATTCTATTTAATTTATATGGATGGAAAAGGGATAAGATATACCATATCAAGTAATTCTATATCTTTTAGGATTGACCTTATCTATAGTAAATCCAAATTTAAATATAATTAATTAGGCCACATATATGAAAATCCTAACAATCTCCCACTTGGCTTATATTAATTATATTTCATGAACGGATTTCTATACTCCAAACTTTATTACGCATTATTGGAAACTTTATGGTCAAATACCTTAGAACTCACTTGATCCTTAACTCAAACTAAAAGACTACAATGATAGGAACCATGGCGGTCCATCTCTCTATATTGAAAATTTTCTTCCATAATTACCATATCATCTTCATCTCCTAGCCAAGCACTTTATATGGCACAACTTTATGAATGAACTAAAAACTATATGTCCATTCGTTAACAGACAAAGCTTTATGTCTATTAAACGGTCCAATACAGCTGCATCAAAATTGTAACTTTATTGAAAAAAGATAAAAATAATGTCATAATATAATACATCAAAAGAACTCATTAGACCCATGCTACAAACATGATCTTTATATGACCCAGGTGCTAGCCCTTTGGTCATTGGTTCTGCAACCATACACTTGGTACTGATGTATTCAATTCTAACATATCCTTAATTTATCTTCTCTCTCACAACAATATACTTGGTGTCCAAGTGTTTACACCCCGTCGTAATCTTGTTGTTATTGGCAAAGAAAACTGCAGCTGAACTATCACAGAAAATCTTTATTGGACGAGCAATGGAGTCCACAATCTTTAAGTCCGTGATAAAATTCCTAAGCCAAATAGCCTGTGATGTGGTCTCATAACATGCAATGTACTCTGCAGCCATGGTCGAATGAGCAGTAATACTTTGTTTGCTACTCTTCCATGAAATCGTTCCACCAGCAAGCAAAAAAATATACCCAGTTGTAGACTTTCTGGTATCTGGGCATCCCGCAAAATCAGAGTCTGAATATCCGATCAGCTCCAAATGATCTGATCTCCTGTATATCAGCATATGATCCAAAGTACCCTTCAAATATCTCATAACTTTCTTAGCAGCCTTCCAATGCTCCATACCTGGATTACTTTGATACCTGCCAAGCAATCCAACGGCAAAAGCAATATCCGGACGTGTGCACGTCTGTGCATACATAAGACTACCAACGGCAGAGGCATATGGTATTATTTTCATCTGTTCAATTTCTAATTGGTTCTTGGGACATTGAAAAGCATTAAACTTATCCCCTTTCTGAACGGGAGCAACACTCGGTTTACAATTATGCATTTTAAAATTTTCCAAAACTTTCTTTATGTAGGCCTTTTGAGATAGACCGAGTAAACCTTTATGTCTATTTCTTTTAATTTCAATACCAAGAACATATGAGGCCTCATCTAAATCTTTCATTTCTAAACTTTGGAAAAGAAATTCTTTAGTGTCATGCAATAGTCCGAGATCATTACTGGCAAGCAAAATATCATCAACATAAAGGACTAAGAAAATTATTTTACTCCCACTAACCTTCAGATATATACATTGATCAACAATGTTTTCTTTAAAACCAAAGGTTAAAACGGTTTGTTTAAACTTTAAGTACCATTGTCTGGAGGCCTGTTTTAGTCCATATATTGATTTCTTTAATTTGCATACCAAGTGCTCCTTTTCTTTTTGTGAGAATCCTTCAGGTTGACTCATACATACCTCTTCATGAAGATCTCCATTTAAAAAAGCAATTTTTACATCCATCTGGTATAGCTCGAGATCGTAATGAGCAACCAGAGCCATAATCACATGAAAAAATTCCTTTCTCGATACCGGAGAGAAAGTCTCTTTATAATCAATGCCTTCTTTCTGAGTAAACCCTTTTGCCACAAGACGGGCCTTGTATTTCTCTATGTTACCTTTGGAGTCCCATTTGATTTTATAAACTCACTTGCATCCTACAGGTTTAACTCCTATAGGTAACTCAACAAGATCCCATATCTTATTGTGATTCATGGATTCAATCTCATCTTTCATGGCATTGTACCATTCTGTTGCATTACTGCTATTTATGGCCTCGGAAAAACTGAGAGGATCATCAAGGTTCTGACCATTCTCATAAAGATAGACAATATAATCGCTAAAAATAGCCGGTCTTCTCTGTCTTGAGGATCTTCTTAAATCTATCTGATCATCCACTTGTAAATCTTGATGTGGATTATCAATGATAGGTTCACCTTCACTTTGTAGTTCCAAAATAACTTGTTGTTCTACTGGAACTGGAACCATCAAATTATTAGGAACAATAATAGATATATTCTGTACAGAATCTAAATGCTCTTGAATTCAACGAATCGAGGTTCAGAGCTCCCACTAACTGTTTCATCCTCAATAAACCATGCTGTTTTAGTTTCTGCAATCTTTATAGGAAGTGATGGACGGTAAAACTTATACCCTTTGGACCTTTCTGAATAACCAATAAAATATTCTGAAATGGTTCGAGGATCCAATTTCTTTATTTGTGGGTCATACAATTTGGCCTCAGCTTGACAACCCCATGTATGAAAATGTCTTAAACTGGGTTTCCTATCTGTCCAAAGCTCAAAATGAGTCTTAGTGACAACACCTTAGTAGGGACCCGATTAAGAATATATAGGGCAGTTTTGAGCGCTTCACCCCACAATGATATCGGAAGGGTAGAATTACTGATCATACTCCTGAGCATATCAATTAATGTGCAATTCCTTCTTTCAGCAACACCATTCTGATCAGGTGTGCCTGGCATGGTGTACTGTGAAACAATCCCGCACTGCTCTAGAAACTTAGCGAAAGGGCCAAAAACTTGGCCTTTATCTGTCTATCTACCAAAATATTCACCACCCCTATCTGATCTGACCACTTTTATCTTTCTCTCGAGTTGATTCTCTACTTCAGCCTTATATGCCTTAAAGGCATCTAATGCTTCAGATTTCTCTTTAAGCAAGTAAAGATAGCCATATCGAGAGTAGTCATCAGTAAATGTGATAAAATATTTATGGCCAGTAAACGTAAGAGGGAGAGGTCCGCATATATCCGTATGAATCAGCTCTAATGTTCCATCACACCTTTTGGCACCTTTAGAGGAGGTTTTGGTCTGCTTTCCCTTTATGCAGTCCACACACGTTCCAAAATCAGAGAAGTCAAGATCATCCAAAATTCCTTCTCTAATTAACCTTTGGATTCTCTGTTTCGATATGTGTCCCAACCTCCTATGCCATAACATGGATGACTTTTCATTATTAATGCCACATTTTGATCCAACATTTTCCTGCATGGTAAGAAGGATTTCACTATACGAATGATCTAAAGATACTTTATATAGATTATTTTCCAAAACACCAGAGCCAACTATCTCAGATTTGTAGGATAACGAAAAAACTTTATTATCAAAATTGAAACTATATCCCAAACCAACAAATTTCGAAATAGAAATTAAATTTTTTGAAAAATTTGGAACATAAAAAGTATCACTTAGATCCAAAATATAACCACCAGAAAGAACTAATCTAAATGTTCCTACGAATTTAACTTTAGTTGGATTTCCTTCAGCAGTATAGATAGTGGCTTCACCTTTATTGGATTTTCTGCGGTTTAGAAATTCCTGTACGGAATTCGCCACATGGCATGTGGCACCAGAGTCAATCCACCAAGTATTAGATGGAACAGAAACTAAATGCAACTCATGCATCAAAACCAGAAACTTAACTTTTTTTCTAGAGCCATTTCTGATACTTTAGACAGTCTTTCTTTATATAACCCTTTTTCTTGCAAAAGAAGCACTTGGGAGTCCAATTACTTGATTGGCTTTGTGAACCAGACATGACTTCCATGTTCTTTTTTGAGTCATTCTTGCCTTTATCATTCTTAGTACGCTTTATTTGTCCCTTGTGAGAAACAAAGTCAACTGTATTTTGTTTTTCTTGTATCAATCTGCCTTCCTCTTGCACACACATAGTCAACAATTCATTGATTGACCATTTATCCTTATGTGTGTTATAAGAGATCTGAAATGGTCCATATTCAGATGGTAAGGAGTTCAAAATAAAGTGCACTAAGAATGAATCAGAGATGGTTACTTCAAGTGCAGTGAGTTGCGCTGCAATATCTCGCATTTCCATAATGTGCTCGCGAATCGAGCCATTTCCGGAGTACTTCATGGAAGACAGTTTATTCATTAAGGTACTCGCCAAAACTTTACTGGAGCTTACAAACTGTTGCTCCACAGCATTTAAGAAATCGCGGGCTGTCTTACATTCCGAAATGGAGTTCCGAATGTTTTTACCGACACGCGCCTTCATCAACGTCAAACTAAGTCAATTAGAGCGCTCCCACTTTTCCAAAGATGCTGTTTGGATTGGCGTACTTTGATCTGTAAGAGGAAGAGGTTTTTCCTCTCTTAAAGCCAAATCGAGATCCATACACTCTAATGTAAGCATAATCTGTTCTTTCCACTTCGAGTAATTAGAACCATTAAGCATAGGAACAGAATCACCAATAGGAACAAAGGATGAAGTCATAGCTGAAAAATAAAATGCATGTCTTTATTAATAAGAAACCACATCATAATATTCCACACCAAAATTAAAAAAATATAATTTATATGACATCACAACACCTCCTTTGGGAGCAGAATTATGAGAATAAATATTTTTCTTTTCTTTCTTTATGCATATACTTTATATGACATCATAACTCCTACTTTGGGAGCAGAGTTACGAGCATAAATATGCAATTTTTTTATCAGAAATTAATTTAGACTTTTTGTAGATCGTGATAATTTCAAGTTTCCCATATGAAGAAATTGTCAGCTTTGGACAGGCAAATTTCTCCAAACGAGTTACAAGAAAATTACCATCCTACACCACCCATATACCTTTATGTCTAGAATCATACTAAACAAAAACAATAGGGTGCAATTTCTACATGCACTTCTTTAAAGCGATTAATTCACTATTTCTTCTGAACGAGGCCGCTTTGGCTTGCACCCGAACAATTGAAACAATAAATTAATTTGACTTAGTGCCGTATAATTAACATGAAAATTATCCAAAAAAATGCTACTTTAAAGTAAATTAATTTATTATTCTTTAGTTAGGGCCGCTTTGGCTTGCACCTAATTAATCGAAATAATAAATTAATTTAACTTAGCGTCTAGATTTAAATAATCTAACAACAATTATGATTATTTAATTTTCATGTTTTGTCTGATCAAAATAACACTTTATGATATACATAAGTATAGATGCAATAATTTAAAATATAATATTGCATTCATAAAATTTATGTATATCCTTATATCACCATAAATATCAGATAAATGAATTTATGATAAATTAATATTGTATGCAAAATTTAAATCGTTATGTGGACGGATTCTTTATGTTCACAATATTTTATTAATTCATGAATCGAAATAAGATAAATTAATAAATATAATAATTAAAAGTAATCTTTTATGAATTCGAAACAAATAAATAAGTTTTAATAACAGATTAAAGTCCAATAAAAGAAAGATAGCCACAATCGTAAGAATTATATTGTCTCGGATCCAAAAGAGGCACAAACCACAAATTTATTTTTCTTCAATTAATTGGATTTCATCCAAACAATCCATTGAGTCCCAAAATTATGACAAGCCATAATGATGCAGTGGTGTCCAAAGATTAAAGAAGAAAAATAAAGCACATCAAGAACAACAAGATGGCCATGAATAAATCATACGACGTGGCAATATTTCAAGAAAATCTTGACTATATATAATTAGATTCAAAGTCTAAAATCTATTTTTTTTAAAAAAAATAAATAAAGTCATCATTATTCAATTCAATTTAATAAAGCATACAATATTAAATTTATCTAACCTGCTCTGATACCAATTGATGGAATTTATATGGTATAAAATAAAATCGAATACATACCAATATTCAGAATCATAAATAAAACTGTAAAATAACTTACAGAGCGCCATCGAGAATTTTTTTTTTGATTAAACAGCGGAAGCAAAAAATTCGGTTGCAATACTAAACAGTACCGACCGAACTAGGTAATATGGTTTCTCCTCCTTTCTCAGGCACTCTTCCGTATGGTGTGGATTTAATAGATAATCTTACCAGAATGCACATCAGTATGTGGCAGGACAAATACCCCTTTATATAGATTCCAGATCGACTTCCCATCAAAGTCTGATTAGGATTCTATTTAATTTATATGGATGGGAAAGGGATAAGATATACCATATTAAGTAATTCTATATCTTTTAGGATTGACCTTATCTATAGTAAATCCAAATTTAAATATAATTAATTAGACCACATATATGAAAATCCTAATACTATACTTATATTTTACTATTTATTATGCAAATATTATACTATTAATATAAATGTTATGCTATTTATGCTGCATAGTTTGTGCAAAGTTGTGCTTGCGTTGCATTATTTGATAGTAGATTGAACTCTTTTGTTTCTTTTTTTTTTTTTTTTTTTTTTTTTTTTTTTTTTTTTTCCTTCTTCGAGAGAGAAAATTATATATAATTATTTATATCATTTTATTTAACGCTAATTTGTATAGAAAAATTAATCAATTTTGTGTTCGGATAAAAGTGGGGCATATATATATTTTTTATTTTCAGATTCGATCTGAATTGTTAAGAAATTGACTAAAATAAATTTATTTTTCTTTTTTTTTTCTCTCGTTTTTTTTTTTCTCTGGTTGAAGTTTGTCTTCCTCTCTTCTCCTGCTCGAGGTCGGCACTCTCGCCCCGCACAACGTCCAAGCCACCACCGCCCCCATGCCGCAATGAATCAGTACCCCGCGGAAGCGCCGCCCCTCGATACCGCGCTAACTCCTGCCACACTCGCGCTCGTACCCATGCTCACGCTCATCCTATGCGTATATTATGGGGACAACGTCGCGGGCGCGAGCGCGGGCACTGCTGGAGCGGGTGTGGCCTCTAGGGGCGGCGACGAGGGCAGTGATTGTGGTAGAGGACGAGGGAGAGTCCACGATAATATAAAAAGATGCAAAAAGTAGAAAAAATAAGAAGAAAACAAAATAAAATTTAAAAATAAAAAATATATATTTGTTCCTACAAAAAAAAAGGGTTAAGAACGAGAGAATAAAAAAGAAAAAGATAAAATTGCATTGTTTCAGAAAAATTCTATACAGTTTTAAATAAATTTTGCACTATTTGAGATAAAAATTATACTATTTGAAATAATAGTTACACTATTTAGATGAAAATTGTACTATTTAGACGAAATAAATTGTACTCTTTGAAATAAATTTTGCACTATTTGAGATAAAAATTATACTCTTTGAAATAATAGTTACACTATAGGCGAAAATTGCACTATTTAGACGAAAGTTATACTATTTCTCCACCTCCTCCTCCTTCCCCTCCGTTTTCTCAGGCTTTATCTGCGCTTATCCGAGGCCGGCGACGCACGTTGGAGGTGGAAGAGTGCGCGGTGACGCTGGAGAAAATGGTAGCTCGCGCACCTTCCGCCTCGTCCTTGCTCGCGCACCCCTCACGGGGTGGAGGCAAGGCGTGCCGCCTCCGCCACCTTCTTCTGCGATGTCATCACGCTCTCCTCCACCTCCATCGCGCATCGCCGACCCCAGATGAGTGCATAAAAGTACGAGAAAGTGAAGGAGAAGAAGGATGAGGAGAAGAAATAGTGTAACTTTTGTCCAAAAAGTGCAACTTTCGTTTAAAAAGTGTAATTCTCGATCGTCTCAAATAGTATAATTTTTGTTTAAAATAATACAACTTTTTTTAAAACAATGCAATTTCATCTTAACAGAATAATTTTAGCTTTTTCTTTTTTTTTCTCGAATTCTTTATCTTTCCTATAGAAAAAAAATATATTATTATTATTATTTTTATTATTTATTATTTTTTTTATTCTCTGTTTTTATTTTCGCTATCGCGGTATTTCTCTCGTCTTCTACCACAGCCACTGCTCTTGTCGTCGCCATGGACCCCGCTGAAGCGCTGCACCCGATCCCGCCATGCCTACCCCGGCTTCCATCGTGCTCGCTCTCATACCCGCGATGCTGTGTCCATCAAATAAGTGTGGGCGCGGGAGTGGCGAGAGCAAGCACGACGTTAAGGCATGGCGTTCTGGCGGGATCCATGGTGGTGGTGGGAGTGGCGACAGATTGGACGTTGCTTGGAGTGAGGGTGGCGGGGCGTGGGAGCGGGCTGCGAGTTATAGAAGAAGAAGAAGAAGAAGAACACGAAGCTCGAGCGGAAAAAAAAAAATGAAAAAAAAAAAAAAGTATTTTGATTAGTTTTAAAAAAATTAGAATGGAATATACAAAAATAAAAAATACGTTCTACTTTTGTCAAAAAAGCAAAACCAATAATTTTTTTTTTTTTTTTTTTTTTTTGTAAATTGGTCAATTTTTTATAAAAATAAACGTAAAAGTAATTAATGAACGAAAGAGAAAGCGAAAAATATATAGAGTAATGGGAGAAAATAAAAAAAATACAACTTTATTGAAAAGTACAACTACTGACATTAATTGCTTCTTTATTAGTCTTTTAAATAAAAAGTGCAATTAATGTTTGTCGTGATTTCCAATAAATTATACTTTTTTATTCTTTTTTTTTCTTTTTTAAAGATAAATAAAAGATTGCTCTTAAATAATAGAATATAAATATAAATTAGTGTAAGAATCCGTAGATAATTTTTTTTGATAAAAATTTATAAATTAATTAAATAAATATAAATATATAAAAAAAATATATATTATATAATAATATTTGATTAGATTTAACAATATAAAAAATATATTAAAAAATTAATAAAATTACAAATCAACGAAAAATAATGAAAAAAATCGAAAAAAAAAAAAAAAATAGAAAAAAAAATTTATTACATAAATATTCTGTAAAAGTATTTAGAATATTACCGTAAAAAAGTAATAAATAATAAAAGACACACCGAAGAGACTCAAATTTACATATCAAAAATTAAAGTGAAATCAAATTGTGAGTATCGTAGGTAGACGTATCGAACCGAAATAAGACCTAAGATTGACATCTTGATAGACTGATTTAATTTAATTTTCTAATTCGCGAAACTAGAAAGTCTTCAAAATCTAGCATTTCGCATTGATTTTCGTGATTATTTTTTTTTAGATTTTAGTCTAATTATTGAGAAAGTTTTATTGTCTACCTAATATTTAGGGTTTAAATAAAGAAAGGTAATAATCCACAAAAGAGGATGATGAAAAAAAAGATAATAATCCAAGAAAGAGGAAGATGGAAAGAAAAAGTAATAATTCAAGAAAGAGGAAGATGTGAAGAAATATAATAGTTCAAGAAAGAGAAAGAGATAGTGATTCGACAAGCAAAGAAAGAAGGATATAGTATATATTTGTGATTCTATTCAATTCAAATAAAAAAATATAGAAACATGTAGAGGACTTGAGCTGATTTAGCATGTAGTCCAGTTTGATTCAAGTAAAGAAAGAAAAATATATGTGCATGACTTGAACGCGGTTAGGCGTGTAATCCAGTTCGTTTCAATCAAAAAGAAAAATACACAACAAAAAAAAAAAAAAAAAAAAAAAAAAAAAAAAAAAAAAAAAATTGTGGATGACTTGAACCGACTCACTCTCTCTCTCTCTCTCTCTCTCTCTCTCTCTCTCTCTCTCTCTTATATATATATATATATATATATATATATATATATATATATATATATATATATATATATATATATATATATGCATAATTTGAGCCGGTTCAAAATTTTAAATAAAGAAAATATTACCACCAAGGAACAATAATATATAGATAATATAGATATAGATGGTGCAATACGAGCGCAACTTTGCACAAACAATGCAGTACAAGTAGTGGAACTGCAACTTATGTATAAATAATATAATATAGGTATAATATTAGACTTTTTTATTTTATTTTAAATTGTGCAAAAGAAAAAAAATCGACTCTTCCTTTTCTTTCTTTTTGTTTTTTATTTTTTATTTTTTTCTTCTCTTTCCACTACCACCACCAAGCTCGAGAAAAAGACAAGGCAGTCGACAATGGCGATGTGTAAGGGAAGGTAATGCCGCGGGGCATTTCGTCATATAGTATGCACGACTTTAGCATTGCCACAATTCGCGAAAGCGTTAATGAGCGCGTTGCATAGTTTCGTCGACTTTGAAATGCGGAAGCACTCTATATAGCAATGGAGCAACTGCATGAGGTCGAGGACGTCGATGTCGGAACACACAAAGAGAACAGTGATAATGGTCACATCGTCGGGTCGAATAGGGTGGCGAGAGGTAGAAGAAGAACGAATGGAAAAAAAAAAAAAAAAAAAAAAAAAAAAAAAAAAAGATGGCAGAAGATAATGAAATAAGTAAGAGATTACAAAAATAAAAAAATATATTACATTATTTGCTCTACACTATTTGTGCAACAAGCAAAGTTATATAATTATGTTTGAATTGTACTATTTATAAAGAGATTACACTTTTTTAGTTTTTATCTTTTTTTTAAAAAAAATTTATGCATAATAATAATTTTTGTCTTTCTACAAAAAAAAAAAAAAAAAAAAAAAAAATGTAAATATAATTATATTTGTTAGTTGGCCTTTCCAAGTTCTTGATAAAAGTTATTACTGTGAGAGGAGGAAAGAAAATTTAACTTTAATATGCAAAATCTAAAAAATATGATATTTTTTTACAAAAATAAAAAATCTGCAAATTTTTTATGCCAAAAAGGCCAAATAAAAATTATGAAAAAATATTTTAGGCCAATTTATATAAAAAAATTTATTGATTTTACGATAAAAGTGAGTCATCTTTTTCGTTTCTACAAATTTGATACAAAATTTAAAAAAACTGGTTAAAATATTTTTATTTTTTTTCTCTCTTTTTCTTCATATATTTTTTTTCTCCTTTCGAGATTCTTCTTTCTCCTATTTTTCTTCCCGAGCTCGCCTCCTAGTTCCCACGCCCCACGCGATGTCCAAGCTGCCGCCACTCCCGTCGTCGCCATGGACAGCGCCGTAATGCCGCGGCCCACGCCCACGCCCACGCCCACGCCCACACACACACACTTATCTGATGGGCACAATGCCGCGGGCGCAGGCGCAAGCACAGGCACTACTTCGAGGGGCGGTGCTCCGACATGGTCCATGGTGGCGATAAGGGCGGCAGCGGAGGAAAAGGATATAGAGGGTAGAAAAAAAAATAAAAAAAAAATCTCCTGAGAAGACCATTATATATCGTCGCTGCTATAAGAAAGACCAAGAAGCATAGAAAAAAGAAGAGAATGAAGAAGTTGCAACACTTAGATGAAATTACACTGTTTTAGAAAAATATTATACTGTTTGAGACAAAAATTGCACTTTTTGAGATGAATATTACATTCTTTAAGACGAAAATTTCACTCTTTGAATGAAGGTTGTGCACTATTTGAGCGAAAATTATACTTTTTGAGCAAAAGTTGTGTTGTTTGAGGGAAAATTGTTTGCACTTTTTAAAGTTCGAGGTGGACTTTATCATCTCTCTCTCTCTCTCTCTCTCTCTCTCTCTCTATCTATCTCTCTCTCTCTCTCCATTGAATCATCATTATCATCATTATCATATTCGATCTCCATCTCCTTTTCCACTTCCTCTGTGTCCCGATCTAAAAAAAATTGGACGCTTCTGGTTTGATCTCCGTCCGCTTCACACCCTCTCCCCAAGCCGAGATCAAGTGGTGCACCGATACTCAGGAGCACGCCTACGACTGCCGCATCCTCGTCGCGGTTCGTGCTGCTCACGACCATGCTGCTGCCGCCCCACTTTGTGCCCGCGCAATAAAGGAGGTCGCCAACACTGCTCTCGCCCTCCCCGCCCACGACTAGTACCATTGGAGCCGCGCCATCTTCTTCGCCCGCCGCAAGCCCCTCCTCCTCAAGTCCGCCGCATGAGAACTATATCGGCGCCACCGCCCCTACCTTCCACCCCCTCCGTCTTCGTCTTTGCGTCCAGATTCGATGGGTGACGCTTCAGTGGGGTATATAGCGGCGGCGGCTACTTGGACCTCGCGTAGGACGAGGGTGGAGGGGTGTGAGAATGAGGAGGCGAACTCAGAAAAGTTGAACCATCAAATAGTGTAATTTTTAAATATTACAATTTTTGTCTCAAATAATATAATTTCACTCAAACAGTATAACTTTCATCCAAAAAAGTGTAACTTTTGTCTCAAATAGTGCAACATTCTTATGAAATAATGTAATTTTATCTTAACATTGTAACTTTATCTTCTTTTTTTTTTTTCTTTGATTTTTTGTCTTTGTTGTATCAATGACGATACATAATAATCTTCCGAAAAGAATATATATATATATATATATATATATATCTATATATATATATATATTAATAGTACCAAGTTATTAGTGCCATCAAGTTTTATATCCTTAATTAGATTAGCCCCTTTAATCATTTTCACCCGTTATACTTTACTATTTTTCCAACAACCTATTAAACCCAAAGGACCCACTATCATCTCAACCACACATCTTTTAATCCAATGGTTAAAAAGCACCAATGACTTGGTACTATTAATAATATTCCAGCTAGCTCTCTCTCTATGACTCTCTCTACTATTAATAATATTCCAGCTCTAGCTCTCTCTCTCTCTTCTCTCTCTCTCTCTCTCTATATTATATATATATATATATATATATAATATATATATATATATATATATATATATATATATATATATTTCTTTATTATTTTTTCTACTCTCTGCATTTCTTTCTTTTGTTGCCGCCCTCGGGACCGCCATGGACCTTGCTAGAGCGCCGACACTAGAAGTTGCGCCCACTCGCTCTAGCCATGCCCGTGTCTAGGCCTGTGACGTTATGCCCATCAGATACGCGTGGGTGTAAGCATGGGTGTGGGCGCTGGTGTGAGTGCAGCTTCAAGAGGCGACGTTCCAGCAGGGTCCATAAGGGCGGCGGGGGTAGCGGCGATTTGGACGCCACTTGGCAGGAGTGGCGGCGATTTGGACGCCACTTGGGACGACGGTGACGGTGGTAGGAGCAAGGTAATGAACTCGAAAAAGAAAAAAAAAAAAAAGAGAAAATGAGAGAGAGAGAGAGAGAGAGAGAGAGGAATAAAAATATTTTGATTAGTTTCTTAAAAATTCGAACTGAATCTTCAAAAATAAAAAAGATGATCTATTTTTGTAGAAATACAAAATTAATAATTTTTTTATGTAAATTGGTCTATATATATATATATATATATATATATATATATATATATATATATATATATATATATATATATATATATATATATATATTGAGCTCTTATACTTGTAAAAGTACTAAGTCATTGATGATTATAGGTTTTTAGCCCTTAAATGAAAAGATGTGTGGCTAGGATGATAGTGGGCCCCTTGGGTTAAGTGAGTGGTTGGTGAAATAGAATGATCTAAGAGATGAAATTAGTCAAAGGTGTATATATATAGAGTCTGACTACTATACTTGTATAAGCACCTAGCAATTGGTGCTGATCAATTTTCTATCGTTAAATCTATACCTCTAACTAATTTCATCTCTTAGATTATTCTATTTTACTAATTACTCACTTAACCCAAGAGACCCACTATCATTCTAATCACACATCTTTTCATCCAAAAATTAAAAATCTACCAACCCAATTACTTATGTTTTGGATCCAAAAATTTACAATTTTTTTTTAATTTAAAAAAACTAATAACACAAAACTTATGTTTTGGATCCAAAAATTTACAATTTTTTTTAAATTTAAAAAAACTAATAAAACAAAGTAAACAAATATAAGCCATAAAAAATCTAAAGTACAAATTTTACACGTATAATAATAGTAATAGTACTATTCAAAGAATTGAAAACAAACATATTTAATTTTACCGTACTTCTAAAAGATGTGATTGATAACAATTGATGGTGACAATCTATATATTTAAAAAATGGTACTTCTAAAAGATGTGATTGATAACAACTGATGGTGACAATCTATATATTTATAACCACTTTAGAGAGTAATTCTATAATCCTTATAATTCTTTGTCAAATAGAGTGGTTTCATGTATGGTAGAGATCGTTTCTACTAATTTTGGAATGACAGAAAGACTACCACAATTAAGCTATTAACCAGTTTAACAAGAAAATTTTGGAATATGGCACGCTCAACAACACCTTTATTCAAAACGAACAAGAAATAGCAGGATGCATATATATATATATATATATATATATATATATATATATGGTTGTCTCTAACGCAAAACCTTATATATCCGTCTATATATCAGTCGTTATTCATGCGATTTTAAAGTTTTTGTCATACTTCTGACGTTAGAAACCGTTCTTATTCATTTGCGTGTTTCAGACGTCCACTCCGCCTTCCCCTCCTCCCCTGTGCTGCTGCTGCAGCTGCAGCTGCAGCTGCTGCCGTTGCTGCCGCCGCAGCGCCTTCAACTGCTCGATTAATCCGGTAACATCTTCGTATGTCGACCCGCCGTCCTCCGCCGTCAGCCTCGCCTTCTCCTTGTACTCCGCCGCGCGCTCCCTCGCCCTCTCCGCCGCCTCCCAGCCGCCTCCCGCCGCCTTGGCCACGACCGCAGCGATCTCCTCCCTCGTCGCCAGCACCGGCCCCTCCTCCCCGAGCCGGTTCCTCCTCACCCCTTCCCACATCCTGACCCCAACCCGGAGCACCTCCGCCACCAGCTCCTGGTTTATGAACTGCTCGTGGAACAGCGGCCACGTCATCATCGGCTTCCCAGCGCAGAGCGCTTCCTGGAGTGAGTTCCAGCCGCAGTGCGTCAGGAACCAACCCACCGCCTCGTGCCGCAGCAGCTCCGCCTGCGGGGCCCACCCCACCACCACCACCCCCCTCCGCCCGCCTGCACGCCCCCGCCCTCCAGCGCCTCAGCCGAGGCGCCCGTCCGCCGCACCACCCAGAGGAAGAACCTGCCGGAAGCTTCGAGCCCCGCCGCGATCTCCCGCAGCTGCGCGGCGCCGAACTCGCAGAGGCTCCCGAAGCACGCGTACACCACCGAGCCGGGAGGCTTCGCCGCGAGCCACGCGAGCGCGGCGCCGCTGTCGGGGGCCGGGCCCCCGCGGTCGGCTTGGGGGCTGCGCCGGGCGGCGGTTGCAGGGGGGCCGACGCACCAGGTGTTGGGGCGCTCGCTCTTGAGGCGGTCGACGTACGCGGGCTCCAGGGCGCGGAAGGTGTTGACCACCCTGCCGTAGCTCGCCGCGTTGGCCTCGGCGAGGAGCTTGAGGAGCCGCGCGTCGCCGAACAACTCGGGGAGCGCGCGGCGGTGAACGCGCACGGGGTCGGGGAGGCCGCCGAGGAGGAAGGAGCGGTCGTCGTCGGAGGAGGAGAAGGGGTAGTGGTGGGCGAGGAGGTGGGCGAGGACGAGCTCAGGGAAGGCGCCGTGCGCGTGGAAGACGAGGCGGGGGACGGCGATGTTCGCGGTCCAGAAGAGGAGGGAGTCCGAGACGAGGGCGTCGGCCGGGGGACGGAGGGAGAGGACGAGGGTGGAGAGGTCGGGGGCGAGTAGGGGGAGGGAGGAGACGAGGGGGTAGAAGAGGGAGGAGGTGACGGAGGAGAGGTTCTCAACCCCGGGCGGGAGGCCGGTGACGTAGGGGGGGGGGAAGGGGACGGTGCGGACGGCGAAGGGGCGTCCAGGGCGGCGGCCGACTCGGCGGCCGGCGGGAGGAGGGCGGCGTTGGCGGGGGTGGTGACGAGAGTGGAACGGACGCCGCGGGAGGCGAGGAGGAGGGCGGCGTCCACCATCGGCAGCATGTCGCCGGGGCTCGGCAGCGGGATGAACACCACGTGCAGCGGGGCCGCGTCATCGGCGGCGGAGGCCATGTCTCCGGATGATGAGGGGAAGGAAGGAAGAAAGTCAGGGAGTGAGAGTGTCGAGGGAAGGAGGAGGCTTCCTCGATCGGAGCGTCTCGATGTCAATGCTGCCCTGCCTACCAAGCTCTCTCTGCTTGAAAATGTTTAAGAGCAAATGCTCGCCCTGCAACGCATTTGTAGGGATGTCAGTATCTCACCCACCGTACTCGGCCCAAGTGCACGAATGTTGGGACTCTAATAAGAATTGAGGACATATTTTTTTTTAAAGTATAAATTATTAGTGCTAATAAATTTTTATTTATTAGATGAAAGAATATGGAGTTCAAATAAAAGTAAATTTTTTGAATTTAAAATAGTATAATTCAAGAGATAAAATTAGTTAAAAAATTAAATCTAATAATTAAATTAAAGAGCTTGATCTAATTGTAGAAATTTGATAACACCAAGTGCTTTATACTATCGATAGCATAGTTGCTAGATTATATATATATATATATATATATATATTATATATATATATATATATATATATTATATATATATATATAGTTCAGCTATTATATTCTTATGAGTATAGATCTTTTCGTACTGATAAGTTTGTGGTCCTCCGATGAAAAAATGTACGGTTAGGATTATAGTGATGTCCCCTAGGGTTTATACCATTTCACCAGCAACTCACTAAACCCTAGGGGACCACTATCATCCTAACCATACATCCCTTCATCCAAGGGCCGAAAACTTATGATTACAAAGGGATCCATACTCATAAAAGTATAATAGCCTTATATATATATAAAACTAAGCTGGAATACTATCGATAGCACCAAGTCATTGGTGCTACCAATTTTTTAGTACTTGGATTAAAAGATGCACGGTTAGGATGATAGTGGTCCCCTAGGGTTTAGTGGGTGGTTGGTTGAATAGTAAAAATTCTAGAGAATCACTATAATTCCAACCGCATATCCTTCCAGCTAATGGCTAAAAACTTGGTAGCACAAATTACTTGGTACTATCGATAGTATTCCAGCAGGACTATATTATATAATATATATATAATATATATATATATATATATATATATATATATATATATATGCTTGTGTGCTTTTAGAAGCACGTAGGTCTCTGTGCTTCTAAGTTTTTTCGATGTTAGAATTTTCGAATGAACGATCGGCTCATTAGATTTGATGTAGAGTATTTAAAGAATTTAGAAAACAAATTTCGTGATTTTTGATATAATTTGCCTAGTGATAGAATGAATTCAAAACTAACAATTTTAATGGTCGTGGTGAGCCGTTTGCAAGTTTAACGGTGTAAAAATATTCAAATCACATAAAATTTTGATAGAAATTTTTTTATACTATATAAAATAAGATTAATATTTTTGATATAAAATTTTAGTATTATATCATCACATTTTGTGAAATTTTTATTTTTGTCATTGATTCTGAGCCTTTCGATCACTAGGTAAATGATATTGAAAAATTATAAAATTTATTTTTTAGGTACTTAAAATATTTTAGATTAAGTCTAATGAAACCGATCGTCGAATCAAAAGTCCCAACATTGAAAACTACTTGATAGTACGGAGGTTGTGACACCCCAATACATTGGATGGGACTAGAATTGTGATTGGGTATTGTTGGGGCCAAAATGTAGCTTGCGCGCGATCGGCCCCTGGGTGACCCTCTAGAGGTGTCGAAGTGTGTCGCGTGCCAACAATCAAGCGATCGGACCGATGAGGGATCCGCTCGGCTGGGTTCTCCTCTGGTAACTCTTACGACCGCTCGACCGATGACAGTCGAAGCGGGTTTACGGAGGTATAGAGAGGATCGCTGGTTTCGACTTAGAACAGCCGAACCGAGTAAAGAGATAAATGTACGGCTGAGAAGCCGATTATAACTTTGAATCGCAAATAAAAGCAAAAAAATACACGGCCGATCATGAGCGAGTTTACACTCTAAATGCACAAATAAAGACATAGCAGAATGGACCGGTTTACACTTTATATTGATTTGAAGAAGGGGATACAAGGAAGTAAGTAGGGATAGAAGGATTACAATTAAGCCTACTCGTAGGAAAGCAGTAAATGCAGAAATGAAAAGTTAAGTTAACATACTCCTAGAAAAATGAAGAAGCTGGGGTGGTATCGGGCTTACAAGGTTGTCGGATCCCTTTTCCTTCGTTGGTTCGCTTATTTATACAATGCTCGAACCAAGGTGTACAACCGCAAATTTAGAAATCGACATAATCAAAGGAGAATTATCGGGAATCCCTCAATCATTTCCTTTTGAATCGATTATCCTTAATAGGATAGTAGTCATTTTCCGTCTAGATTCATTCCCTAATTGTCGTACCGAAGCGTGATCTCCGGCGCTTCCCTATGCTGGACGCCGCTTGCCGTTTCGGAGTCTGTTACGAGATTCGCGCATAACTCTCGCCTTCATTCTTTTCAAGATTTTTTCTTTTGTAGCTTCGAGCAGCCGAGAATTGATCTTGACTTCGCCTCTTCCGTCAATTGACTGGGACGGTTTGATATTTGTCTTTGACCGACAGACGGTCCTAAAAGTGACGATAATCTTTCTATTGACCGCTTCTTTTATCGGCTGACTCACCTTTCTGCAGGTACCTTCAGCCGATAGCGTTCGTCGCGCCTTTTGTCTTTGCATGACTAGGATCGGTCCGGTTCGAGATAGGGACCCTTTCTTCAGTTGAGATATTAGTCCGATGGCGTGCGCCTTGTACTATACCGCTACGCACCTAAAACCAGTCTGAAACAAGACGTGAGTCTCTTCTTTTTCGGCTTAGTCAACCGAAGGTTAATTTGACTCCACCTACTTCATCGACTGATTGGGGCGGTCGAATGCTTTCCTAGCCGATGTGATAATCTTTGCATCGGTTGTTTCTCCTATCGGCTGGTGCTCTTAGCCGATAACCTATGTCGTGTGCCGCATTCTTGCGCGACTGAGATCGGTCTCAATTGAAACGCGAGTCCCTTTTTGCTGACTCAAAACCTCCGTCGGCTGATACCCTTAGCTGATGGTAGACGTCACGTGTCACTCCCTCAAGTGGCGAAAATTCTGGTCTCAACAGGTATATAAGAGACATGGACACTAATAATAATAACTGGGTTAAATATTTTGGGTTGTGTTTTTGGGCCAACGAATTATTATTGCTAGTGGGTCGGGTCATTACATTTGGTATCAGAGCCAATCACCAAGCAAAAGTGTGTGATAAGTCTCGACTGAGCCAAGATATGAAAGACAAGATGGCAGGCTATGTCAAGGATCTGAATGACAAGGCTAGCGAGATAAATCTCACATTGCCTTGTGATATTGGGTTGTGTGTGTTTGGGCTGATAAGGACGTCAGGCTTAAACGAGAAGAGTCTGTGACACCCAAATAGTCACACATAGAATGAAAATAAGGTTTTTTTTTTAGAGAGAGAAAGGTAACATGCTACCCGCTTCATTTATTTTGAAATAAACTTAGCTGGAAATGTTAAGCAATTAGGCTTCAAACTAGGGACAGTCGATACTGAAAATAGGATTGTGATTGGATATATAAGAGACATGGACACAAAATAATAACTGAAATTAAATATTATGGGTGTGGTTTGGGCTCAACGAGTT
>CM054936.1:4765804-4932897 GCA_029168755.2 Tillandsia fasciculata
CGAGAGAGAGAGAAAGTTTCGTACGCTTTCGAAAGTATATAAGCCTCCGTGCTTGTAAGTTGTTTTGATGATGAGATATTCGATTTGACGATCGGCTCCATTAGATATGATCTACGCTATTAGAACTATTTAGAAACTAATTTTCATAATTTTTCGACATTATTTACCAAGCGATCAAAGAGTCTCAAAAATGACTATTTTAACGACCGATATGGGCACGTTTGTAAGTTCAACGGTGTAGAACAATCCAAATTAGGTGAAACTTTAATAGAAAATTCTACTTAATATCAAGAGTAAGATCAATACTTCCGATTTGAAATTTGAGTCTTTTATCACTAGTTTTACGAGATTTTTATTTTCAGTCGTTCATTTTGAGACTACTCGTTCACTATACAAATAAAGTCAAAAAATTATAAAATTTGGTTTCTAGATAATTCCAATATAATAGATCATATCTAACGGAGCCGATCGCCGAATAGAAAGTACCATCATCGAAAATAACTTACAAGCACGGATTATACTATCATCGAAAATGACTTACAGGCACGGATTATACTATCTATAGTACTAAGCACTTGGCGCTACCAAATTTTTTGCCGTTAGATCTGCCCCTTTGATCATTTCCACCCCTCGAATTATACTATTTTCCTAACCACCCACTAAACCCTAGGGGCCCACTATCATCCTAACCACACATCTTTTAATCCAAGGATTAAAAACTCAATAGCACAAAATCATTGGTACTATTAATAATATAGTAGCATATATATATATATATATATATATATATATAGTATGACTATTATATTTTTATGAGCATAGACCCCTTCGTACTCATAAATTTTCAGCCTTTCGATGAAGGGATGTGTGGTTAGAATGATAGTGGCCCTATAAGGTTTAGTGGGTTGTTAGTAAAATAGTATAAACCCTAAAGGACAACTATAATTCTAACCGCACATTCCTTTATCCAAGGGTCAAAAATTTATGAGCACGAAGAAGTCTATGCTCATAAAATTATAGTAGTCGGACCCTATATATATATATATATATATATATATATATATATATATATATATATATATATATATATATATATGAGAAAGAGTGTGTGTGTGTGTGAGAGAGAGAGAGAGAGAAGGACTTGTGTGTTTTTGAAAATACGAAAATCTTTTTGCTCCGAAGTTGTTTTCGATATTGAGATTTCTGAATGAACGACCGGTTCTGTTAGACTTTATTTAGAATATTCAGAATATTTAAAAAATAAATTTTATGATTTTTTGATATTATTTATCTAATAATCGAAATAGCTCAAAATGAATGGCTGAAAATAAAAGTCTCACAATATCACAAATCTTATATATATATATATATATATATATATATATATATATATATATATATATATATATATAATGCTTTTCTGTATCTTTGTTCTCTCAATTATTCTTTGAATTACTGAATGTTTAGTGTTGTTCCCTGTTTCGTTGTTGCTGCCTCCCACATGTTTTCTACTTATATTTCCATGCAGTTTGGTTCTTTACACATTAAGGTGATTCAAATATTTGTGTACTGATTTAATACCTGGCCTATAAAATATATTCGATAAGACCATTTTTTTTTTTTTTTTTTGAAATTCTAAAATTCTTCTTTGAGATAGTCTTCTAAATATTGTACACTTTTTACTTCTTTACTCTACATTTCTTCTGTAATTAATATGCCACTGCCATATTTTTTAGGCTAAATTACAGAAAACCCCCCTCTAATATCCTGCTTTTTCACTTTACTCCCCTGTCTTTTAAAAGTCAACAATTTGCCCCCTCGAATTTACCGAAATGTGCAGTTAGCCCCCCGCCGTCACGATTCCGTGAGTGTGCCGTCTGTTTTTTTAAAAATATAATTAAAAATACGAAAATATCCTTGAGAAAAAAAAATGGAGGAGAGACTTAGCAATAATAAAAAAAAACTTAGAAAAGAAAAAAAGAAATAAAAAAAAAAAAAAAAGAGAGAGGGGAGAGACATCGGAGGAAAAAAAAAAAAAAAAAAGAAAAAAAAAAAAAAAAAAGACGAAGCTAATTGGATTGTTTCTAAAAAGCTCCTGTTCGCACGCCTTCCCTCTGCTGCCGCGCCTCCTCCCCGCTGCCGCGCCTCGTCCACGCCTTCCCTCTGCTGCCGCGCCTCGTCCACCTTCAGAGAGAGAGAAAACGAGAGGGCGACGGCGGACGGCGACATCGTGCTCGTGCTGAAGAAGGCGCGCGCCATCCGCGACCGCCTGGAGGCCATGGACCGCTCCAACGCCGCGTCTCTCCGGCTGCCGCGAGGGCACCCCCGTCGACCGCACCCGCACGGCGCTGTGGCAGCGCATGATGTCTGAGCACCGCGAGGCTGTGGAGCGCCGCTACTTCACCCTCACGGGCGAGGTCCCCGGCGAGGACGTGGTAGAGCGGATCGTCGCGGCGGAGGGGCGCGGCGAACAGGAGCTGCTCGGGAAGGCTATCGCCGAGCGCGGCAGCGGTGAGGAGGTGCGTGCGACCCGATCGTCTTTTTTGAAGGTGGACAGGCGCGGCAGCAGAGGGAAGGCGTGCGAACAGGGAAGGCGTGGTAGGGGTATAATGGTCATTTTACCCGTTTCGTTAACGGCGTTGCCCCCTAAAAACATTTCGGTAAATTCGAGGGGGCAAATTGTCGACTTTTAAAAGACGGGGGGTAAAGTGAAAAAGCGGGATATTAGAGGAGGATTTTCTGTAATTTAGCCTATTTTTTAAGCTACTAAGCTTTTGTGATGGAATAAGATTTTTTTTTTTTTTTTTTTTTTTTTTCAAATAATACAGGGTCATCGTATTCCAAGGACACGGGATGCTGCTCTAATTCAGTCCCCTTCGAATTACTATTCATTCTTCGATTTGTCGTTTACTTTACATTTGATGTCTTTGCCTCACACATATTTTCTTTTTCCTTTCTGGCTTGACTTTTTTTAATTTCCGCATCCGTTCCTTCTTTATATACCAAGATGAAATATTCTCAAAGGCCCCGTTCGGATAGGGAATAAAAGAAGAATAATTTTTTTATTCTTTAATTTTTGCCAAACAATACTACAAAATGACACGGAATAATTTTTTTTTTTTTATTCCTAACTTAACGGTTATCCTGATATAACCCGTTAAGCCTTATTACTCTCCCCCCATGGAATAGGGTTTTATCCCTGGAACAGTGAATGAGTAAAATTATAATTTATTATTTATAATTAAATTATAATATAAAATATAAATTATAATATAAAATATAAAAAATATATAAAATATAATATAAAATATAATTTATTATTTATATTCTTAAAATATAATATAAAATAAAAAATATTATTTTTTTAACATAAGATATAATTTATTATTTATAATTAAATTGCTTCAAATTTAATATAATAATTAAATTAATTTTTTTATAAAAAAAAATTAAGGGCAAAGTTGGAAATTTTGTAAAAATTCTATCTTCTTTTTCCACTATTCTCTACTATTCCATAATTTTAACCAAACACAATTTTAACTATTACAGAGAATATCAACTTTTCAACCAAACGCAATTTAACTTTTATACTTCATTATCCCGGAATAGCAAGCTATCCCAGGTATAAAAAAATTTATACCTCTTAAATTTATTCCCGAACCAAACGGGACCAAAGAGTACAAGTTTCATCTTAAAATATATAATTTTTATTCAAAAAATATAATTTTTATTTCAAATAGTATAACTTTCATTTAAAAACTGAAAATTTCAACTCAAAAAGTATAACTTTCGTCTCAAATAATATAATTTTATATTAACAATACAATCTTACCTTCTTTTTCTTTCATCTTTGCTTCTTGATTTTTATTATACTAGTGATAATAGCCTTCATAAGAAAAGAAATATATATTTTTATTTTTTTCACTCTTTTTATTTTTTTATTTTTTTTTTCATCATTTGCATCATTTTTTCGCGCTCTCTTCCTCACGCTGTGTGGTAGCCACCACCACCGCCCCCGCCCCCGCCCCCGCCCCCGCCTCCGCCTCCGCCTCCGTCTGACGTGCTTCCACGTCTCGTTATCTATAAATCCTTCGGTATTCTTATCGCCGTCATCGTCCATGAACATACGCTCCGCTATAAATTCGTCTACACGATCTATATCATATCTGATTCGGCGTAAATGGAAATGTGAATGATGTAAGAGAATGAAATGCATCGCCGATGTGAAAAAAAGAATGGAGAAGTGGAATGAGAAGAGAGAAAAAAATGGTGAGAAAGAGAAAGACGAACAAAAAAAAAAAAAGAAAATCAAACAAGGTAAAAAAATAAAAAATAAAAATATTTTTATGAGTAAATATTCGAATCAAATCTACAAAATTTAAAATAGTGGCATATTTTTACAAACATACAAAACTAATAATTTTTTTAATGCAAATTGGCCTTCATAATTTTAAAATAGCATATATTACGTGCTAGGTAATTTATTTTATTTTAAAAAAATTTGAAGACCAAACATGATATTTTATTTTAAATATTTTATTATATTTCTTATATGTCAAATACTTTAAATATTTTAAAAAAATTAAAAAGTATTATTTAAAATAAAACATTTTTATATCCAAATAGGATATAAGCGTTGTGATGCTTTACTAGCTAGCTACTGCAGGATTTCTCACTTTAAATAGTTCAATGTTTTGTATGATGAACATTTGGATCTAATGCTTAATATAATCTTATTTGAAAAAAAAAAATTCTCATCTAACCTTTCTTTTAAAAATATTTTTAATCTAGTCTCAGAATTAGAAAGAAAAAATAATAAAATTAATATTTTATTGCTAACATAGAGAAATAAAAAAATTTATTTAATAATAATAATACTAATAATTATAAAAAAAATTAATTTTATTATTATAATAATTATTTTTATTATGACTACATATAATATATAATATAAAGATGATATAATTATATATTATTTATAAATAATATTAATAAAATAATAGTCAAAAATATTTCTATTCGACTCAAGTAAGTAATATTAAATTTATTCATATTGTTTTATTTATTACTTAAAAATAATTGTTCATAATTTATATTTTTTATACAAATATATCACAGAGAATGTGAAATAATTTTTCATAGTAATATTATTTACAGTAATATTTTTTATCTAAAACGAAAAATAATACAAAAATTATAAAAATCAAAAAAGTAATATCTTGAAAAGTGAAGAATGAGAGAGAAAAAATAATTTTTTCTCTTAATTAACATATAAATTTATATAAATATTATTAAGTTATTTTTTTTAATCTAAATTAGAAAAAAAACGCTTGATCAAAAAAATATTTTTTAATAAGATTAGATATAGCATTGTTCCAAGAAAGAGGGTTTCTCACTTTAAATAGTTCAATGATTCGTATGATGTACATCTAGTACAAGGGGTGTGAGTCATGCTAAGATTTGAGCAATACCTCCAAATAAAGTGGATATAATATATTTTTGTATTTAAAATTATTATTTTACTATTTGTTACGTTAAATTTTAAATTATTGTATATTTTTATAAAAATTTATTTAAAATTTTGCATACTTTAAGATGTGGTATAAAATGTACAGTATTATAATTGGCATCGGAGATCATATGTACAATATTATTAAGAAACCATACCAACTCCAGGTACGCCTGCTTCCATTTAGAGGACTGAAAAACTTAAAAAATGCTTCTATTTTTTTTTTCTTTTTCTTTTTTTACGATATAAAAATAGTAGCAACAACAACAACAGCCATAAAAAATAAAAAATCATACATATAGTATTGTACGAAACCATTGCAGCTCTCAACCCCAAATAGATCTGAACTATTAAAATTTATTTACGATTCTGTAATTTAAAAATTATTTTAGTCTTTAGGCCTTCTTAGTGGTTCAATGTCAATGAGCTTTATCTGGAAGCTTATAAATTATCTTATCGCATGTGATATTTAGTCCCACATTATATGATAGTAAGTTATATATTTCTTTGTTTTCAAACGAGTTGTTTGAAAAAAAATGAGACGTTAAGTTTTCTTCAAAACACACACAAACACAGCAGACCGGACGGGTGGCAATGCGCGCAGTCTTGATTCGATTCATCTTTTATTTATTTATTTTTTATTTTGGTTGACTTAATATAGAACGGCTAATGGATTGTGTAATAAATCCGGACGATTCGCAGCTGCCGATGATGAGATTTCTTTGAGGCCGGCTAGGCGGGGAGAATGATGGTAATTCGTAGAGAGAAATTGGGAAGACGACGAAGAGAGAATTGGATGGGATTGAGGGAAAAGATAGAGGGTGGAGCTAGAGGGGGAAGAAGAAGAGATAGAGAAGATGAGAGAGAGATAGCTTGAGAAGAAAGTAGAAGCTTGTATTAATTCTTGATATTGTTTCATACTACATCTCTGCGTATATAGTCTCTCTGCTAATTACTTACTTTAGCTAATTAAGCTACTCTACTAAACTATAGCAAGTATCTTAGTTACAGTAATAAGTTTCTAAGTGTGCTGCTTGCTATTGTGGGCCTCAGGTTCGGCCCCTTCGATTGGGCTTACTGTGGGCCTCGGGTTGGGCCTCTTCAGTTGGACTTCGTTAGTGGGCTTCTTCAGCTGGGCCTCTTCGATTGGGCCTCCTCTGGTTAGGCCTCTTGATAAGCCCTTTCCGTTGGCCGCTTTAATCGGGCTTCCACTCTGCTATTGCTTTCCTTGTCTTTTCCCTGCGCTAGGGCTTCTTTGCTGTTGGCTCCTTCAAATACCCCTAACCTACTCCCTCTACTCCGCCAGCGACCTCTTCATCCCCTCCATCGCGACGACGCCCCTCTTGCCAGGTGCTGGTGGTTACAGAGCTGCTCCGACCTCACCTCTATAGCTTCTTCCTCCATTAGAGCATCATCTTGGATCCCTCCAAGATCTCCCTGAGCTCTACCCCTCTTATGCCCTTTATTCCCTTTACTCTTGCTCTAGCTATTTTACTATTGCTATTCTACTACTGTTGTTGCTCTTGGTTCTTCAGGTTGTTACAGATCACAAGAGCCTCATTTTGGAAAAACCGTAACGGGCTACCTAAGAGCCTCGCCTCGATAAGTCCAACAATTAATCCGATAAATGGCCGTTGGACCCTACCTGCTTCTGGGTTGCTCAAGGCAGCCTTACTCTTGTCTATACATGGAGGATAAAAATGATTAAATCGTGTATTGTACTATACAATTGGATCATCTTCTACACTGAGATTTACCATATTTCTCTTTTGTTGGATCTTTGAAAGCCGAAGTGGTTCGTTCTGCGCCATTCAGTCGTGTCGCCGGTGTGGACAATGATCATTGTATCACTAGCAGTGATTGTCGGAATCTCACACACGGAGTGACAATCTTATTTTTAGAACAGTACTTAATTCGTACGTCTCGATCCAAATACCTCATCTAATTCCTGCTAGTTATATATTATAGTATTCTTAAAATATACATGCAAAATTATAACTTTTCTCTTCACATTTTAAATATTATTATTTAAATATTTTTGAATTCAAATTATTTTTAAAATAATATTTTACTAAAAGAAAATAGTGAGATTTTTCCAATAGGAACTAGTGACTAGAAAGTATTTTGGGCCAGACAAATAAAACCTCCCACCTTTATTTAGAATTGTAGCGCGACTTCATTGAGAAACGAGGCTTCATTGAGAGGATTTGGTGAGCCATCATCTGATTCAAACTAAAACTCATTTCCGATCTAATAGTTTTCCATCTAGATCTCAAATCTGTGTTAGGTAGTTGATTCAAATGTTTTCTCTTTGCTGAGGCTCTGAATTTTAAATCCTTTTCCTCCCTTTTCTATACAATTTTATATATACTTATCCACATATCCAAATTAGGTTTATGTATTGAGTTGAGCTAATATACTATCAATAATATATAAATAATATTTACTATTAACTTATATTTCATCAGATTATTACTGTTCTACCAACTCCCACTAAACTTTAGTATACACTATTCTCATGCTATTCTCATGCTATTAAGGATCTGTTTGATAATTATTAAAAAGTAAAATAAAATTTTATTTTATATTGCATTTAGTATTTTGAAAAGTTTTATACTCCGTAAAAAAAATTGTCTTTTACTGTTTGTATTGCCTCTTAAAAAAATATTTTATTTTAATTTTTATATAAAATAAATAAAAAAATTTATGTTAATCAAAACAAAATGTCTTTGCTTTTGAATCAAATTTTTTTAAAAAAAAAATAATTCATTAGTAGGTATCAAATTGAGAATTTTTTTTAAACATAACTAAAAAATAAAATAATTAAATAAATGTTATAACAACTGTAAATTTTTTTTTTTTATCACAAATTTCAAGACATAATAAATTTCATCACAAATTTTATCTTCTTCTTTATTGTCGTCTGATACTCTCTCATCATTTAAATTTTTACCAGTAGATTCGTTCTTGGCATAATAATTAAATATAAAAAAATAACAATTGGGATTCAAATTGCACATGATCTATTTTTCGCACAGAAACTCTCCGTCCCCACCTCTTCTCTGCGACTAGAAGACAGCGATAACAATCATCTCCTTATTCTCCTCCTCCTCTGGCCCATCTCCACTGCCACTGCCACCACCGCTCGCATTCTTCCCCTCCTACTATTATTCCTCATATCATCATGGCCATTAGCAGGAGCGGCATTGTCATCATCATGGGCAGCGGGATGGATGGGAAAACGACATGACGAAGTATTTCTCTAAAAAAGTCTACCTTATTTTTTTTATCCAAAATTACTTTATAAGATCTCTATTATAGAGTGTTTTTTTTTTTTTTTTTTTTACTTTATGGACCTTTCAAACGAACCAACTAAAAAGGTAAAAAAAAAAATAGAAAACAAAATAATTTGATCTAAACCTCTGTAACAGAGGTTTGCCAAACTGACGTTATAGTATTATAGCTCCACTCTTATGTATTATATGAGTTAGGGTTGTCATTGAGTATAGATATCCAAATTTTATCCAAATCCGAATTCGAACAGAACAACAAGCTCAATCCGATGCAAAAGGAATATGGTTTCAATATTATGGGTATAAAAAAACAAAAACCAGATTAATCCTAATTTTTCTATAAATTTTATTTGTACCCGACCCCTAACCTCTATAAATTTTACATTATATAATACATATGAATTTTGATATTATATTTAAATTTATATTTTAAAATTTTAAATTTTAATACAATATCTTCTGAAATATAATAAAGAAAAATAATTATTTCAGATTCGAATTTTTAGGTTTGGATCCAAATTTGAATATAAAATTTTGAAATTCAACGAATTTGAATTTGTGTTCGGATTTTTGAACACCAGTCCGAATTCGACCGTTGACATCCTTACTTATCAGGGTGCCGTTCCAGCATATATTATTTAGTTTACAAGCATGGATTAGAAATTCAAGGCCATTTCAATTCTTTAATATTAAATGAAGAAATATGGATAGATGTAGTTCAGCAACTAATTTAGCTTATAACTTACCCCACACACCATTGAATTTGAGCACAGTTTGAATCCCCCTGCAAAAAATGGACCATTCCAAATGATCATTCATCATATGAACTAAATTAAAATCCAAAAGCATGCATGTATAACCTGTATATTAATATAGAAAAAAGAAACAAAATTCATCTTTTTACACATATTAGTGAAACAATAATTCGAAACAGATGACTCAAAAATGACATAAATAAATAGTTTGATTAGTGCTTAAATAGATGGCTCAGTTTAACTCCAAAAAGTGCCATGTTGAGTTCCATCTGATCAAAGATTATCTAGTTATTAGTAAGACATAATTATATATAATCGTTCACCGAAGTTACCACATAAGTATAATGAAAGATCCAATGACACTGATCGTCAAATATAGCGGTAAGTTAGAAAAACAAAGAAAAAGTTTTCTTATATAAAATTTTTATTTCCCAATGGATTGTAGTGTGTAAAAAATAATAACTCGTTGAACTCAAATCACCGGCTCAAAATACTTAAATACAGTTGTTATTACTATAATGCACGAATTCTTATGTTCTCAATAAATACCCCATTCCTTTTCCATCTAATATGGGACGTTGGGGTGGGGATTTTAGAGTATTACACTCCCCAATTTAGACCCTAACATCATTGTCAGGTCAACATCCAACCTTTTTTCGTGTGAGACTATTAGGATGTTAAAACTCCTCCCGTTTGTACCCTAACGTCCTCGTCCCATCCAAACCCGATCTCAAATCTAACCCCTTTTCAATCCGATATGGGACTATTAAGGTATTATATACTTTCTCGCTTAGACCCTAATATTCTCGTCAAGTCGAAACCAATCACAGAATTACCGGACAATGTGAAAGGTGGCTCCCACCAAACTCAAATTTGGCTCTCAACAAATCCGTGGTGACTCCTACGGCTTGCGAGTCGACGTCATGTCCAAACCCAGCTTCTTTCTCATCTGATGTGGGACTATTGGAGTATTAGAAACTCCCCTTATTTAGACTATAACGTCCTTGTCAGGTTCCAACCCGATCACAAAATTACCAAACGATGTGAAAAGTAACTCCCACCAACACAAAATTACCAAATGATGTGAAAGGTAAGTCCCACCAAACTCAGAGATGGCTCCCACCATATGCGGGTTCAAGATGTGGCTCCCACCAAATTCATGGTGTAGCTTTTAATCCAGTATAGCATTTACTGGCATAGCACATAGTTCTCACACTTCCTACTAGCACTTAGGCCCAAACTAATGACCCAAAATACTAAAGAGCAATTATTATTACTAGAGTGTATAGCCTCTTATATTTTCAAGTAGAACTCTTTTTTCATGCGATGTGGGACTATTGGAGTGTTACAATATGTGCAACTCATTTGTGCAATTAAGATCAAAGAAAAGAAAAGGCGAATATCTAGTAAAGAAATAACGGCGTATAGAAGTTCTTATCAAGCTTCAGCTTGCAAGGACTTCACAAACATATAATCCATTACCTCTTACCACATTTAATTGTGAAAAACACAAAGTTTAAAATAATCAAGAGAAGACCCAATACAAAGATCTTACCTCCAAACATTATCTAACAAGTTCCTGCAGCCACACTCATTCAAGGTTTCGATATGCTGCCGCTTTCATTCATTGAATCGACAAAACGTAAGCACTATTATGAGCAATATAATATTAATTGTTTCCAGATCTAACTACTAAGAACAATATGATATTCGTTGTTTCGAATCAAAGTATCTTAGCCTTTGTGGGTCAAGGATAATACCTGAGAAGAAGATAGTGGCCTGCCTCAAGATTGAACTCCCTTTCACAGCTGGCGACATCTATAAAGAACCCCAAAATACATTCCTAACCTTAAAAATGGAAATAATAATTTGTAATTTATAATCTGTCCAACACTCCCATTCGACTCGTGAATGCTGAAAAGAATGAATTCATCATTCAATAAAGCAAAAAAAGATAATAAGGCGTCTCTTTTTCCTCTTTTAACTCCCATCCACCAGGTGTGCGTTCACTATATGGCAGAGTTGTGTAGGATACTTACGTAGTTTAACCTCACCAATCAAACAGAGCAATCAGAGCTGCGTAAACTGAAGAGAATGATGCATCAAATAGGGACCTATTTGTTAGAGCACAAGGCAGGCTGGGTAAAGATATAAAATCAATTAATCAACATGAAAAAGGAAGAGAAAAAGTCAATATAGCAAAAAGAGAAGTCAATTGAATGAGTGAAAAACAAACATCCTACTCAATCATTACCTGGAAGATGTAACCACTTCAACAATTTGCATCCTATGACTCCAAACTATCTTGTATTAGCAAGGAAAGTTAACCTTTGAACGGTTCAAATGCTCACGCTCTATATATTATCTGAAACTTCATTGTTATTTAGCTCTGTGATTTCTCATATACACATTCATGGCTATCCAATCGCAGACGTTGGAAGCAGATGAAACAATTCTGGAAACTATTTGGTCGAGCTTCATCACCGACAATGCCCCAAAAACCTCCAGCTCTCAGCCCAATTTGGAAAGAGGCGAAGCACCGCTTGCAATACTAGAGAGGCTTCCGAGCCTCGGCAGATGGATATCCATGGGAGCTGAAAACTGGGAAGAGCTTCTTGGTGATATCATGTTGTCTAATGGCTGCGGAAGTGCTTCCCCTACAAATTCAGCACCGCAACACTGCTTATCACCGACAGTTGAATGTCCAAAAGCAGAAAAAGTAGCTTCTTCCAGGCATTACAAGGGGGTAAGGAGGAGGCCATGGGGGAAGTTTGCAGCAGAGATAAGGGACCTATCGAGGAGAGGCGCACGAGTTTGGCTCGGAACTTTTGAAACTGCGGAAGAAGCTGCTCTTGCCTATGATGTTGCTGCTTTGAGAATGAGAGGTCCTCAGGCTCGCCTAAATTTCCCACAAGAGGTGGTGGAAAGTGCTTCTTCAGAAGCCACCTGGATTGAAAAGCCACTAAAAAGTGCTTCTTCAACCTGTCCTGCTTGTCCACTTTATGGATTCACTGTAACAAATCAGAAACGTAAGAGGCAAAGGAAAAGGGAATGGAATTATAGTGAGGAGGTTGTTCATGAAGTACCAGCATGGAAAAGAAACAGCTGCATCCAAGAGATCGTAAGTAGCCAAACAGAAGTCGTGGTTTTGCAAGACCTTGGTAGTGAATACTTGGAAAGGTTATTGTCTTCTTACCAATAGGAAAAAATATGTTTCTATAGTACAAAAGCAAGGAGTTGAAATATAACATGTTTAGCTAGCAAATTATATTTGTTACGAGACTCTGTTTAATGCCTTCGTTTTTTCTACTGTCAGGATTAGCTAAGTTCTGATGGTTCACAAGATGTAACTATTATTGTCAGATGATTTAGATAATCTTGTGTTTACATAGAATATATAAAGCAACAACAACAACAACAACAATAGCCACAACAGCAACAACAACTAAGCCTTTAATCCTAATTAATTCGGAGTTGGCTGCTCGCAAAAAATACACTTGTGCCGAGTCTTGTAATCAAACTTTAGTCAATATCTTTGGAGAACTCACAAAGAATTATCATCATCACTGCAATACCAATATGATATTAAAACATCAGAACCTCATTCCTGGGTCCAAAGTAAGTCACATATCCTTGTCACTATCATGGTCTGTTAACTACAACTAGCTTGGCAGCTGATGATCATACATTCACTCAGATATCAGACTCAATACTTTCTAGTTATATCACATAACTAGAAGTGCAAATGTAATGTAAGCCATGCAGAAAGCTCAAATTAAAGGAATGTGATGAAAGAAGTCTATTGACTTTGGTGACATGAGGTTCCGAAAAATAATAAGATAAGGATATTAGAGCTCAAAATTGTATGTAATCTACTCTTTTGCAACTGCATCAATATAGTGGCAAAGACATTGTACAAGCAGCAGATGGATTAATGTGAACCTAGAGATGGAACATTGCTTAATTATGGCACGGAAATCCCATGATTAAGTTTTCAGGCTCCTGGGCAGTGTCTATACTAAATTGTACTCTCCCCTGTTAATTCATTGACCTTCAGTTGATATTTCATTTATTGGTCATGCTAATACCATAACTTTCTATTGCACAAAACTTAGAAGAGGGCATTAACACAAATACAGGATTTCTTTCACAACATAGTCTCAGCAACTAAATTTACAGGAATATACACATAAATTAATTTTCAGATGCGTATCTGCAAAACTTCAAACAAAATTGTCCAAGAATTTTCATATTTTTCCCCATTACCAAAATGCTATCATTGATGGCGCGGCCATAAACAAGTAACAAGATTAGTTACAATAGAACACAGGCCAATTTCAGAAAAAACTTAGTCCTCCATAACTAAGGGAAATTAACAAGATAATTTTCATTTACTGATCATGTCTAGGCCATAAATGAGTAGCCCATTTAGGTACGTGCCTCGTGCCTAGGGTCCTGGAGCTCCCTGTGCCTTTTTGTGCCTCGCGCCTTATAAAATATCGATACGAGGATATGTAGAACCTCAAAAACACTTGAATTAGTACCTTGGGAGCTCGCTCGGGCAGAATAGAATGATATCACCTGCTTAGTTGGTCATATTTCAGCCAGCAAAAAGTCACCTGCACAGATTTAAATATTTACGCAATTCTAATGTTGACATTATCTCTATGCCCTCAAAGTCCAGATGTCCACAACCCCACATGTCCACAAAATGCAACTAAACATGAAGGTAGAAATAATTCTAAAATCAACAAAACTACACCTTAAAGGGTGCTTCTACAGCATATCTGTTCCTGAATATCGTATCACCTGACACTACATCTGTTACTTTACGGTTGAAGATCAACACAAGAAGAGTATCTTCTTGGTTGACTTCTATTAATTGAGAGACAACAGGAATAAACGTGTAATGATTACAGGAACTGAACAAAGACTAGCTTTCACGTGTAATAACTCTTCGATAAATAGCGTCTTCTCCAAGATCTAGTGCGTCGGTGAAAGAGGCATAAAGCGATGGTACACATAGCTAAACATAACTGTATAATTACAGCTATCTTCACTCCTGCAAAGAAGAAATCATACATGTATAATTAATGTCACAATCAGTTATCTTTTGCAATAGAACTTCAGTGTCACCATAAGTACCTCTTAAATTTGCGATAATGTCTTCCAAATCAAGTCGACTTTTACTTGCAAATCCATCAGCTGCATCCAAATTTTCTTCTCTTGATTCATGATTATGATTCCAAGTTTTAGAAGTTTTCTGACTTTTGATGCAAGTGTCTGGACAATTGATGCCACTATCGTACTCGTCACTTCCATCACAACAATCTATAGACACATACAACCAAGATTGGAAACTATAGAAACAGAAAATTGAAGAATTCAAGAGTAAAAAACAAGTAAGAAAGACAATTTGGCCATCACTGATACAAAGAGGGAAACAAGGAAGCACAAGAAAGTGCTGAGGATTCCTCAAAAGTAAGTTGCTCACAGAAGAGAATGAAGCCTGAGATATATTATCAACAGAAGAACAGAGAATCTTTATAGATGGCATACCACAAATGCGATCATTTACAAATGAAGAAAACAAGTAGCGAGGGGCATCTCCAATATTTTTACAGTGGAATTTGCCTTCTGGACAAGCAGATGTTCCTGCAGTATATTAGAGGACAGTTAGTTGGTAGGTCAGGAGTAACTAGTAAGATGAATGGAAAAAGGCAAAAAAAAAAAAGAAAAGAAAAACTGGTTTTACAGGAAATGCAGGACCAACAAATATGATTAGTTATGGCACTCAGAAATATATTTAGTGAACACTCATTGAAATTTTACTGGAAATATCTTTTTTAAATGTACAGAGACACCGAAATAAAGGAAAACGAAAATTTAGAAAACTGAACATGTCAATGCTAACACATTAGAAGGAACAGGAATGCCAAAAGCAATAATACTTAATAATTTTTATCTTCGTAACGTTCTTTTCATTTAATTTGCAATGTAAATAAAAATTCCATAATTACTCACTTAAAATCCTACATAAATAATTCTTTTGTGGCGGTTTAGCACCCAGATTTGGATCTGATAAGATAAGACAAGATAGCAACGTTTGGAGAGGAGGTTTAGCGAGTCGGAGTTGCCGGGGGATTATAAGGGGCTGAGATTACTAAATCCCATCGGATCAAATAATCTGGTTGTAGTGGGATTATTTAATCCCACTGGAGAAATTGACAATGAACGGGAATGAATAAGAAAAATCCCTTTGTTACCCACCAGACCCCTCGACCCTATGGAGTCACTAAATCCTCCTCTCTCCCCTAACATTACCCTTCTAGCCTTTCTCTATCCCATCCAATCCTAGATGTAAAGAAATAGGTAAAAATGTATAGAACTTAACTATTATGAATTTGATCTGACTATCTAATCTTTGAAAATTTTAATTTTACTACTTAATCCTTTAATTTATTTGATTGGAGTCAGCTTATAACTCTTTAATTTCAAATTTTGAATATGCAGTGAACATACTAAATTGATCTATTTTATACAATTCATACAATTATAAATTTATCAAATATACAATTAGCTTACATTTTGTATCGTAAGAGCTACCAAATGACTCAAATCGAACAAATTGAAAGGTTGAATACTAAATCAAAATTTTGAAAGGTTGGGTTGTCGAATCAAAATTGTCTAAAATTCAACTAAGTTCTATACATTTTTATCAAAGAAATATTAAAATAAAATAAAACAGTGAATTCATTGCAAGCATAAATCAGTCTCCCTAGTGCATTTACTATTCCTGCAACTAAAATTTCTCGGTTAAGGCAACAGGTTAGATCGATACTACTCATGACACAACACAGAATCAAAAATTTAAACCCATGATGCAAACAAATTGCCACATACAGATACGTTATCAGCACGTTATCAACGTAGGGCATTGGATTCAAACCAGGTTCGTCGGTCCCATCGGGGCAATCGCAGAACCCGTCGTTGATGTGATCCCTGGCAAAAAGCTTCGACCCGTCCCTGCACGCGATCACCGCCCCCGCGAAGTACTCCTCATCTACAACCTCAACAACTCAACGAACTGGATTCGAAGAAGCAGCAAGGGGGAGAGGAGGGGGGGGGAGGGGAGAAGTACCTTGCGGAGCAACGCCTAGGAGTGAGGAGGAGAGGGAAGAGGAGGAGGAGGAGGAGGAGAGGAGCAGGAGGGAGGTGGGAACGAAGGTGAGGAAGATGAGATTCGGGACTTCCATTGTGGAGATAGAACACGAGCTGAGCACCCTGAGCTATGAATTGGGAGGTGTCCGCTGACTCCGATCCGAGTCTCCGACCCGTCACATTAGGGCTAGGGTTGACCTGCGTACGACCTAAACGGGCGTATGACGCAGAGAAAAACAGTTAGATTTTTACAAAATTATATTATATATATATATATATATATATATTTTAAACATAATATCTAATGAGTAAATGGATTGTATGATACACATTCTATGTAACTAGCAAAATTTACCTTACTCTAACTCTAGAATGAATGGGATGTAAAATATACAATCATTTAGAGTGTATAAGTAGTATTTTTCATATCCAATTTCAAATCTTGTGAAATTTTTTATATACCAAGCATTTCAAATATATTTTTGATAAAATTATATTTCTTTCTTATATTTTTCTATTTTTAGTATTTTTGTGGTAAAATATATTTGAGAATACAACCTTTTTAGGGATAGATACAAAAGTGATTTTGTTTTTAGGGATATATAAGTAATTGCATTTTTTTTCAAACACAAATTTGAATCCCGATGGATATTGTTTGAAATTTGAATACTGATGGATATATATATATATATATATATATATATATATATATATATATATATATATATATATGAGCTAGGCTGGAATACTATTAATAATACCAAGTCATTGATGCTATTAAGTTTTCAACTCTTGAATTAAAAGATGTATGGTTGAGATGATAGTGGGTCCCTTGGATGTAATAGACTGTTGGAGAAATAGTAAAACTTAACGGGTGAAAATAATTAAAGGAGTTGATCTAAAGGTAGAAAACTTGATAACATCAATAATTTGATACTATTAATAGTATAGTAGCCGAACTATATATATATAATTGAGTTCGTATGCATTTAAAAATACTCATTGGTACTTGTAGATTTTAGGGCATTAGATAAAGGAATGTACGGTTATAATGATAGTAGCTTTCTAGAGTTTAATGGGTGGTTGATGAAATAGCATAATCTAAATATGAATTAGTCAAAAGGATAGATCTAAAGATGAAAAACTTTATAAGCACCAAGTACTTTGTGCTTTTAAAAATATCATAGGTACATTACTAACTGCTAAAAATGGTCTGTAGGCGCAGAGGAAAGAGACTAGCATCAAAATCAAAATGGGCAACTTGTGAAGCGACAATCTCACAGTCCCAACAAGGAAGTGTCATAAGTGAAATTGATGCAATGGGATGTCTAAAAAATCAAGATTCAATTTGATAAAAGAGTTGATGTATAATGTTTTTTTGGACAGTTGGTCTAAATGGACGTATTTTGTGGTCTACATGTATGTATTTTGTGTAAGGATTAATATGGTGAGTAATTTCATACTGCTAATTTTGAAGTACTTAACTTTGAAGTACTTGACTTTGAAATACTTGTTAATTTCACAGTGCTAACTTTGAAGTACTTGTTATTTTCATGCTTTGAATAGATGTAATTTGGATATACTCATATGTAACATTTTGATTTGAATTGATGTAATTTGGTTCTACTCATAAGTTATGAATGACATTGTGTTTGTATTGAACTGCTGGCTGCAATACTGTGAGGAGAATTGCGGTCACTTGATTTGAATGAATGAATTTTTATACTACTAACATTTTGATTTGAATGCTGACTGCAATGCTGTGAGGAGAATTATGGTCACATGATTTTTTTTGTAGATTTGATTTTTTATAAAATGATAAAAAATTTAGGATCACAAACTGCAATGCTGACTGCAATGCTGTGAGAAGAATTATATTCTTACAAAACTACTACTTTATCACTACTTTTATCATAATAAAATAATGTTTCACTTACATTATAACAGCAACTACTCCATCAACTACTTTATCACAATATTGTAGTTTTACATCACATTTTATTACATTGTCAAACTAAACAAGATATTAGTTACTACCAAATATACAAGCAACTTAAGAAGACATAATTTTTTTTTTTCAAACGTTTGAATGCGATGCTCCATAACTTCTTAAATGTCTGTAATTGATATTTTAAGTCAATAATATTGTAGTGTGTGTCAACAACCCAAACAAACTTATTACAGTGCTCATTACTCTGCAAAATAAAAAAATAAAAAAATAATTAGTAAATAAAAAAAAATTATGAATTTGTATAAATTTTTTTTTTAAACCACTTTAATTGAAATAATGGTAAATCATACTATTGTATAGTAAACTTTGAAGTTACTATAGATAATGAACATCGATGCAAAATTAGTTGTCTTACCTCCAAGTTTGGACATCCATAAAATGGACGATCTTTAGTATGCGGCTGCTTTGAAACCCAAATTTTTTACAAGTTTTAAAGTAATCACACTTGAAAATTTGGATGTTATGCGAAAAATCTACCGATCTTTCACTCATTATAAAAGGCAATGTATTAGAGGAGAGAAAAAGATAGAAAAATAAAACTGTTCGAGATTAATAGAGAAAAATGAATAAAAAAAATCAAAATATTATATAGATGATCTTTCACTCATCATAAAAAGCAATGTATTAGAGGAGAGAAAAAGATAGAAAAATAAAGCTGGTCGAGATTAATAGAGAAAAATGAATAAAAAAATCAAAATATTATATAGATGAAAATTGGCTTTAATGGTGGGTTGGGTTCTTCTTTTATAGATGAAGGAGATGATCGTTGGAATTTTTGGGGAGGATATTTTTGCAACAAGTATAAAAATTTTGATTTTGGAGGAATATATTTGTCAGGAAAAAAAATTATTTCACCTCTATTCTGTTAAAATATAAATAATTTCTAAATGATAATAAAACGGATGGATAGATATGAATAATTTAAAATTTTGAAAGAATAAATATAAAAAATTAAATTTTGTAGAGATATATTTACTATTTGATCTATTTTCAGAAATCTGTATGCAATTAATCTTTGGTAAAATTAATACAAATTATAAATAATGATAGAATATCAAATTTTGCCTTTTCACTATATGGCATAAAATGTAGATAGAAACATATAGGTGCACGTATATGAGTTTTTTTTAAAGAAAAAGAGTCATATGCTATCCGTTTTGATTAAAAATAAATTTAATTAAAAATATAAAGTAATTAAGATTTAAACTCAAAACTTCAAATATCAATCACCAAATTTTTTATGCTGACACTAAAACCAACCAATGTTCTTAATGAGTAAAGAACACATATTATGTATGAATCCAACTCCAAGTATAATGGGTCCATTTGAATCATTCATGATTCATGTAGAATCACATCATGGGTCAAAAGTGTTAACTAATTGATTGGGATTGGATTTTAATCACTAAATTTGATCCTTCCTAGGACCAACCCGAAGATTCTCGTCCTATATTGAACTCCAATTACAGAAAATATGATCTGCAATCATCAAATCAGTACCAGTTGAACTCGATCAGCTCAGTTGAATCTAACATTTTGATCTGTGACAAGGTGAAACGCTCTATTCCAAGTCGATATAATTCACGAGACACTTGCCTCTATCAGGTTTTAACTGAACCAAATTCGTTAACACTTTAATTGAAAACAGGGTACATCTCCTTTACTTTCGAAAGTACGAAATTTTTTTTATTTATAAATTATTTTTAATAATGAGATATTCGATTCGATGATCGATTTTATTAAACTTGATCTACGTTATTAAAATTATTTAAAAATTAAATTTATAATTATTCGACATTATTTACTAAGTGATCAAAAAATTTCAAAAATAACTATTTCGATATGGTACGTTTGTAAGTTTAACAACGTGGAATAATTAAAATTACGTAAAATAAAAAATAAAATCAAAACTTTGATTTAAAATTTTAGTCTTTTATTATGATTTTTTATAAAATTTTTTACTTACAATCATTCATTTTGAAGATACTAATTCATTAGGTAAACGAAGTTAAAATATTATAATTTTTGGTTTTTAAATAGCTCCAACACTGCAGATCATATTTAATGAAACTGATCGTGGAATCGAATATCTCATCATCGAAAATAATTTACAACTACGAAAATTTTCGTACTTTCGAAAGAATAGAAGCCTAGCTCTCAAAACCGTGGGTCTTGTACTTAATCAAATGACCCGTTTTTAATATAACTAAGGGTGTGCTTGTCTGGTTGTATAGAATTTTATTTTTCGCATAATTATTTAGTCATAAAAGAAATTGAAAAATTATTTTATACAATTTTTTTTAAAAGAATGAGTATTTTTATTTTCCATCGGTTTTCGACAAAAAAAAAACAAAAACACAAGTTGTATAATTTTATTTTATTTTATTTTTTATGGAACCAAACAAATATAATTTTTTTTTGAACGGGCTGCTTAACCTTTTGGACCGGGCTTGGGCTAGTGTGGCCCAACCCAAACCCGATCAAATTCCAGCCCTACTTACATGGAACTAATGCCCAACCTAGCCTTCTTTAAAAATTTTTTTCCCAATCTAGCCTCTTTTTTTTTTTTTAAATTCCAATCTAGCTTCATGTGAATAAATTAGAAAAAATAAGATAATTTAATATTATTAATATGAGTTTATATGTTAATTAGGAGAGAATTTTTTTTTCTTCAACCCACTTTCTAAATAATTTAAATTTTATTAATTTAAATTATTATTTAATAATAATAATATTATTATTATTATTATTATTATTTAACTATACTATTGATATTATCAAATATCTGATAAAATTACACGCGCAAAAATAAAATTTGGCATTACTGAAAATAAATATAATACAAAATAATATAATTGTATACTAAATATAAATAAATATAATAATAATAATATTATTATTATTATTACACAGTAGATATGATTAAATATTTAATATGACTACACACTGAATATAATATAGATATAAATAAAAATAATACGATTATATATATTTACATAATTAATTATTCGATATGACTACTTAACGTAGCAATTGATATAACTAAAAAATTAATATGATATTAAAATAATATGACTATACATTATATAAAAAATAAAAGTGATATAACTATACAGCAAATATAGTGTGTCTTGAAAAATAGAAAAAAAAAGAAAAAAAAAAATTCTCTTTCTCCTAATTAATATATAAACTCATATTAATAATATTAAATTACTTTTTAAAAAAAAATTTATTCAAGATTGAATTTTTTTTAAAAAAAAAAAGATTACATGAGGAATATTTTTTTTAAAGAAGGCTATGATTGAACATTAGTTCACTCACATGCGAGTACGGAATAAGACCTGGAATAAGATTTTGTTTTAATCTTATTTTCTAAATGCGTTTGGTTTGAATGGAAACAGTAATTTTTGTATTTCTAAATAAATTGTTTTTTCTGGAACAAACTTGTTCTCACTTAAGAATAAATTTAATTAAAGCAAATATAATTTTAATTATTATATTAATTTTTTAAAATATTTTTACTAATTTAATTATTTTATTAACTAATTATTTAATAATAAGATAATTAACTAATTAATTTATTAATTTATCAATCTATTTATAGTTAATTAAATTATTTATTAACAATACTCATTATTATTAATTATTTTATACATTAATAATTAGTATTATTTAGCAATAATTAATTAATTAAATTAAATTATTATTTAATTAATATTTTTATATTAATTAACTAGATAAAATATTATTATTTTAAAATTATATTACTTTTATTTTTATCATTCTAATTTAACTATAGAGACACTATTTTTTTAAAAATTTTTAGAAACAATCTATTTTCATCAAAATACAAAATTAATTTTATATTTACTTATTTTTAAACTTATATTTATTACTGTAATAAGTAATTTTAGTTTATATCTGAAATTTCAATATATGTTGTACGTCAGTTTCTAGTTTTATTAGAAGAAATTAAACTACCATTATACAATAAACACCTATATAATTTATTAAAGATATAATAAACATGAAAAAAATTAAAGTCAAAAAATTAAGAGTAAACTACAATTTAATCCTCGTGGGTTAACTTATTTTTATTTTGCTATTCTTATTATTGTTTTCATCGTAGGGGCTTGCCAGGATAGCATAATAATACTTTTTTATAAATAAACTACGAAATTTCACGCTACCCTATTTTATCGTCTTATAGTATGATATTTTGCTATATTGTTCACCAATAATTCTAATAATCGAACAAATATAAATTTACAGTACTGATTATAACTTTTTAAATTATAGAATAATAAAATAAAAATGAACTAGTCGAGTTAATCTAAAATTTTAATTAATTTTTTTTAAATAAAAATATATAAAATATATTTTAACTATTATTTATTTTAAAATTAATTTTATACAGTTTCTTATAAACATACGTAATAATAAAGTTTAACTTCCCATGTTTATCGTTATTTATATATGTTACTATCATCAACATCTGTTAGAAAAATATGATTGGTTAAATACTTAATATCGTCAATATCGGTTAGAAAAATATAATTAGTTTAAATTATTAATATTAGTTAGTGAGTGAAATAAATTTATTTTTTATTCTTTTAGATATTATATTTAATCATAAGTATATATTTTTTTAATATATGAGATTTTTGAAAAGACATATTTATAAGGACAAAATTAATATTTTATTTATATTTTGTTAAAAAATAAATAAAAATATATATGAAGAACTTAAATTTTTTTAAAAAATAATATTAAAAATTAAACTTTATAGAAATATATTTAATATTCAATATGTTAATAAAGACTTAATATGAAATTAATCTTTTATTTTAATCTAACTATCTAACCTTTAAAAAATTTGAATTGAATCAATTACTAACTCTTTAACTCTAGCTTATCTTTACAAACATAATTAATATATTTTATAAAATTTATCTAAGTATAAACTTATTAAAATAACTAACGAGATTGTTACTAAATTAAAAACTTTAAATGTCTAAAAATCAGAATCTGTAACGACCCGGCCCACTAACAATAATAACTCGTTGGGCCCAAATCACAGCCCAAAATGCTTAAGCCCAATTATTATTACTAGTGTCCATGTCTCATATAAACCCAATCACAATTCCATCCACATCCGATGTGGGACTATTGGGGGCGTCAGACGCCCCCAATAGTCCCACATCGGATGTGGATGGAATTGTGATTGGGTTTATATGAGACATGGACACTAGTAATAATAACTGGGCTTAAGCATTTTGGGCTGTGGTTTGGGCCCAACGAGTTATTATTGCTAGTGGGCCGGCGCGACGAGTCTCGGCTGAGCATGGGTCTAGATGACAGGGCTAGCGAGACGAGTCTCACATCGCCTGGTGATCTTGGGCTTCTGTGTGTGTGTTTCGGCTGATGACGTCTACGTCAGGCTTAAACGGGGGGAGTCTGTGACGCCCCCAATAGTCCCACATTGGATGTAGATGGGCTGCGCTGCCCCCAATAGTCCCACATTGGATGTGGATGGGCTGCTGTGACGCCCCCAATAGTCCCACATTGGATGTGGATGGGCTGCGCTGCCCCCAATAGTCCCACATTGGATGTGGATGGGCTGCTGTGACGCCCCCAATAGTCCCACATTGGATGTGGATGGGCTGCTGTGTGTGTGCCCAATAGTCCCACATTGGATGTGGATGGGCTGCGCTGCCCCCAATAGTCCCACATTGGATGTGGATGGGCTGCTGTGACGCTCCCAATAGTCCCACATTGGATGTGGATGGGCTGCTGTGTGTGTGTTTCCTGAGGACGTCAGGCTTAAACAGGGGGCGATGTGGATGGTATTGTGATTGGGTTTATATGAGGAATGGACACTAGTAATAATAACTGGGCTTAAACATTTTGGGCTGTTGTTTGGTCCCAACAAGTTATTATTGCTAGTGGGCCGGATCGTTACAGAATCAAATTATAGTACAATCCAGATAATTTCTATACATTCTTATCAAAATAAATAAATAAATAAAGTGGCAATATCATAATAACAGAGAAATTATCCATAAATTTTAACTAACAAGCCAACCATTTGTATAACCCACACAAAAGCTCTCGGTCTATTTATAGGTGCATTTAATAATAAAATAAAGACTAAAATATAAAAAATTTATTATAAATATTTATTTTTTAACTTTTTTTTTCTTATTTTTAAAAGTTTATATTTTATGTTTTAAAAATATTAAAAAATATTTTTAAAATTACGGTGTTAATGAAGAATATTGATAAAATTCTGACGAAACCTGACAAAAATTCTATTTATAGATGCTTATTGTAAAAATTAATGAAATATTGACGAAATTCTGACGAGGAGTCAAATACATCAACTTGAATTTTCTTTTAAATAAAATATAAATTTTTGAAAATCAAGAAAAAAAAATAAATATTTTAAAAAAAGAAATTATATAATTTAGCCCAAAATAAAATAATAATATTTAAATATAAATAAAATAAATATATAATTAAAAAAAAATAAAAAATGAGACGTTGGTTTTGGAGCTAACCGCTAGAGGTTCTTTTTAACCGCTTGAGAGCGCCCTTGGCCCCTTGGCACACTTCGGAAGCCCTAAGCAGCCTCCCCAAATATTCCGCCCCCGAATCGGGGAGCTCCACCACACCACCACCGACCCTTCTCGCGCCGATACCTCCGCCGCAGGCGGCGGCGGCGACGATCGGGATCCCCGGCGGCGGCGGCGGCGGTGGGAAGTTGAGGAGCGCCTTCGCGCCGCGCATCCGGAACGCGGCGCGGTCGTACGCCGCCGCCGCCTCCTCCGCGGTGTCGAACGTCCCCAGCCACACCCGCGCCCCGTGCCGCTCCGAGTCCCGGATCTCCGCCGCGTACTTCCCCCACGGCCGCCGCCGCACCCCGCGGTAGTGCCTCCTCCCCGCGCCGCCCCTTCCCGCCCCCACCGCCGCCGTAGACGGCGCCGCCGCGGCGGCGGACGGGGAAGAGGCCATGGCGGAGGCCTCGCGGAGGACCTCGAAGAGGACCATGTCCTGGGAGTCGTTCTCGTTGAGAGGGAGGGGGCTAAGGCCGTGAGAGGGCTCCATGCGCGGCGATTGAGGTGAGTTTGAGCTCTCTCCCTTTCCTGTAGAAAGTGCCATATATTCAAATTTGGGGGTTGGTTGTGGAATAATAATATTTAGAGCACGAGGGGCTTTTGAATGATGGTAAAAGGTTTTATTAATTTGAAAGGGAGAAGAAGATGGACCAAAATTGGCCCGAACGAAGGTGGTGGGAAAGTAGCGGAGGTTTGGCTTTATTTTTTAACACCCCACCATCAACGCCTTCTATTCGCTGCCAAATTTTTACATGCACCAGGTATAAACATAAATTAATACAGTGAACCCATACGCCGGGAAGATTTTTTGCTTAATTTATTTTGTTTAGTTGTAACCAATATATATATATATATATATATATATATATATATATATATATATATATATATATATATATATTATAGAAATACTTATTTTCTTATTATTATTATTTTTTATACAACAATAAATGGCAGGATCATTTATATTAATTCTTCAAAAAAATTTAGATTGCATATAGTTAGAGAAAAAAAAATATTTTTTTTTTGTAGATATTTATTTTTTTAAAAAAATTTATATATTTAAATTTCACATAGTAAGAAAGGAAAATTAAAAATTTTTATAAATATTGCGCACCCTGTCATGGAACAGTTGTTGAAGCTAAAAAATTCTTAAATAAAAAAAATACAAAATTACTTTTATGTAGAGTAGGGCTTATATACTTTCAAAAATATAAATCTAACTATACTTGTTATTTTTTTACTATTGAATTTGTATTAATATTCGTGCTATTGTACTTTCCCTTCAATACAAATTCAATGATAAAAAAGTCACTAGCATAATTGGATTTGTTCTCTCTCTCTCTCTCTCTCTCTCTCTCTCTCTCTCTCTATATATATATATATATATATATATATATATAGGCTACTATCCTATCGGTAGTACCAAGACATTGGTGCTGTTAAGTTTTTAGCCTTTTAATTAAGAGATGTGCGGTCAGGATGATAGCGGGCCCCTAGAGTTTAATAAGTGGTTGGGAAAATAGAATAATCTAACGGGTGAAAATGATCAAAGGGGTAGATGTAATGGCTAAAAATTTGATAGCACTAAGTGTTTGGTGCTACCGATAGTATAATAAATGAACTATATATATATATCACGGCCCATAGGCGCGTGCACTGGGACCAACGAGCGCAGGCGGAGCCACGTGGCAGCGCGCCATTGGTCGGGCAGCTGCCATCGTGCTGCGATGGCGGGCCACGTGGCGGTGTGCCATTGACTGGGCGGCAGACCCGGTAGACGCGGCGTGCCGCATGCCGCGTGCACCTCGTCGTGCTCCCCGCATGCCACGTAGCGCGCCTCGGTTGGCGGGCGCCAACCACTGCGCGGATGCGTGGCGCACGGAGCGTGGGCGTGGGACGCGTGGCACGCTCCGGCGCTTTCGGGCGCTGCGCGGGGTGGCATGGATGCGTGCCACGTGTCCCGGGCGCGGTCCTGTGCGGATTCGGGCGCCCAGTTTTCCCCCTTAACCTGAATTGGATTTTTCTTGGTTTTCTTCTATAAATTGGACCCTTCATCTTTCTATTTTGGTTTTTTTTGGAGAACCTCTTGGAGCCCCCTCTTGCTGAGAAAAAGTTCTACAAGTCTTCTACACTTCTAGGATTTTTGGAGATCGTTTCATCAGCTTCTTCCCTGACTTCGCGAGCTTCGACGTACCTCCGATTGCGGTTTTTTCTTCGTCGACATTTCTTCCGCGGACTCCTCTGGGCTTACCCTTTGGAATTTTAAGCTGAAATTTCAGGAGGATCTTCACGAGAGGTAGGCCTTCGTCTTCGGTATTTTGTGCCCCTCTCCGTTTTGGCTTTTTGTGGGGTTTTACAGCACATCTTTGGACCCCTCTTTTACTGTAGTATTTTTTGGACAGCGGAAAGTTTTTATGCATTTTCTCAGCTTTCGGTTGGCGGATTTGGATGTTTAAGGACTCGATCTCCATCTAGACTTCGAGAGGAATACAGTCGTACCTTTCTTGGATTTTTCTGAAGTCAATTCGAGGGTGAACTTTTCCTGTCTTTGGAGCTCTATGACAGGGTTATGGTGCTGAAATCTGCGTTTGAACTCATCGCGACATTCGGCTTTGTATTTCAGTTTTCGCTGGGAATTTGGACTGTTGCTGAGAAAGTAAAAATTGGAACTCCTTCTTACGATCAAGGTGAGTATCTTTCTTTTTGGTTCCGGGTAAAAATTGTGTACGGTTTGGCTTCTACACACCGTTGATGCGCACGCTGAATTTTGTAGTGGACCGTTTGAGCAACACTTGGTATTTTGAGCACCGTCGTTTGTCCGGGAGGAGTTTTTTGGAGCTTTTAGGTTCGTTGGAACTCGTGAAACGCGCACATTTAGTTTCAGCTAGTTTGGACCCCAGATCAGCACATTCCAGGTGGGTTGGATTTCCTCCAAAATTAGCGGGCGGCGTACTAATTCTATGTCGTAGTATGCATGCATGATAAGTAAAGTACTCCTTTTTGTAGACCGAGATGCAAGCATGTATAATAGAATTAGTAAATTGATTATTTCTTGTGATAATGAAATATTGGAACCTTGACTAGCACCCCGTCATATGTTTGTATATATTTAACCAGACTAGTAGAAAACCTTCACTTGGGCTAGTTTCCTTTATGTTCTAGACTTCCCACACTTTTGTATTCTTTTTTTCTGGACTTTGAGTTTCTCCTCGCTTGGATAGTGGGCCGAGTGGTCGAGATATTGTGGGATGCATTGACACTCATGCTTGGAGGCCGAGTGGAGTCTGGTAGCTAAGGCTAGATCAGGGCTAGTGTCGGGAGCCATTCGAGTCGACGGTGGTCCCGGGTCGTCGTGTATCCTCCGACCAGTGTCATTCGCATTGTATTCGTAGTAGTGTTGAGCTGGTGATAGCAGAACCTTAAACCCAGACTGTTGTTGGATATATACATGATTTCAGTAAACCAAAGTTTTTCCTTTTGAATTTCGAAGGATTGCCAGAGCTTGTTTTTGTTTGATTGGGTGAAAACATTGGCCCTTTGGGGTTTGGAAAATAAAATTTGTTTTAACTGATTTTTCTTAAAAAAGTAAAATTCATTAAATTGGGTTTCTCAAATCAAAATAATTTTCGGTAATAACTGTTATCTTTTCTTACAAACTTCCTCACCCGAGAGGGTTTGAGTGATCTGGGTTCTAAAGGTTGTTTTCACATTTGGGTCAAGAGCTATGAGAAGCTGTACCTGGAACCGGTTCTTGTTTGATTTGGGTTCTAGGTGCTAGTCTCCTGAAACTTTCAGACCTTGATTGGTTCTCTCCGGATGTTTTACCCGAAGGAGCTTATTTTCCCGAACTATAAGGGGTCGAAAACTTCAAAAGGTCGAGTCCGAAGTTTTTTCTTGTTTGATTGAGGTTCTAGGCATCGGCCTTTCGGGATTCTCAAACCCTTGCTGTGTCGGTCGGTTCTTTCTTGTCAGTGAGTTGGGGGTTCTGTTTTGGGAGCCGTTTGGGTTGACGGTGGTCCCGAGCCGTTGAGTGTTTTCGGCTGGTGTTGTTAGTGTTGAGTTATTGTTTCCGATCTGATTGATCGTTGATTTAGATTATAGCCTGCATGAGCCGTATGGAGCTCGATAAAGATGCGCGGATACTTCCTCGGTGGGGTCGCTCCCCTCGAGTGCCTCTCTGGAGCTGGGCCTGTTACTTTGCTATCACGACTTGTCGACGTAGTCCGAGCGGGACCCCCTACGTAAATCCCGTTCTAGTGGGGATGTGTGGTAGTAGGTAGGCGCAGGTTTGACTGGACCCTATGTCACAGTCAGTCTGATTGGATTGATCGAGTATTTTTACGTTTGAGTAGAAGCATATTATCATTTGTATCATTCATTGAGCATTTTAGATAGAGACATGGTAACAGTAGAGTTCATTTTCTGCTTATTTATCTTTTCTTATTGCATTGTTATCTTATTTCTCTAGTAGACTTAGTGGGTAGACCGTTAGTCTTGGGGACGGTACCCACTGAGAACTACTGTTTGATGTAGTTCTCACACCTGCTGTGGTGACCTTTTACCAGAGGCTTCTACCCTTGTTCCTGCTACTCTAATTGCTGCTTCTGCTGATCGAGGTAAAGGAGTCACGAACTAGTTCCCTACCCGTTCTTGGAGTGTAACGGTACCCCTTTTGAGATTTATAGTACAGCCAGCTAGATTTTTTTATATTGTTACTTCTGAGAGTTTAGTTTTGAGAGACATGTATTGTGAGGATCAGACTTGTACTGTTTTAGACTTGTATTTTATATCTCAGTAGTTTACTTTCCAGCTCTGATATCTATATAATTGTAGTATTATCTTTTGCAGATTAGACACTTCGCCTATGTGGGGCTTTCCGTATGGGCGACAGATCTGTTGGCGAGCCCGGATCGCAGTTTCGACTCTGGGGCGTGACACATATTTTTTAATCCAAGTGCTAAAAATCTAATAGTACTAATGACTTCGTACTATCGATAGTCCAGTACTTTTTAAAGTACAAAAGAATTGATACTTGTAAGTTTTCTATCGTTAGATTTATTTTGTTGACTAATTTCACTTTTTAGATCATGCTATTTCACCAACCATCCTCTAAACTCAAGAGGCCTACTATCATTCAAGCCCCACATTCTTTCATCTAAAAGCTAAAAACCTTCGAGCACCAATGACTTGGTACTTTTAAAAATATATGAGCTCAATTCTATATATATATAACTAGGCTACTGTATTACTAATAGGACTAAGTTATTAGTGCTATTAGATTTTTACTGTTGGATGAAAGAATGTGCGATTAAGATAATAGTGGGCCCCCTAAGGTTTAGTCGGTGAATGAGGAAATAGTATGATCTAAGTGGTGGAAATGATCAAAGGAGTAGATTTAACGGCAGGAAATTTAATAACACAAAGTACTTGGTGTGTGTGTGTGTGTCTATATATATATATATATAGTCCTTCTACTATGCTTGTACAATTACCAAACAATAATTGGTATTTGTAAATTTTCTACCATTAGATCTATCCCTTTGACTAATTTCATTCCTTAGATTATTCTATTTTACCAACCACTTACTTAACCTAAGGGGCCCGCTATCATCCTAACCATACATCTTTTTATCTAAGAGCTAAAAATCTACAAGCACCAATAACTTGATACTTTGAGCTCAATTATATATATATATATATATATATATATATATATATATATATATATATATATATATATATATAAGAATTCGCGCGATACGGCTGATAAAAATTATAGTAAAAACTTATAAATTAAATAAATAAATAAAAATGTAAAAAAAAAAAGAAAATAACTATAAATTTTGAAAATAAAAAAGTAAAATTTAAAGGACTTTTTAGCAACAGTAGAAGAGAACTATGTAGCATGTGCACAGTACTGATATCTGAAAACTTCTAAACCTTCTCCTCACCCCTACCATCACCTTGATCAACGGCACCGCCATCCCCGTTGTTGCCTCCAAGACCCTCGTCCTCCATCACTACTAACCCCGCTCCAACTCCTTTGCACCTCTTTCCTTATTAGCATGTGATTTAATCCCCCTACTCTAACTCCTTTGCGCCTTTTCCCTATTTGCATGCGATCTAATCCCTATCGCTACACACCCCGCGCCATCATGCACTGCACTGGCCACACCTGCCAAAAGTTCCTCATTGATGGCAGTGGGGACGGGCTCGACGACTCTTTCTCTAGCGATGGCGACAGCAATGACGGCCCCTCTAGCGACGGCGAATGCGACGATGTATAGAAAACAATGAGGAAGAGAGATTGACGTTGGATTAGAGTTTAGATTTTTTTTTGTGTGATTATAATTAAATGTGGGTGGACGGATTAATTGAAACGATCTTTGGCCTTAGCCAACTCCACTATTTATAAACTATATAAACTCTCCTACTAAGCCTACATTAAAAATATTCACTAAGCTCACTACAACTTTGTGAATTGTTCATGACCTTTGGCATCCATTAAAAATTTTGAAGACATTGATAGCAGCAGTTGTAAGTTTCTTTTTCGCTCACTAAAGGTGTTGGATTTGGACTTTCTTGACAGTCCTAAGAAAAAAGGAATTTGGATTAGAATTAAGAGAATTTATAGTGATTATATTTGAATGTTGGTGGATGTATTAATTGAAACGATAAGCGAAAGGATATAAAAAAAGAGATAACATGTAAGGAAGGCGAAGGGTCACTAAAAAAAAAATAAAATACAGCGGTTAAAGTTGGACTTGGACCTATCTCCTCAAAACGAGGAATGAATGTCATGTCAGCTTAAAGATTAAAAATTTATATATATATATATATATATATATATATATATATATATATATATATATAGTCCGGCTAGAATACTATCGATAGCATCAAGTCATTGGTGCTATCAAATTTTTAGCCGTTGGATAAAAAAATATGCGGTTGGGATTATAGTGATCCCCTAAGATTTTTACTATTCAACCAACCACCTAGTAAACCCTAGGGAACCACTATAATTCCAACCGCATATTTTTTCATCCAACGGCTAAAACTTTGATAGCACCAATGGCTTAGTGCTATCGATAGTATTCTAGTATATATATATATATATATATATATATATATATATATATATATATATATATATATATATATATATATATATATATATATATATAGAGTCCGGCTAGAATACTATCGATAGCACCAAACAATTGGTGCTATCAAGTTTTCAGCCGTCGGATGAAAATATGCGGTTGGGATTATAGTGGTTCCCTAAGATTTTTACTATTCAACCAACCACCTAGTAAACCCTAGGGGCCCACTATAATCCCAACCGTATATTTTTTCATCCAACGACTAAAAACTTGATAGCACCAATGGCTTGGTGCTATCGATAGTATTCTAGCCTAATTCTATATATATATATATATATATGCTACTATACTATTAATAGCACCAAATCATTGGTATTATTAAGTTTTTATATGTTTGGTGCTATCAATAGTATTCCAGCCTAGTTCTATATATAGAGTCAGGCTACTATGCTTGTACAAGCATCAAGCAATTGGTGTTGGTAAATTTTTGCCGTTAGATCTATCTATTTGACTAATTTCATTCCTTAGATCATTCCATTCCACCAACCACTCATTTAACCTAAGAAGCCTATTATTATTCTAACCACACATCTTTTCATCCAATAACTAAAAATCTAAAGGCACCAATGACTTATATTTTTAAAAATATAAAAACTCAGCTTTATATATATATATATATATATATATATATATATATATATATATATATATATATATATATATATATATATATATAATTTAAAATAAATAAACTAGTGAAATAAGAGGAACAATTATAGCCAAATAGAATCAGATGAAATATCAATAAAATCGATAGAATTAAAGGAAGTAAGGAACCATTGCAACCAAATGAAATCAAAGGTTTTCTTAATTACATGATCAAATGACCGTGGCATTACAAATGTCTTAATATATTGGCAGAGAAAAAAAAGGTATAGAATAATTCTTGGGAATTAACAGAAATACAAAATTGAAGATGAATGTCTTAATATATAGGGAATTTATGGAGAAGAAAAAAAATATAGTATAATTTTTCAGAATCAATAGGACTATAAAATTGAAGGGTGGATGACCAAAAGCGATAATGAATTGAATTTGAATTCATTATAAAATTGAAGCGGTGAATGGGCGAAAGCTGTGAATTCATTATTAATTTATTAAATTGAAGCGGTGAATTCATTATTAAATAATTAACTAATTAATTTATTAATTTATTTATTAAAAATACTTATTATTATTAATTATTTTATCAATTAATAGTTATAATTATATAACAATAATTAATTAAATAAGTTAAATTATAATTTAATTAATATTTTATATTAATTAATTAGATAAAATATTATTATTTTAAAATTATAATTACTTTTATTCTTTATATTCCAATCTAGCTATTTAAACGCTATTTTTTTTTTATTATCGAAAGCAACATAATTTTTATCCAAATATAAAATTAGTTTAATTCATACTTGTTCCTGAACTTATATTTATTTCTAAAATAAACAACTGTTCTGCCAACAATAGATATTACTCTCTCTGACTGTGGGCCCGTTTGGTAATGGGATAAGACAGAACTAGCTATTCTATGAATAAGTATAAATTACGGAACTAGTGTAAAAAAGCGTTTGGAATGATTACAAGGATAAGAGATTTTGTGTTTGGTATGAGAATGAGAAATAAGAGGAATAAAGAGTTTTAATTGGGGTAAATTACTTTTATGCTCTTTATGTAATAATGAGGTCAGAGATGGTGCCTAGGTAGACGTGGAAGGGTATTTAAGAAAAATGTAAGAGGGTGGTTGGGAAGAGTGAGAACAGTAATTCTTACTTATTCTAGTTATGCCGGAACAAACTATATCAATTGATTTCTAGTATGTTTGGAAGAATAAGAGTCTATTTTCGGTCAATTTTCTGTACATCAGGGGTAGGGAAGAATCTCTTCTTTTGTGCGTGTGCGGATTTCTGTTGGCATAAAGAAATTGGAGAGACGTGTTGGAATATGACTTCAAATATTAGAGAAAGCAAAAAAAGGAGAAAAAGACCAAATGGTGCAATGGACCAATTTGTCCTCAATAAGAATCTCCCCACCATTGGAGAACATAGATCCTTTTCTTTCTTTGAAGATGATACAATGCAATGAATGATTAAATAGTTAGTTAGATTTTCTATTTCTTTCTCTTTTTTCTATAACCAGTAGAGAATTAATTGCGATTAAAAAAAAAAATTAGAGTAAAAATTGTAGTCTTATTTTTGATATTAATTAGAGCATTTAAACGTATCATCTATACAAGTAAATATAATTTAAAATTTATAAAATATTTAAAAGTAAATTTTATAGTTTTTAATATCATCTACCTACTAATCATCCAATTCAAAAATCAAGAATATTGATTCGATATAAGATAATTCAAAAAAGAGAAAAAAAAAAATTGCTAGAAAATTTTTTAAAGCTGCTAATGTGAAATATTTTAATGAATTCCAGAAATTTATTATTAATAAAAGATTTTTTATAAAAAATACAAAGAATCTGTTTGAATATATGAATATCTTATATGACATATTTTAAAAAAGGGTTAATTGCATATATGTCCCTCCAAATTTGTCGAATTGTAAATATATCCCTGCAAAATTCAACTTTTCATATTTATCCCTTCAAAAATTCAAAGTTCTTCAAATATGCCCCTCTGGTTAATCCCCGTTTGGAATTTGTTTATTTTTTAACAGATTCGATGTGAAATGACTTTTTTGCCCCCTTACAAATATATCCCTCCAAAAGTAATACCATTATACTTGTTACAAAAATGCCCCTCTCCAAAAATCATAAAATTCTATCATCAAAATAATCCTTTTTTTTTTAATATGGAAAGGGTAAATATGTAAATTCAATTTTTAATCTAACTAGGGTTAAGCATTTAACCTAGGGTTAAATCAACTTTTTTAACGGAGATGGACGGTAGGGACATATTTGAATAACGGTGGATTTTTGAAGGAATAAATATGAAAAGTTGAATTTTGTAGGGATATATTTGTAATTTGATATATTTGTAGGGACATGTATGCAATTAACCCTTTAAAAAATTTAATTTTTTTAATATTCAGTAGATAAAGAGTATGATCAAATGTCTATAATAAAATATTACATTAAACCTTCAAATTATTTATTTAAAATTTAAAATAAAATAAATTATCTTATAAATAAATATTTATTATCTTACTAAATCATAAAAGCTACAGCCTCTCTAGAAACAATGGCTTTCAGTTATATATATAATATAAAAATTTTCATTCCAGAAATATTGCCATCAGGCGTCCAAGCACGGCAAGACAGAAGCTTCTAGAACCCTGATTAGAGCTTACCAAAAATCCAAAGTGGCCAGTTGAGAAACTGGGAGATTCCAAGTGGTCTTTGACTCTACGCATAAATCTAAGAAAAATATTTGGTGCACTTTAGTTTTAAATATTTTATTATATTATTGATAGGTTGGCACTAAATATATATTCTGTTATCTCTATATTCAAAATTTGGTGTAGATTCTACGCACCATCCATTCAAGGGTGAAAGCTTCTCCTCCCATGGTGCACTTTAGTTTTAAATATTTTATTATATTATTGATAGGTTGGCACTAAATATATATTCTGTTATCTCTATATTCAAAATTGGGTGTAGATCCTACGCACCATCCATTCAAGGGTGAAAGCTTCTCCTCCCATCATATATATATATATATATATATATATATATGGGATAATTGCCTGTGTACCTCTGAAATATGAAGAAATATCTAATTTACCCCTCTTATTTTTTTCTTTCCAATATACCCTTCATACGTTCCACCGTTATTAAAAATACCCCTACTGTTTCCCTTTGTTAAGTTAACTAGGGTTAAACTAGAGTTAAATAATAATCGGAGTTGAAAACTATCAGATATACCTATTTTGCCCGGGTTTAGGGTTTAGGGTTTAGGATTTTTAGGGTTTTAGAGTTTAGGGTTTAGGGTTTTAGGGTTTAGGATTTAGGGTTTTTTAGGGTTTAGGGTTTAGGGTTTAGGGTTTTTAGGGTTTAGGGTTTAGGGTTTTTTAGGGTTTTAGGGTTTAGGGTTTAGGGTTTAGGGTTTTAGGGTTTAGGGTTTAGGGTTTTAGGGTTTTAGGGTTTAGGGTTTAGGGGTTTAGGGTTTTAGGGTTTAGGGTTTAGGGTATATTTGAAAGGGCAAAATAGTAATTACACACAGATAACGGCAGGTCCAAACGGTACACTAACAGAGTTTAACTTCAGGGATATTTTGGAAAGAAGTTGGAACGTAAGAAGGGTAGTTTTAATATTAGCCTTCTAGAGGGGTAAATCTGAAAACAGAGAAATTTTTAAGGGTATGTAAGAAATTGCCCATATATATATATAATATATATATATATATATATATATATATATAATATATATATATAATATATTATATATATATATATATATATATATTAGAATTAAAAATTTATTATATTATTAATAATATTATGATGCAGAATTATATTTAAAGAGAGTTTGTTGAGTCATTTTTTATTTATTTGAATTAATTTTATATCAACGTTGATTAAGTCGTTTAGATTTTTTTTTAAAAAAAATTATATTTATAATTTCGTTTTAATCATTTATTTTTAAGATTTTTAGAATTTATGATGTGAAATTTTTTTAAAAAATTAGAGATATAGATTTGGAAATTTTAAATTAGATTTAGATATATTTATTTTTTAAAAAATAAAATTATAAAATTTAATTAGAATTAAATTTTGATTTATTATAAATAGCCTTAATATCTAAAATTAGAATTAAAATTTGATTTATTATAAATAGTCTGATATCTATTATAAAAAAAAAAAAAATTAATTAATAAAAAATTATTTTAAATTTATGTAATTTTTCTTCGTATTTGTGTAATTTTTTTCTTTTTTTTTTATCATATTTATTATATTTGCGACTTATTTTTTTCAATTTACATCATATTATATTTGTACCAGATGGGTATATATAAATGTACACCTTATTTGAGGTGTACATCTTACACTTCTATCATTTTAGAATAAAATAAATTTTACTCATTATTTTGAAATGACATATAAATAAATACTCATTTTAAAATATGCTTAAATATAAAATATACACTAAATAAAATATATAGATAGCATCAGCCGTAGCAGATTGGCTAGCAATAAATACTAGTCTCGTCTGGTGGCGCGGTAAACAGAATGATGTGGTCAACGATGAGATTGTTCTACACACAGTGGGCCCGTGAACTATTTGCTTACAGAAAAAAAGCAATCCTATCCATACCAGGGAAGGACTTTTAAAAATTCGAATCCGAATCAAATCCAACTATTAAATTCGAATTCGAATTCAACTTTTAAATTCGAATTCAAATTTGAATTCGATAAATTTTAAAAATTTATATTCAAATCTGATTCCAATTAAAAATTTAAAATCTGAATTCGAAAATACAAATCCGAAACAATAATTTTTTTTTATCTTTACAATATTTCAAAATATATTATATTAAATTTAATTTTTTAAAATATAAATTTAAATATAATATTAAATATTTATATAGATATATATTATATAAGGTAAAATTAATTCAGGTTCGGATCGGATTCAGATCCTATCAAAATTCATATCCAAATTCAAGTCCGTCGAATTTTACTTTTTATATTCATATCCGAATCCATATCCGTTTAATATCGGATAAATTTATTTCGTTCGGATTCGAATTCGGATAAAATTTCGGGCATCTGTACCCATTGACATTCCTAATCCATACACCGCGAAAGGAGTGTGATGTATATTTTTTCCATCCAAAAATGAGGTGTATTTTACTGACTATTTCGAAATAATCAATAAAATTCATTCCATTTTAAAATAAGTGAAGTGTAAGATGTACATCTTTTTGGGGTGTACAAGTAGCATTTTTCTAAAAAAAAAAAATTATAATATTTTTTGATTTTTTTTTTAAAAATTAATAGTTTTATTATTAAGTATTAGTTATTACTTATTTTAATTTTATTACCTAAAAAATAATTAACTTAAATAAATTATTTGTGAAATAACAAGTTGATAAAAATTATTCAATTGTTAAAAACAACAAATTAAAAATAACGAGGCGTTAATTCGGAAAGAGTGTGTTTGGAAACAAAAAATTACATCCCAATCAACTTTTCACTTCACTTAAAAGGGATGTTTGGCTCCTAGTAAGTGAAAAAATGAAATTCAAATTTTATTATTTTTTATATAAATTTATTTTGGTGTGAAGATAAAAAAAAATAATATAATTTAAATTATATTTGTTGAAATATGTATTTACGCTGATATCGATTATATTGTTCAACATCTAAACTTTAAAAATAAAATAATATAAAAAATTTATTGAAGAAGAAAAATAATTAATCTAATACTTTATTAATAAAAAAATTTTATGCGAAAATATTTACAGTGGCCTTTTTCTCTAATTAACCCATACCTAGATATAAATCAAACATTTATTTTGGATAATTACACTCTAATTTTAATTAAATTTTAAATTAAATTTGGATTATTGTTTTCAACAATATTAAACTTTCATTTTAACTATTTTTAACCTTTTTTATCTCTAAAATACCGAACTTAAGTTTCACCACACTCAACATTTTCTAAAAGTTTTATTAAATATTAAAATTTAAACTTTACTTCATTTACAATAGATTATAATTAATTTTAAATACTAATAAAAATTTAATTATTTAATATATTGAATTTTGTGAGAGAATTTATTACTATATTTAGTAGGTAAGGGGATTCGCTTACTTACATCAAAACAAATAATAAAATTTAAAAAATTAATTATATTACTATTAAGTTATATCAAAATGAACAAGATGCCAAAAAAAAAATAAAAAAAATGATTGTATTAAATAAAATATTAAAAATAAATTAGTTGAGATGGTTAAAATCATCTCTACAATAACTAAAATCCGCCCTACGACTATCTTTTTTTTGTAGTGTTAATATATATATATCATACTATATGAACTATATCAAAACAAATAACAAAAAAATAACAATATTTTAAAAAACCTCAAAAACAAATTCTTTAATCCAAATGTCCTCTATGTTGACATCATACCTCTTCTAACCAAAGTTGCTATTTTTTATTTTATTTTTTTTTAAAAAAAATAGCACGCTATTCATTTCATTCGAATTAAGCTAACATGAGTGAGACAGTAAAGTCTCAAAAAGAAAAAAATAATAAAATAAAATAAAGTCGCTATTTTGCACCGTAAATGAAGCAGCGAGCCTGTGAGACATCTGTACATGAGTTCTGCATTTAAGCAATCTCTCCAAAGAGATCACAAAATCCACAAAATAATGAAATCCTCATCTGAGTTTGATCGAAAACAAAACAGTACCCTCAGAAATTCACAAAGGAGTTCGAGTTTGGAGGAAACTAATACACTTTCAGAGCACAGGTACATGGTTATTCCAAAATTGCCTACAAATGCATTTATCTTTTTTGATAGTAATTTCCATTGGCTTTATTACTATATTTGTTTTTGATGATGGAGCTTCTAAATCGACGATCGGTATCGTTGAATATAATCTAGACTATTTACACTATCTAAAAATTTAAATTTAAATTTTAAAATTTCAAATTTTAATATTTGAATTTAAAAAGTTAAAACTTCAAAATTCAAAATTCAAAATTTTAAATTTTAATTCCATATCTCAAAATTTTGAATTTTAAAATTTAAATTTAGATTTCAAGTTTAAATTTTCTAAATTTTTAAATTTTATAAAATTTCTTGAGAAAAAATATTTTTCTGCCATATTAAGCCAAATGCTCTTTTTTATAACCTGAAACAATTCTCCAAATCAAAAATTACTTAAGCATAAATCACTCTCCCAAATCTATGCCAAACAAAAAATTTGTCTATATTATCACTTTCTTATAACACAAAACACAATCCATGCACATAGGGGTGGAATTGGGCCCAGGCCTAAATAAGGCCCAACCTAATGGGCCATATATAGGCCGGACTTAGGATATCAAAATTATAATTTTAGGTAAAAATTCAGGCTCCAAATTTGTTTGGATTTATTTGGACATATCCAAGTCACCGGCCCGGCCCGACCCAAAATCCCGATTCATTACTTAGAGGAAGGTAGCATGCTACCCTCTTCGTTTATTTTTGAAATAAATTTAGCTGAAAATATAAAGCAACTAGGCTTCAAACTCGAGTCACGGATATCAACCACCAAATCTTTTGTCACTTACACTAAGAACAGTTGATTACCAAAATAAAATATTTAGTTATATATATAATACATTTATCCATAACAATATATATATATATATATATATATATATATATATATATATATATATATATATATATATATATATATATATATTTGAGAGAAATAATAAAATATATTCTATGTATAGCATAGTATTATTAAGGATATATAAAATTATATATATAAGAATATTTTATAAATATAAACTAAATATATAGTTTTCCTATAAAGATGTATTATCAAACTCTAGTCTTAAATGTATAAAAGTAAATATTTTAGTTTAGTTTAATATAAAATAAAAATATATATGAGCTATGTGACAAATGCAAAAAGTGGGTCTCAATAAAGCCCGAAGCGTATTGGGCCGAGCCTTAATTAAAAAATTGGGTAGAAGCCCGATCCAAAATCCAATTTTTTGGGGGTTGGTCTTGGGCATAATAGGACCCGACCCAAATCCGGCCCAGTTACAGCCCTGTATGCAAATAATCATTTTTTTTTTTTTCACTTTTTAAAGATTTTAAGGCGGTTGGTGTTTTTGTCTCAGTTGATCAATATCCTCGTTCGTTTCTTAACGGGTTTAGTTTTCGGTTGTCATCGCCAGCTACAGACAACGCGTCGTTTTCTTTTTCCCTTTCTCTCTAAAACACCCGACGTCTCTCTCTCTCTCTCTCTCTCTCTCTCTCCCCTCTCGCCATGCGAAGAACCTCCGTGGCGACGACCCATTTCTCCTTCTTAGGGTGATCGAAGCCCCGCTCAGCATCGCATCTAGGGCACCGATCTCATCGCCGGAGCGGCGGAGGCGGCGGAGGAGGCGCGGCTGCGGAGGGGTGGAGGAGGAGGAGGAGGAGGGGGAGGAGGAGGAGGAGGAGGAGGAGGAGGAGGAGGATGGCGTATAGGGCGGACGATGACTACGACTACCTCTTCAAGGTGGTTCTGATCGGGGACTCGGGCGTGGGGAAATCGAACCTCCTCTCCCGCTTCGCGCGCAACGAGTTTAGCCTCGAGTCGAAATCCACCATCGGCGTCGAGTTCGCCACCAGGAGTATCCATGTCGACGACAAGGTCGTCAAGGCCCAGATTTGGGACACCGCGGGACAAGAGAGGTGCCCTCTCCCTTTCCCTTTTCCTCTTTTTTCCCCTCTCGATTTGCTGCATCCGATCTCCCTGGATCGGTGTTGTTTGATTCGTTGTAGAGCTTTTTGTCGGTTGTTTTGATCGGTTTCGTATGCTAGGGTTTCAGATCGAGTGTGAATTTGTGGCTTTATTTGTTCGATCTGTTGTTATAAATGTTGATTAGTTGGAGAAATCGGGTATTAGGGATGAGATCTTTGGTAGGATCCTTGTCGCTCTATCTACAGCTACATATGAATTTGATATATGTCAATGAACTTTCCAAAGCGTCTAGATATTGTAGAATTATTTATTGATTCGTTTTATAGTTTTTGAGGTCTAGAACTCTTAGGAGAAGTGATTTTTGATCTCATTTTTGCCTAGTATTACAATGTTCATGTATTCAACTCAAGTTTGAGAAATTGTGTATTATGTCAATCACTAATCCGAATATCTTCCGCGATTTTTGTAGCAATAACTTACTCAGATGTTTTATTGCTGATCTACTTGGTCAAATTCAAATTGTTGTCTTAATGATGTTGCTTAGTTTGGCAAAAAGAGAGAAAGAATCGAATCGAATAGGACAAGGCAAAAGGATAGATTGATATTCTTTGACAGAAATTCAGCTTCTAAATGTCTTCTGAGATATTGTAGACCAGGAACTTCAGTGATCATATTTGTAGTTCTATAGGGAACAGAGGAAACCTATGGGAAATCAAGAACTCCTAGGTTTTAATTAGAGCGCAGTGTCACGGACTTAAGCTTTTCGCCTAGTAAAAGTTCGTGCGGCGCCCGCCTTCCTGCTCGAAGAGGGCAAGCCTTGCTCTCTATTTGCTAGCCTGGACCTTCGTGTTCTACGACTAAATGCAAAAGTAGAAAAAAAAGAAAAGAGTAGTGGTTCCGCAGAAAAAACTAAGTACTCACTCTACTTAGAAAATTAACACTACAAGAATACAACTCTCTCTTGCTCTTGTTGAACAAGTGTGAGTTTGGTTCGACCGTGACAGCAGACTAGCTAAATCGCATAATGACTTCAGTGGGAAACAAATTTTAGACTAAATTACAAAATCCTCTTGTGCACTCTAGCAATCTTGGGATAATTGCACCTTATATACTCCATGGGTTTTCCTTGGTATCTTATTTGTTACACATTCCCCATTATATAGCTGCGCAAGTACAGCAAGCCTAAGAAATGTTCGGCGGTTAAGATTGTTGGTCCATACAAATTGATATTTTAGAAGTGATGATCCATCTCAAATTCTCTCTTTCATTTATGTACCATCCGATGTTATTATGAGAATGAATAGTGATGTTCTTTACTTTCTTTGGATTTGATCGTGTTGCTCAAGTTGTAGCAGCATCCGATTATGATTCTTTCCAGGATACCCTTGCCCTCACTATTCCACTAACCAATGATCAGTTAAACAAAGTTTGTAGAGCGTCATTTTGGTAAAACCAACTTAACCCGACCTTTTACCTGTTCCCGTCTTAATAGATACCGAGCGGTCACGAGCGCATACTACCGAGGGGCCGTGGGCGCCCTAGTAGTCTATGATGTCACCCGCCATATTACATTCGATAACGTGGAGAGGTGGCTGAAGGAATTACGGGACCACACAGATGCCAACATCGTGATCATGCTGGTGGGCAACAAGGCGGACCTGCGCCATTTACGGGCCACGTCCACCGAGGACGCCAAGGCCTTTGCCGAGAAAGAGAACACCTTCTTCATGGAAACTTCCGCCCTCGAAGCATTGAACGTGGAGGCTGCCTTCACCGAGGTGCTCACGCAGATCTACCGCGTGGCCAGCAGGAAAGCCCTCGACATCGGCGGCGACCCATCAGCTCCACCGCGGGGGCAGACCATCAACGTGGGGTCGAAGGATGATGTATCGGCCGTGAAGAAGGTCGGCTGCTGCTCAGCTTAGCTCTTCTGACTCCGCTTTTATTTACAGTATATGGAGTTGTTATTACTGATGGATCTGACTCACGCAAACCTTTTTTTTGGAATGCACTGAGGAGGAGCTTTAGACACACTGAAATATGGGGGGAGAAAAATGTAAGGGTTTTAAAATCAGGGTTCTTTTATTATTCTTTTACATACTGGATTTCTTTTTTTTTTTTTTTTTTTTTTTTTTTTTTTTTTTTTTTTCTTTTTTTCTCTTTTCCACTTGATGTATTGTTTTGTTAATAGTACAGCCTCTATTGCACTTTAGTAATTGCTTTGGCTCGGACATTTTGTACCTCATTTACATTTAATTTTTGTATGGATAAATGATTGCTTCATCGCTTTTCATAGCTGTTTTCTGGCCGGACATAACTTTTTTTAAGGGAAAAAGTGGCATAAGAGTCTAATTAAAGATACTATGATAATCTTATAATATAATTATTTTAAAAAAATTTATTGTTGCAGTTATGTATAATGTGAAAAATTCGAATTGAATCCTATTATTTTTACATATATAATGAGTGTGAGAGAGAAGACTTTCTCTCTTCTAAGATGCTGTTTTTATTTGCAGATAATCTTTTTCCCTCTTTGTCACCTGAAAGAGGGAATGCAACAAGGAATTAGCTAGGAAATGCAACAATAAATTATCCGCTGATAATTTAGCATTAATTCTGTATTTGAATGTTGAAATACAAAACTATTCTAATGTGGTTGTAAGAAAGAAATTTAATTTTTAATATTTAAAATTTTTTGATATTCATAAATTAGTATAATAGTATGTATCATCTACGAAACAATTTTGATATATATCATCTACCAAATAATTTTTCTTATTCAAAAAATAATAATTTGAAAGTGGAATATATTATCCAATTTTAAATTTTGATCACACTTCTAATCAATCACATATATAAATATTTTAAGTAAATTATTAGATATACCAAATAAAATATTTATACATACATCCAAACAGGACTTGAAAGAAAATAATTTTTGCGGCTGTAATATAGAATTTTGATTGCAACAACACCGTCGATTGAGAGCTTGCTCCAATATCATATGTACCAAAATGGTCCAATCCGCAAATATATATATAATTTATTAACGTAGTAACTGTTAGATTTTATTTGGATTTGAATTTTCTAGGTGGTTCAATATTAATGGGCTTTACTTAGAAGCCCAAAACTTAGTCGATCATATGTGACGTTTAGTCCCACATTAAAAACTCATTACATATAATAATTATATTTATATATCTTCTTTCTTGATTGTATTAGTTAGGAGAAACTAAAAGTAATGGCTTTTTCTAAAAACCTAAGCGCGAGCCTGATTGTGAACCCGTTTGACTTTTTATTTACTATTTTATTATTTTTGATCTTAATCTTCTCCTAGGAAGTTTTTGGTGGCCTGCCCAAGAACCTCTTCGGTAAGATCCAACGACTAATCCGAAATCTAACGGTTGGACTCTGCCTGTCTTGAGGTGGGTTGAAGTGGGTTCTCTCTTAAGCTCTATATATATAGAGCAGGTATACATATACACTGAGCTTTAGTTTTACCTTTCACACTGAGCTTTATTGTTACCTTTCACATAAAATCACTGCAGATAGCCAGAGACACTGTACACGTATTTATAAAATACTGCCCAGAATACACAAGATTAAAGCATTTAAAATGAGATTCTGCAAGAGAGTTTAGGTACTTCCATACACACTGCCAGTAGTGGTAAAGCTCACTAACTAATGGCAGAGAACACGACGATCCAATAGGGCTATCAATTACTATTTTACAGTTTTCTTTTCCAGCTATCAATCAAATATTTAATAGAGTAAAGCATATGCTGGAATACAGAAATAGTTAAGATAACAGAAGAGTTCGAGGGCGTTACTTGCGGGCTTCAACCCTCTTCTGTTCTCTGGCTGGCAAAATAAGAGAGAACTATTAATTTCAATACATAATTTAGTGTAGTCAGAGCAACAACTAAAGAAGAAAAGGAGACACATCGAGCACCCCGATGCAGGAGTTTATGAAAGAACTAGGAAACAACAGTTGGTGTAACCTCCACACGATTACATGATAGGAAGTACAAATTATTTTAAGCTCCTCATGGCCTATGCGAGGCAAGAGACATTATTTGACATTCTTTGAATTTCTCGCTAACTGTTATTGCAAAAACTGGAGCTCAAAAACCCCTGGGGATCTGGAAATCCCAAATTGAGCTAGAATTTGCTAGTGCAAACAGTCGCGAGCTCTTACAACAAGAGCATGACAAATTTCATATCATGTAGTGGCAATCCAACATAAGAGAGACAGACAAAGGTATAGAAGATAAATACCAGCTTTTTCCTCCTCTCTTTTCTTTGCAGCTTCAGCCCTTTGCCGTCTTATCAAAGCAAGGCGCTCTACAAATGGATAAAGTAGAAGGTTATCTTCTTATATGCCTACTCAAGGAGCTCAGTTAAGATAAAACAAGTAGAAAAGAGTGATTCTAGACTCAGCACAGTTTACTATAAAGAAAATTCCCGTCAAGCACATGGCTGAGAAAACGCTGAAAGAAGGCCTTGATCCAACTGGCAACATTTGAACCAAAACAAATCAAGTCATTCAACCTAGCCGACCCAACTAATTGACGCCTATACTAGCAAACCCTCCTCACTACATGTGAAACATCAACGAAATTAATGCGACATATCAAGCTCTAAGTCAATTCGTAGGGCTCTTATCAAATTGAAGTAGCACATTATAGTTATAGTGATTGATATTTTAATATAGACATGGGTGAAAAAAAAAGGTTTAAAAGTTTTTAAGACACGTGATCATAGGATAACCCAATTTTGTGCCACCTTCGAAAATGGTCTCCTCTAAATGAAGTTCCTTTCACGAAAGGCACAGCCAATCTGCCTTTCTTGTTTTTAGAGGACAATTAACAAATATATGATTAGTTTTTCCATGCCAAAACTAAGATAGGACTCTGACGATAATGATTGATTATCATCTAGCTATATAAGGACTCCAATACAACACAGAAGTGAGGACAGGCATGCAAGTGCCTCTTCAACATTCTAGTGGATGATTGATTACATGTGCAAATTCATAAGCACCACTCCATACGTATTGTGGTCACATTGTGGAGGGGCAGTATGGTCCTAAAAGTTGAAATGCCTGAAAAGATATTCAGTTTTTGCAAATTCAAGAAAAAAGAGGATTTTTTTTAAAATTTTTAGCAGAAGAACAAACATAAAGGTTTGCTTGCCTAGAAACTTTTAAACCACTGAATGAAGACCATTTTAATGTAAAAGTCAAGTCACTTGCCATTTCTTAAACATAATGCCATACATTAGCACCATAAAAAAGAGAGGGTGAACAATTCAGACAAATAAGATAAGAAATCTTTGCTACTTTTAAGCAGACCAAGAACTAAAAGAGCTTTTCTAGTTTTACCTAAATCTTTTCTAGCTTGTTCTGTCTTTCCTTGCTCCTGAAGCCTCATGTATCGCTCGTGAGCTTTCTGTTTCTCTATCTCCTCCCTTCAACAAAGAGGTAGTAACTATATTACTAACAACAGTTAGCTTGTATGAGAAATAAAACATTATATGGTATCCTTAAAAATGTAATGAGATAAAATCCCAGAAAGCAGATAAATCACTATGTCTAGAACTCAGAAAAGTCTGGGGCAACTTCATTTGAACTTAATACATATATATAGTAATTTTTGAGTTTTGAACTTTTTCAAAGGCGGGATATAGCAAGAAATTACTAAGAGATATATCTATATAACATTAAATCTTCACCACCCAGGGAATTGCAGCATTTTATTGATTTAAAATTATTTCTTCAAAAAGTGTATCGGGTGGTTAAATAGAAAATATGAGATGGGATGGAGGAAGGTGGGAGTGGTGATAATTGCTGAAGTGGCGGCCCAGACCCAGGCAATCATTCCTCCAAAAGATGAGCCAGGTCTATGAATGTTTTTAAATGTTAAATATCTCAATTATTCAATAACAAGACCATAGGCAGCTTAATGACTTGTTCATTCTTATATCCTCTTTCATTAATATACTGAATCATATATATAAATTATCTTCAAATAGTTTTTCGATGTAATATAATCGAGTTTCTGACTGAAATTTCACAAAACATTATCAAGAGTATATCATAAACATTAACATGAGTATATCTTAAACATTAACTAACAAGACTAGAGATGGCTTAACGACTTGTTCGTTACTATATTCTCTTTACTAAATATAATTATATCATATACACATATATGTATATTCGTACTGGTTACTTTATATGCACCTAATAATTAAGTTCATACACAATTTAATTTCATAAAGTTCATATCAATTGTCATAGAACATTAGAACTTATTATTCCTTGTCAAGGTCATACGTCTGTAGCAATCTAATACTTCTTAATCATAAAATTAAGCTAGCGCAAATGATACAGTTTTGAACCTCTATATCTAGTTTGTTATATACATTCAATGGAATGGACTCTAGAAAGAATGGTCGTACAAAAGGCAAAAGTATTTCGTGAAAGTAATAACACAGAAAAACACACCTTTCACGCCTCGAGAGTTCAGGCGTTCTACCAAGCTGCACAGAAGTTCCAAAATTATCATTTCAGATGTATGTGTAACTAATTAAACTGCAGGAAATCAACAATATATTGATTTGGAAAAGCAGGAAGCTGACAAGAAATACATTACTAACAAAGTCAATTACATTTCATAAATAAAAGCAACAGCATATTGCTAGTATTCATACAATTAAGAGATCAATAAGCTGGCGACAGTGCTAAGGTCCTAGGGTAAAGATATATTTACAAATACTTTAAGAGATGGAGATCCTTCGAATAAACATAGTGAAACATATCTAACTATAACCGGGCAATTTTCTTTTTTTATTTATTTTCTCCCATGTAAACTTCCCTTGATTTCCAGTACATTATTGGGTCATGATCTTTCATAATAACTAATCATGCACATAATGAGTAAACATATAAAATGACCTTAAATTAAGAAACCATAAAGAAGATACAGGCAACAGCATTACGTTAGAGCAAAACAACTATTTAAGATTACCACGTTAGTTACTGTGTAAATCTTAAAATTACATAATACTAGACCGCGGGATTTTCATCCAATCTGTAGAGAAAGGAGAAATAGGTCAATGATGTCTATGGAGATGCAGCAGAGGAAAGCAGAAAAAGTGAAAACTTCTGGTGATACTAAGAAGCATTGCCTGTAAAACTAAAACAAGGAAATCAATTGTCCAACTTACATCACCTTCTTTGGCTTTCACCGTCTTGGGTTTCACCAAGTTTGGATTTTCAATTTCTAAAATACGCAGGGTGCCTTTCCCATTCTGTAAAGAGTATAATAACATAGACGCAATTAAGATGAATTCTCTATTGGAAAGTTATGCATGAAAAAACAGAAAGAAGAACTGCAGAGGCAACAAAAATATTATTAAGAAAAGTTCCACCTGAGAATCTTCTTCAGAATCATTGTCAGATTGCTCTTCAAGTTCTTCTCTTTCTTCATCTTCAGCTTGCACCTGTTGCATTTAGAAGGTCTTCATGTTAAGTGTAAAGGAGAATTAAACAATCAACAAGCAGGCTTCAACAACCAAACATGGCAAAAATCATGCCATAGAAAACATAAAGTTCACAATAATTGACAAGAAACCCATCATACAGGCAAACATAAATGGAGCAATATTAAATCATTACTATCATATATATAAATTCCATATCTAGAAAAACCCTTTACAAGGTAGAATCAAACTCTTACCTCTGAACACCACAGTAAAGCTGCTTAAATTAATGCTACATTATAATTAGCAACATGCTTGTTTGACAACAATAAACTAGAACTGCCATAGGTGATATATTTATTTGGGAAAACAATGTTCAAACCTTTTTAAAGGTGCGTGGGCGAGCTGCAGTACCAGCAACTGCAGTTAATTGAAGAGGAGGTAAAATTAGAAGTGCTTCAATAAGGAAAAAAAAAAAAAAAACTAGCAACGTTTAGAATGTTAGCACAGAGTAGTACAGTGTGAACATAGATTACCCAGTATGATAATCGCAATACGAATAAATCTACTTGAAGCATGAGCTCATATTGTTCACAACCTTGCTCCGAGCAATGGTTTTTCCTCCGAGAGATCGCATGTGATAAACTCTCTCAGTCACTCACTTCCTATGTAAATGTTCTATATTCTTGCTCTCAGATATCTCATACCAGGACAATTTCCATCCATATATCTTCGTGTGTAGATCAATCAGATTCTTTCAATCCCTATCGTTCACATCTTCTCAAAAATTAAAGGAAAGAGAAAAGCTCTCGCAACCTTTGCATTAACAAATAATTTCTTATAAATCATCCTAACAATTCCGTTCTTTCACATTTCTCATAGGTTCAAAATCAAAATCTCAGAACATTTGGAGTTACTCCATCAAAATCCAAAAAATTCACCCTCGGAATGAATCATCTAACACAAGTTTGTCACAATGGTTAAATTACTAATTTTCTGCCAGAATCGGATCAAACCGACAAAAAATCCGAGCAAAATCAACGAAAAAAAAAAGAAGAGAAAACAAAACCGACAATCTACAGCATCAATCTCTACAAATACAAAACCGTAGATGAAATGATCGGGAAAAAGGGGAGCGCTATACCCATCTCCTCGGGGGTGGAGAAGTTTCTGCGTCCCGTTGGCTTGCCCTTAAACTTCCCCCTCCCCATGGATTGAGAGCGAGAGAGCGAGGAGGGGGACGACGAGGCGTAGAGATCAAGAGGGTTAACGCTACGTTCGCGAGTGCGGAGGAGGAGGAAGTGTTGGTGTTGCGGTGTCTCGCTCCTCGCAAACGCTGTGAATTAACGCTACGTGATCCGCTACTGGGCCGACTCCTTTTATAGGTCCCGTCGAGGGGATCACCGAATCTGAGCGAAGTTACGATGGTGGCAAAAATCTGTGTACAAAATTGGATCAGTCCTCAAAACAGAGAAGGGGTGATTATTATTTATTTTTTTTGTAGAAAAAAAAAAAAAAAAAAAAAAAAAAAAAAAAAAAAAAAAAAAAAAAGCATGCTGTCCGTTTTATTTATTAAATAAGTGAAAAATATTAAACAGTTTGGTTTAGAGTCCGAATTACTTATGTTATCGGTGGCAAAAAGCATTTGATGCCATCAAAATTTTCATCATTAGATCTACCTCTTTAATTATTTACATTCTTTATATCATACTATTTTTTCAATCATTCACTAAATCCAAAGGAACCACTAACATCCTAACCATATATCTTCTCATCCAAGGATAAAAAATCTAATAACCATAGCATAGTAATCTAGTTCTATATATATATATATATATATATATATATATATATATATATATATATATAGAGAGAGAGAGAGAGAGAGAGAGAGAGAGGGGGGGGGGGGGGGGGAGGGGAGGGAGAGAGAGTAGAGCTTATATACTTTTAAAAGTATAAACACAAATATGCTTGTAAATTTTTTATCATTGAATTTGTATTAGGATCCGTACTATTATACTCTTTCTTTCTCCCTCTTCAGTTGACTTTACAACTGCACAAATCTCAATACAAATTTAATGATAAAAAATTTACATACAAAGTTAGGCTAGTGATTTTAAAAATATATAAGCTCTACTATATATATATATAATATATATATATATATATATATATATATATATATATATATATATATATATATATATATATATATATAAAGTAGAGCTTATATACTTTTAATACGTTTGTGAATTTTTTACTATTAGATTTGCATTGAGATTTGTGCTATTTTAAAGTCAACTAAAGAGAGAGAAAGAAAAAGTAAATAGCACAAATCTCAATACAAATCTAATGGTAAAAAATTTACAAACAAATTTTGACTGTGTTTTAAAAGTATATAAACCCTACTCTCTCTCTCTCTTCTCTCTCTCTCTCTCTCTCTCTCTATATATATATATATATATATATATATATATATATATATATATGAGGAATGATACATGTACACCCCAAAAATGGTGTACATCTTACATCCCACCCATCCAAGGGTGGGGTGTATGATGTACACCCTTTTCGGGATGTACACTTACCATTTCTCTCTCTCTCTCTCTCTCTCTCTGTCTCTCTCTCTCTCTCTCTATATATATATATATATATATATATATATATATAAATTGAAGTTCAACTCAATTCTACATAGAGTCCGGCTAATATGCTTGTATAAGCACCAAAAAATTGATACTTGTAAGTTTTCTGCCTTTACAAATATATTTTGACTTGTACTTTTGAAAGTATATATAAGCTCTACTATATATATATATATAATTGAAGCTCAACTCAATTCTATATAGAGTCCGGCTACTATGCTTGTATAAGCACTAAAAAATTGATACTTGTAAGTTTTTTACCGTTAGATTTACCCCTTTGATTAATTCCATCTCTTAGATCATTCTATTTAACTAATCTCTCACTTTGAGCTCCATTAATGCTTTTAAAAGTACAAAGTCATTGGTGTTGTAAATTTTTAGTTTTTGGATGAAAGAATGTACGATTAGTATGACTGTGGGCCTCTTGGGTTTAGCAGGTGGTTGGTGGAATAGAATGATCTAAGAAACAAAATTAATCAACGGGATTGATGTAACGGTAGATAACTTATAACCACCAGTGTTTTTAAAAGCATAATAACTGGACTCTCTCTCTCTATAGTCTCATTTTTTATTTTAAAATTTTTTAAATCAATGATCCGCACTGTTAAATATGATCTAGGGTTTATAAAGTTTTTAAAAATAAACTTTTATTTTTTTTCGACATCGTTTATTTAGTAAATAAATTATGTTAAAATGAACGGTAAAAATTGAACAATCTTTAAAATTTGAAGCTAGCACTTTTGAATTTAAGATCAAAGATATTGTTCTTGATTTAAATAGTTTAAAATATTTTCTACCAACATTTAAATAAATTTAGATTCTTTTATACCGTTAAACTACAAACTCGTCTTGGTAGTCATTAAAAATTAACAATTTTGAAATGATTTGATCATAAAGTAAACTATATTGAAAAAATATAAATTTTTTTTAAAAAAACTTTAAATATCTTAGATCAGTTTAACGGTGTAGATCGTTGATTTGAATACCCTAAGATCGAAAACTTTTCTATAGTGTCGAAGCTCCGTTCCTATAGATAATATAAGAGCCTAGCGCGCGCGCTCTCTCTCTCTCTCTCTCTCTCTCTCTCTCTCTCTCTCTCTCTCTCTCTCTCTCTCTCTCTCTCTCTCTCTCTCTATATATATATATATATATATATATATATATATATATATATATAACTATGCTACTATGCTATCGATAGTACCAAAGTATTGGTGCTATTAAGTTTTTAGCTCTTGGATTAAGAGATGTGTGGCTAGAATGATAATGGGTCCCTAAGATTTAGTGAATCGTTGGAGAAATAGTATAATCTAACGGATGGAAATGATCAAAAGAGTAGATCTAACGGCTAAAAACTTGGTAGCACCATATGGTTGGTGCTTATATGAAACGTTATGACTTTTCCTCTCCCTTTCTCTCTATTCAATGTATACGATTTTTCGTCTCCCCTTTTCTCTACACGCCAACCCAACTCAACCCGACCCTCCTCGCTCCCCTTCTCTCTACACGCCAACCCAACTCAACCCGACCCTCCTCGCTTTAGAACGGAGCATGTTGAGGTGCAGTGCGCGGGGTTGTTTCACCACCTCCTTCGTCGGTGCAGTGCGCGGGGTTGTTTCACCACCTCCTTCGTCGTTGCGGGTCTAATAGAGACGCTTAGACCGGATAAGGCTCAGGGCAACGGAGTGCGAGACGAGAAGAGTCTTTCGATAACTCGCCCGATCCTCTCTTGCACTCTCAATGGCGAAAATATATAATATCTTTATTTGTTTCTGAACGGTTAAGTTTAAACATATATATTGGTTATACATTTAGATTAATTTATTATTAATTTGAGATGAAATTTTTTTCATTTTTATATATTTATTTAAAAATTTATAAAAATATATCTTATTAATATTTTATTTTTTATTATCTATGTATTGCATCGCGCATATGCTTTTATATATATATATATATAGAGAGAGAGGGTATATATAAGTGTACATTTCAAATGGGATGTACATCTTACACCCCACCCATTTAAGGGTGGGGTGAATTCCGCCGGTCATTTCGAAGTGATTGGTGGATAAATTCTCACCCTTGAATGGGATGGGATGTATGATGTACATCCATTTAGAGTGTACATTTATATATACCCTTTATATATATATATATATATATATATATATATATATATATATATATATATATATATATAAATATAATCATTTAGTCCGGACTATCATATTCTCCGAAAAGCAGTCACATCCAACAATCTATCTTTCGATTCCTTCGCACTGTTTTGCAAAGCTTCTGACCCATATAATTGCTAGTGGAAGATATGTACTTGTTTGTTGGAAGATTACTTTATTCTTAATTATGCAAACCATCCACCAGACGGTGTTACCAAGTTCTTGTTTACTACCTTGGGCCATCCCATGTCATCCCTTTCTTCCCAGAGTAGTGATATCTCCCAGAGGTGATGTCTCGCTCAAAAGAAAAAGAGCAGGTAAGTTAAAGGTTTGGTCCTCACACTATGAAACTCTAAAAAGAAGAGGTGATTTCTCGCTCAAAAGAAAAATAGCAGGACTAGTGTGACCTTAAGAGCACGAAACTTTCATATTCTTAAGTTATTTTTGATAATTAAATTTTCAAATTGACAATCGATTTCGTTAGATTTGATCTAGCATATTAAGATATCTTAAAAATAATTGTTTTTAATTTTTTATTATCATTTATTTGATAATTGAAGGGACTAAAAATGGACGACTAAAATTAAAATTTTTATAAAAATTATGATACAGCACTAAAATTTTCGATCAGAAATATTTATTGATCTTGATGTAGATAGTATAAAAAATTTTCTATTAAAATTTTATCTGATTTAAATATTTTTATACTGTTAAACATAAAAACGATATATATCAATTATTAAAAATAATTGATTTTGAATCATTTCGATTACTAGATAAATAATAGTAAAAAAAATATAAAAATTTATTTTTTAAATATTTTAAACATACTAAATCAAGTTTAACATTTATCCTCGAAAATGACTTAAAAATACGGATGTCTTATACTTTTAATAGCACTCTAGTCCTACACTCCTACTTGGAAAGTTTTAAGTAAATATTATTCATATAGTATTAATGGTATTTTAAGATTAACTCTTATATATATATATATATATATATATATAGAGAGAGAGAGAGAGAGAGAGAGAGAGTTCGGCTATAATGCTTGTACAAGTATCAAGTAATTGGTGTTTATAAATTTTCTATCGTTAGATCTACTCTTTTGACTAATTTCATATCTTAGATCATTATATTTTACCAATCACTTACTTAATCGAAGGGACCCACTATCATTCTAGTTATATATTTTTTTATCAAATAACTAAAACCTACAAGTATCAATAACTTTATATAACTTTATATTTTTACAAATATAAAAACTTAATTTTATATATATATATATATATATATATGTTAGCCACATAACTCTATTTAAAAGTATATGGATACACTCTCAAGTGAAGAAGGGAAAATGCTTGATGTTTGTACCCTATAATATTATTGATGAGTTGGAATGTATACGAGGAGAGTTTAGAGTTCAGAGTGTACTATGTAACAATGGTACTTAATATTCAGTGATGTAATAATGGTACTTAATATTCAGTTAGGGTATTTGAAATTTAGTAATAATATTTAGCGTATAATAATAATAATGCCATATCATTTACAATATTGTGGGAGACCCCAAACCCAAACGAAGTACCTGTACCTGTAGCAATGCTCAATAGAAAAAGAGTCTTAGGTAGAGTGTAAAATTTACATTTTATTCATTAAAGAAATTATATTTTTATACTAGTCTTATTAACTTTTATTAGTACTTAAATTCAAAAAAAAATTATAAATTTTTGTCCGGAAAGTTTAAAATGTGCATTTTAGTTATAAAGTACGCAGATTGTGTGATTCTCGACACTAATACTAATTTGGAAAACTCGAATGGTTAGAAATGAAGATTATATAATTATCGAAAATGATTAATTTTGGTAATATAAATTAAAAATTTTACCATATTAATTAATAATTATATTAAATTTAACAGTTTAAACTATTTCATACTAAATAAACATAGATTAATTAAGGATAATAACAAATTATACCATAAAACTTAATAATGAAGCTGAAACAGTGTCAATAATAATAATAATAAAGTTAAGGGGCCCTTTTCAGAATGACCCATAGTCAAGCTGCTCATCATGCAATTTCTTCCTTTTAACTATAGTAAATTGTAATTTTTGCTCAAACCTTTTATAATTGCAATAAAATTTTATAATCCAATTTAGATAACTAAATAATAATGATGTATGATTAATATTGGATGATGTTTTATTTGATTAGACAATAATGTATTATTAATAATATTGGACTATAACGATATTTTGACCGACTAGACAATAAAGTATTATACATTTTAATTCATTAGAAAATAATGCATTATACAAATTTATTGTAATTTCTAGTAGCGGAATTCGATCGTAATAATAAATTAAAACTATACCAAAGTACTACACCCTCATAGTTTGAGGACCAAAAGAGAAATTTAGCCAAACTTTTTTGATTCGAACTAGTGGGAAGCAAAACTGGAGAAAATATTATTCTTTGCTTCTTCGAGTTGAGAGTAGCAATATCCGAATAGCAAACAAATAACTAGACAAAATAATAATAGAAAATTTATTTATTTTTTTTTTTTTTTTTTTTTTTAAGGATTGAGAAGAATATGTCTAAACTATTTGTAGTAGACAAAAGAGCATCATATTCGTGAAATATCTACTAGTGGAAGGTAAAAAGGGGAATGTGTTCCACTTCAGGAAAAGATAAGAGTAGAGGATGTTTGAGGATGTTTAACTCTGGGACAATGTAGGTTTGCATTTTTTGGTTTTTTTAAGCAACTAACCTGGGAAATATTTGGTTCTCACCTCAAGTTGGATTTGTTAAAGCCAGATTGTGCTCCAGAGATAAGATGGTAATGAAAAGTAGTTTGCAAAAAAAAAAAAAAAAAAAAAAATTCTAAAATTCTGGTAGATAAAATCTAAAAGCTCTACTGCAGCTGCAATAGAAAGCTATTGAGAAAATTCTAACGGCAAAAGAAAACAATACTTTTTTTTTACCAAAAAAGGCGTGGATTAACCTCATAATGTTTCCACATGTGATGAAAAGTAGTGATTGTAAAAATCAAACCATACGGAAAGCGCACCAAGATTCTTGAAACCACAATTCAGACACTGCTTAGGATGGAACTTATATATTCATTTAGATTCGTCACAAGCCTTGTAACAAATAGAGCAGCATATACAGATGGACAAAACAAAACTAAAGAGGCGTTGGACTGCGACAAACAGTGTACACAGTAAAAGTTCCAGTATCCAACCTGGTGATCATCTTTAATCAGGTTTAAGTTAAGCACCAAGGACATTCTACTGTCAAGCCACTATACATGGATTATGATTAGCAACTTACCAAAGTATATATATGTTATATATATATGTTGCATTCGAGAAAAAAATTGACCTCAAATTCACATAGTAATCGGCTGACTCAAAGTCAGATAATTAGAAGGATGGAGTGGTGCTTTTCTTCTTCGAAGCTAATATATTGTCACAATGAGTGAGAATCAGATCCATTAAATCTGCAGGTTTTATGTATTCCCATAATACCCGCGAAGTCTCTCACTGGAATAGCCGTATGGGAGACTTGGCCCGTAAACAATCTCTCCATTTAGAGAAATCTGGTCCGGTCCATGATATGCAGTCGAATTGCTTTCTTGATTAACTAGGTTTGGAGCAGGATGAGTACTTTCACCAATATCCTTCTGATTAGTTTTTGCCTTGTTGAGCGAACTACCAGCAGGTTTTGCTTTGGCACTTTTCTTGGCATCGACAAGCTTAAATTCCAGCCTGTACAATGCGAAGGCATCACAGTCGTTGATCTCGTACTCGTAGAGATGCCACTCATAGAAGGGTACTGGTTGCGGGTCCATATAGTATGACCTTTTCAAGCCCCCGAATTCCTTCATTAACTGCTTCCTTGATTCATGCCAGCCACGGCCAATGTAATCTGGCAGTGATCTTTGCTTTCTGTTCCCACTTTCGAATGCCCTTCTTGGCTTGTCGAAGAAAAGCCATTCTCTTATTGTTTCGCCTTCGAGAACAGAGAGATCAAAAAGCTCTGCAATATTGCAAGATAGACAAGCTGTCAGAAAAAAGTTTTTTTTTTTTGTCTGTATAATCTTTATACTTATCACAAGGCTCACAACATGTAAAATGTTTATACTTATCACAAGGCTCACAACATCTTTATACTTATCACAAGGCTCACAACAAGGCAAGACAGTGTTACCATAGACTCACCAACATGTAAAATATGAAATAAAAGGATCTAGATGAAAGAGTTCTTAAATAAAATATATCATATTTACATGCATAATCCAAGTGGAGAATTATCCAATTCATGGGAAAAATTTCTGCAAGGACAAGGTGATACATGTAAAATATCAAAAAAAAAAAAAAATAGTCATACATGAAAATTCAGGCTTTCAAATCGAAGATACGAAATAGATAATTTTGGGCCACATAGGTAAATATATCTCAAAGAAAAGATACGAACATACCAGGAGCATTCCATGGAGACTTCGCAGTTGCGGCCCCTTCACATACAGGGATACCGACATTCTTCCGTTGTGTTTTTGCAATGAGAGCGGCAAATAGAGGACCATCCTTAAGATCAATACCTCCAGGACGAATCACCGGTGCCATGCCAGGATGGCCTTCATTCAATGCCAGAGTAGAATGCAAGCTAATGCAGTAATCTTGACACCATTCTGATCCTTGAGCAGGCCTTGGACAGTCCCACAGTGCACATTTCGGCCCTAAGAATGCAGAAGGCGGAGCGCAAATCGTCGCAAGCAAGTCAGACATGTGGGGGAACGCATCACTGGTGTTCTGTTCAGAGGTGTTGATATCAAGGTATGGGTTGTGAGACAGCTCCTGATGCACATTGTACTGTTGATATTCCAAATGGGAAGAGCCGTCAAAGCAGTTCAGAATATTCTGGTTTGAATCAGTGTGGAGGTTGCTTTTGTAATCATCAGTGTATAAGAATGCATTTTCTGGGAGTTCTTGATTGACATAATAATTCTGCAAGTAAAGCCAGTTAGATAAATCATTATTTGTCTCAAGGAGTGAAATAGAAAACATGTCAATGAGCTGAATTGCAAACAACGAGATGAAATAAAATTACTAGTTATGTCTGAGAAAAGTAGCGACTACTTCCCAGCTACCGGCTTAATAATTCCAATAACATAAACTCATGAATGTGATTACACCACACAACAGAAGTCGCACTGTACGTTCGAACAAAGTGGCATAGAAGTCATGCTATGAGATGTAATCCTGTATCATTAACGGAATAGAGAAGTACGCTAAAACTATATAGATGACAATCAAACATGCTAACAAAAATGTGCACTTTTCAAAGCTACACAAAAAATTGAAAGCTTAAAACATCTGAAGCTAAGTTAACAACATAAAGTAAAATATTAGTAAATAAAAGCAAAAAATTCTCTGCTACCTATCCCCATCCCCAAGATCTACATTAAATTAGTATCAGGTCATCCAAATAGCAGCCAATAATATTTAGGTCTGCATCAACAAGTTTCCATCCTTGGGGAAAAGACTAAACCAACACCTGGTAGAATAAAAAAGACGCTTAATATTAATTTGTCTGCATCAGATTCGCATGGGGGAAGACCCTTGGGCTAACTATCTCAATAAATACACCGCAGTTGGTTATAGGCCTTGAGATTTTGGTGATTGCAGATTGTACAAGTAGTAAGCATGTTCCTCCTCACCCAAAATATTTTAATCTTTAGGGAGAAAAAACTTCTTTTCTAGTACAAATAGTCTTGCTATTATGTCCACTTTAGCTGTTGCAGCATGATAACAGGCAATTTCTCCGATTAAAGAGATGAGGCCTGTACCTAGGGTTGCAACTTAGGTTGGATTCAACATGAAACCATATTAATACTTGATCAACGTAATAAATAGACCACGCATATTGTCACATTCAGAGCTTTGGTAGGATTCACAATTAAGAAGTACTAACACGAGCCTTATTTAGGTTGCTTTACAGTTGATATTGAAACCAACACCACCCAACAAGATATATAACATTAGAAAGTCATCCACTAATTTTTTTATAAATAATTATAGGTCCAATTTATATTATTTTTAAATTATAGAAGACCACACAAGGAGAAAACCTAACAGTCTCTTTCTCCATGATTTACAGAATGCGAACAAATCCTAGAGTCCCCAGCTTTCGGTTTTGATTACACAAAATTCAATCAACCAAAACTAACCTGGTCCAGCATATCCTGATCAATCTTCATCTCAACTAAGACATATATTAGCACAACCCAAGGTCGGTTTGGGCAAGTGTTGATGAAAGGCCATCAGAGGGTCTGATTGCACTGGGTCATGGTTGAAGATGGCGTGTGCAAGACCAGGTAGGGGTCAACCTTCAACCTGAACCAGCCCACCAAAGTTGCATCCCAGTTTGTCCCATTCAATTTTAGACTGGTTCTATTTTATAACAAGGAAATGATAAATTTACTCATGCTGACAATGACTAATAGCATGTACTGTGTTCTTTTCTTTGTTTTTTGTTGATATCCAGTTTGTCAATCAATAAATGTAGATTTCGGCTTTCCATAGATGGAAACTGAAACCAGTATTTGCTGAAACTTCACTGAAGCTTTCGGCAGTAATTTAATCTCTAACCTGATTTCTTTCAACATGTAAACTGTTTAGTGAATTGACAATTGACAGCCAGCAGAACAAGTAGATCATGGCTAAATCAGTGGTAGCTTTGTTGTCCTTAATAGGAGGTTGGCCATGATATTAGTATCCTGATGGTTTCAGCATTTTTGTTCTTTAAAAAGGTCTCCAATTAATAATCCTTATTACAAAGGAGACGTAACCCGAAGACAAAATACGCTCTATGTGAGGATAGTATTTCACTAATAGGCAGAAAGAAAGATGGAGAGTTCAACTAACACTATTACAAACAGATAAACTCCATAGCCAAGTTCTTTGGACTACTTCCTTCTGGGTTTCAGTTTAATTACGAACAAGCAAAATCTACAAAGAAGGCATATTGAAGATTTGCCACCATATACAACAGAACACAATGACTTTATATTAGTTTGAATCAAATGTCATTACAGCATCCTGTATTCCCGTGTTCCCTGAGAATTTCTAGGTGTTGTTTGTTGATGCTTACACATGGAGAAAATTTTAAACGTAACCAAGTATGTTATCAAGATCATGGATTCTATTCTGCCAATCTCAACCTACATACTTTTACAATCAGCAAAAGTACTAAAAATGCATACTCTCTAATGCCAAAGGCCAATTCACATAATTAATTTGGCTAGCATTTGAAAGTGAGCATAACACCTGGCGACTAACAGCACAAATGGACCAATAATGATTAGTTGGCAGTCTATTTATGAATACCTATTTGTAAAATGCAAAAGATTTTTCCCGTATCTGGTGAGTCTTCTGATGAAATCACGAAATTCTTTGACACTAGAAAAGAGGACCACAAACTCATGGTACTTAATCCTTCTGGATGAATAAATTGACAAGCAAAAAATTGTAAAGAACAGTTCCTTTCAATACAACAGATTAAATACCTTATATAATGAAAAATCTCAGCATCATGAACAATTCACATTGAATACTACAGATTTAAGAACCATACACAGTGAAGAATCTTCAGAATCATGACTCATGCTGCAACAATTCACATCAGATGTTAAAGGACAATATCAGATGTTAAAGGATGACAAGAACAATGAATGAATATCATAAATGTTTTTAACTTTAAATAAGTCATATCATCCCGTTGCAATTTTTATTTTCTTCCAGTTACTAAATATTATACTTATAAAGTGTTCTCAAGCGAAAAGTGGAACATAAAGACAAAGCAGTTAATATATAGAAAGAGAATATGCTGCAGTGGAAGAAGAGAAAAAGACGAAACTTCTAATTCCAAGATGTCACCTATGCAAAACAAATAACCAAAGATAAATAGACCACATGCTGCCGATCAACAGCCCAAGAGCATAAGGCATAAGTGAAGGCCTAAAATAAAAGAATTTGTACCACAGTAACAAAGATATGGGCTGAATAATTGGATCAATTAGGCGGTTAAACCCAAGAGCATAACAAATTACCTATCACAAGCACTGTACATACACACTACATGTGTTACACTGCAAATTGGCTCTACATCAATTAACTCCACACATCCAAGCCAACACAAACCAAATGCCATATTTGTTAAACTTCTGAACATCACAATACAAAAGAACTGAAAATGAATTGCATATGCGAAAAAGCTAAATTACCACCAAAATGGGCCCCTGCCACTTGTCAGCCTCTAAGAAAAATAACAAATGGAGAACCATGCACAAAAGAGAATAGTTAAAGTATCAGATAGAGAAAAGTAATGCAAAAGAAAAAGGCAAAACTGATGAAAGCAATCTGATGAGCATATACGCATAAGATGGCGCCTACAATAAAAGAAAAGACTTTAGTAACCAATTTCTCGGTAATCCTATCAGACATGCGAGCTTTCTTGATTATTCTGGTTTATCTCAACCAGTTCAAAAATATTAACAAGCAGTAAAACATTCCAGCCCATGAATGTTTCGTATTACTATTTATATTAAGGCATCAGATAAGCTCCTGCAATTTCCCTCCAATATACCCTTCAACTCAGCCTTCCAAAGTTGTATACTCTTATTCAATAATCACTACCACAAGAAGGAGATGATCTCTCTTGTTTAAGTTACAGCACCAAGCCACCAACCAACCCTATCAAGGAGAATTGGTGCCATCATCATGCCATCAGAACAAACACTCAAATTACAAACAATATATCATGGAAGCCAGTTTTAAAGGACTTAATCCATCACTCCAACCATGATACAGTTCCAAACACAATACCAGAAATTGTTTAGATTCACCCAAAACAAGTACTAAAAGTCTTAACCTAAGCATTAAAAATAAAAAACACTACTACTTCAACACAAAAATAGCAAATAATTTAGGACAAACAGGGTATGCAAGCAATTAAAAAGGAATAAAAGGTGATCGAATTAACCTCGTGGAACACAGCAGTCTCCTCATTCCCTTGCACTCCCCCGACGTCGCGCTGCACAGCATCCTCGGGCTCGGGCTTCGGGACCCCCGCAGCCAACTTGCTCGTAGCATCGTCCTCCTCCTCGCTCAGCTGCAGCAGCCGCAGAGTCTCCGACGGCAACAGATCCTGCGAGTTCCCCTGCCCCCAGAACCGACTCAATCCACCACCAAATCACAAAATTAGGAGCAAAACCGAAGGAATCGACGGTGCTTACGAGCAAGGATGCGGCGGGGGAGGCCTCATTGAGCTCGGCCTTCCACTCGCGGAGCATCAGGTGGACCTGCTCCTCAATCACGGCGGCGTCGGCGGCGCGGCTCTCGCGCCTTGCGGACTGGAGGTTGGAGAACATCCCCTGGAGATCATCGACGCGGTTCTTCTCCTTGTCCTTGAACACCCGGTGCGACGACGACCGGTTCCCCCTCCCCATTGCCTCCGCCGCCGCCTCCGTCGCCGCCGCCGCAGCCGCGATTCCGCCCTACTCTCCTCTCTCAGCCCCGCCGCCGCCGACGACAACGACAGATCGAGAGCGGCGAGGAGTCGGAGAAGATGATCGAAGGAGAGGGAGAGGCGATCGAAACCCTAGAAGGCGAAGTGGAAAACAAGGATAGAGAGAGAGAGAGAGAGAAAGGGGAAGGGGCTTTTTTGATACAGGTGGGAATCGGGAGAAGGGACTTTTTAAGTAAGATTTTTCTCCTCTTCGTCTTCTGGGGGTTTTGCTTTGCTTTGCTTTTCTTTCCTTTTTTAAGCTTTCTTTTACTGCGTCGTCGTCGTCTCTTTTACGGTGTAGATCGCGTTGAAGTGTGCAGCGAGCGAGGAAGCAACCCGAAAAAGGGGCGGAGGAGGTGGATGCGGCAAAAGCGAAAGGAATTGGCGCTTCTCGCGCCGCACCGGCGCGCCACCAAACGCGCGTGCGGAGTGGTCCGATGCTTCGAGCCAACGGGCTACCAAACAAATATTCGCTGCTCCTACTTGTACACTCCAAGATATGCACATAGATCTTATACTCATCATTTTAAAAATTGAATCTCTCAATATAACACATACCATCTATAGCACTATTTCACCCTTAGATTTGTTATTTTAACCTTTCTTTTTTTTTTTTTTTTTTTCTTTTTTTTTCTTTTTTTTTTTTTTGATCTTTTTTTTGAGCGATCAATGGCTTCATACGGTTAATAGTATTCTAATTTAATTTTTTTAATATTTATAAAAAATTAATTAAATTTTAATAAAAAAAAAAATAATTTGATAAATAGTAAATAATAGCATAGGTATTGGCAAAGTATAAAATATGTATCCTACTTTTCAAGATAAAAAAATGATACTTGTACATTTTATTTTGGGTGTAGAATCTACACCTCATTCATTCTAGAGTGAAATAAATTTTACTGTCACTTCGAAGTAACGAATGGAGAATTCTTCATTCTTAGATAGATAAAATGTATATTTAACAATCAAAATGAGGTGGATCACTAGCATTGCTCTTAGCCCCTTAACTTTAAATTTTTTTATTTTTAAAAAAAAATACTAGGTTTATAACTAAGAAAGTTGAAATTTTGATGCCTCCACCTAAACTCTAGATTGTTTGAAAATAATTACGTAACTTTTAAAAATTTTAATTTTACTATTCGATCTTATCAAATAGTTTGATCTATCTTTATGTAAAGTAATTGTATGATCGCGGCGCATTCAGATATTTGTGCACATTAAATTCAATAGTTTAACTATGAACTAAAATAATTATAGTTTACTAAATTTTAAAAATTAAATAATTAAATAAAATAAATAATTAATAAAAATACATTGCACGAATGTATGAATACACGGAGTGCACGGCTACAATTTTTTTGAAAGTGATAAATATCTCAAATTGAATAAAATAAAAAATTAGGTAGTAAAATTAAAACTTATAAAGAGAAGATATTTCCAAATGACTTAAGTTCAAGATATTTGTATACAGTTTGTTTTTTATAAAAAGTTGTATATTGGGACTTTATTTAAGGAAAATTGTGGTAAAATTTCGTTATATATAATAAAAAAAATATAAAAAAATTTATTATATTCGTTTTCATCCTTATGAATAGATATATTTATGATTTTATTAAAAAAATAATAAAAATATACTTTTATATATTTTAGCCCCAACTATCAAAGGAGTATTTGATGGGTCTCTATACCAAATTGCTCCCAACTTTCAAAATTTTAAAATTAAATAAATTTAGCTAAATAAATTTAAAATTTTATTAAAATCATAATTAATTTTATCAAAATTAAAAGTTTTAACTATTTTTCAATAAAATAAATCAAATAACCAATTAGTTAGTGGAGGTAATGAATTTAATAAAATTTTATCCTTTCAATCAAACAATTTGGGGCTATTTCAAAATTTACAATAAAAACAGTACTTTCATCTCATTTTCCATCAAATATTCTAGGTAAAAAATATACGAGACCTCCTCAATTGTAGGCCATTTTGTAATGGTCCCCTCACCTTTTAAATTTTTTTGATGAAATTCTTCTAATTTTAAAGTTTTTACAATTAAGTTACTTAAAAAATTTTGTTAAAATTTTTATTAAATTTAATAACTCTATTAGTTATTAGTTGTTAATTATTTATGTTCCATTTACTGAAAATTAATGAAAACTATTTTGTTAGGTAAAATTATCAACGAATTTGATATCTTTATTTTTATTTAACTAAAAATATGATTTTAAAAAATTGACAATTAAGAGCTTGAAGAAAAAAAAAAAAAAAAAAACTGAAAAGACTATTTCGGAATAGTCTACAGTTGTGGAGCATGCTACCCGTTTTGTTTATTTTAAAATAAACTTAACTAGAAATGTGAAGCAACTAGACTTCGAATTCGGGACATGGGGTATCAACCATTAGACTCGGCGTGCCGCACGCTGCGTGCTCCCGCCGTGGACCGTGCCATCCACGTGGCGAGCACCAACCACCGCTCGGGCGCGGGGCGAACGGAATGCGGGACGTGGGGCACGTGGCGTGATCCGACACTTCCGGGCGCTGCGAGGAGACCGTGCGGATGCGTGCCACACGTCCGGGGCGCGCACTGTGCGGATCCGGGCGCCCGAATCCGCACCTTTGAACCTGAAAGTGGGTTTTTCTGGTTTTTTCCTTATAAATAGGGCTTTCCACCTTCCTTTTTGGGTTTTTTTTCGAAGTCCTCTTGGAGCCCCCTTTGGCAAAGATGATCTTCTACAAGTCTTCTACACTTCTAGTATTTTTGGAGGATTTTTAGAGATCGTTTCATTAGCTTCTTCCTCGACTCCGCGAGCTTCGACGTTCCTCCGATTGCGGTTTTCTCCATCGACGTTTTTTCCGCTAACTCCTCTGGGCTTACCCTTTGGAATTTTAAGCTGAAATTTCAGGAGAATTTTCACGAGAGGTAGGCCTTCAACTTTGGTATTTATTGCTCCTCTCTATTTTGAGTTTTTATGGGGTTTCTCGCAGCATCTTTAGACCCTTTTTGTGCTGAAGTTTTTTTGGACAACAGGGGAGTTTTTATGCTTTTTCTCGGCAGTTTGTTGGTGGAATTGGATGTTTAAGGACTCGATCTCCATCTAGACTTTGAGAGGAACGCAGCCGTACCTTTCTTGGATTTTTTTGAAGTCATTTCGAAGGTGAACTTTTTTTGTCTTTGGAGCTTTATGACAGGGTTTTGATGCTGGAATCTGCATTTGAACTCATCGCGATATTCGGCTTTGTATTTCAGTTTTTGCTGGAATTTTGGACTATGGATGAGAAAGTAAAAGTTGGGACTCTTTCCTACGATCGAGGTGAGCATCTTTCTTTTTGGTTCCGGATAAAAATTGTGTATGGTTTGGCTTCTACACACCGTTGATGCGCACGCTGAATTTTGTAGTGGACCGTTTGGGCAGCACTTGGTATATTGAGCACTGCTGTTTATCCGGGAGGAGTGTTCTGGAGCTTTTAAGTTCGTTGGAACCGTGAGAACCTGAGGAACGTACATGTTCAGTTTCAGCTTAATCGGATTACGGATCAATGCATTCTAGGTGGGTTGAATTTTCTTCAAAATTAGCGGGTGGCGTACTAATTCTATGTCGTAGTATGCAAGCACGTGTGATAAAATTAGCAAAATTGATTATTTCTTGTGATAATAAAATATTGGAATCTTGACTAACACCCCGTCATACGTTTGCACATATTTAACCAGATTAGTAGAAAACTCTCCCTTGGGCTAGTTTCCTTCATGTTTTAGACTTTCTACACTCTGTACTCTTTTTCCCTGGACTTAGAGTTTCTCCTCGTTCGGATAGTGTGCCGAATGGTCGGGATATTGTGGCATGCATTGACACTCGTGCCTGGGTCCGAGTGGAGTCTGGTAGCTGAGGCTAGATCAGGGCTAGTGTCAGGAGCCATTCGGGTCGACGGTGATCCCGGGTCGTCGAGTATCCTCCGACCAGTGTCGTTGGCACTGTGCTCATAGTAGTGTTGAGTTGTTGATAGCAGGACCTTGAACCCAGTCTGTTTTTGGACACACACATGATTTCAGTAAACCAATATTTTCCTTCCAAATTTCGAAGGGTCGCCGGACTCTGTTCTTGTTTGATTTGGTGAAGGCATTGACCCTTCGGGGTTGAAAAATAAAACTTGCTTTAACTTATTTTTCTTAAAAAACTAAAATTCATTAAATTGGGTTTCTCAGATCAAAATGGTTTTCGGTAATAAATGTCATCTTTTCTTATAAACTTCCTCACCCGAGAGGGTTCGAGTGATCTGGGTTCTAAGGACTGTTTTCATATTTTGGGACGAGAGCTATGAGGGGGCTGTGCATAGAACCTGTTCTTGTTTTATAGGATTGTAGGCGCTAGTCTCCGGAACTTTCGGACCTTCCTTCGTGGTTCGCGGTTGGCGGTTGAGTACCTCCGGCTAGTGGATTTAGTGTGGTTAGTTGAGTGGTCAGTTTTGGGAGCCATTTGGGGACGATGGTCCCGAGCCGTTGAGTGTTTCCGGCTAATATTGTTAGTGTTGAGTTATTGTTTCCGATCTGATTGATCGTGGATTTGGATTATAACTTGCATGAGCCGTATTGAGCTCGATAGAGATGCACGGATACTTCCTCGGTGGGGTTGCTCCCCTCGAGTGCCGCTCCGGAGCTAGGCTAGTTACTTATCTTTCGCAGCTTGTCGACACAGTCCGTGTTGGACCGCCTACGTAATTCTCGTCCTAATGGGGATGTGTGGTAGTAGGTAGGCACAGATTTGACTGGACCCTATATGGTAGTCAGCGTGATTCGGTTGATTGAGCATATCGAGTAGATGCATTTTATCATCTGTATCATTCTTTGAGCATCATATATAGAGACATGGTAACTGTAGAGTTAATTTCAGTTTTTTATTTTCAGTTATTTTTCATTGTTATCTTATGCCTCTAGTAGACTTAGTAGGCAGATCGTTGGTTTTGGAGACGGTACCCACTGAGAATTACTGTTTGATATAGCTCTTACATCCGCTGTGGTAACTTTTTCTAGAGGCATCTACCCCTGTTCCTACTCCAGTTGCTGCACATGCTGATGGAGGTAAAGAAGTCGCGAGCTAGATCCCTACCTCTTCTTAGAGAGTAGCTGTACTCTTTTAAAGATTTCTAATACTGTCAGAGGATTCGATGTATCTTGTATATTTTACTTTTGAGAGTTTTATTTTGAGAGACATATGTATTGTGAGAATCTGACATTTACTATTTGGAGTTGTATTTTTATATTTTAGTAGTTTACTTTACTCGCTCTGATATCTGTATAGCTGTAGTATTATCTTTTACAGGTTAGACATTTCGCCTATGCAGGGCTTCTTGTATGGGCGGCGGATCTGTTGGCGGGCCCGGGTCGCAATTTCGACCTCGGAGCGTGACATCAATCTTTCACTATTTTAGGTTTAGAGCAGACTCAATTCGAATTCTGCCACGCGATAACATTTTCAAGATTGGGCTCGAGACTTAGAGCCTGTTTGACAAACTCCTTGATACAAAATGATAGGTCAAATTACTCTGTTTTCTAAAATTTTTTGTTTTTTAGAACTTTTTTTTTAAAAAAAATAGCCCTCCGAAAATTTGTATTTTCGAAAATGATCCTATAAAATTTATATTTGCAAAAAAGGCCCTATGGGTGCCAAATATGCGCCGCGTGTGCCGCCACGTGGGCAGGGGAGCCGGATGTGTCACAAGTTGAAGACGGGAATTCAATTCTCGTGTTTCCATCTGGAACGCGGACAACTGGGCGACGGAAGGGGGGAGGGTGAAGACCGACTGGAGCCACGCGCCCTTCGTGGCGGCGTACCGAGATCTGAGGATCGACGGCTGCGAGTGGGGCCCCGACAGCGACTGGGACGACGGCGAGGTGCGGCGCTGCAGCGAGAGCGGGTCGGGGGAAGGAAGGGAGGTACTGGTAGAAGGAGAAGGCCATTGAGGAGCTCACCGTGCACCAGTCGCACCAACTGCCTGGGGCCGTGCCCACCACATAGTATACGACTACTACGCCGACTCGGCCCGCTTCCCCGTCACCCCACCCGAGTGCACCAGACGCTGATTGATCGTTGATTGGGTCTCAATTCATGTGTTCAACTTGTGACATGTCCGGCTCCCCCGCCCACGTGGCGACACACGTGGCGCACAGTTGGCACCCATAGAGACATTTTTACAAATGCAAAATTTGTAGGGTCATTTTAAAAAATATAAATTTTAATAGAATCATTTTCAAAAAAGCTTTTTTTTTTTTTTATTTGACCAGTTTGGAATAACCAATTAAATAATTTTGTAATATTGATATTATATAATAATTTTAAAAAATACTCTATTCTTCACTTTTCCACCCATCCCTCCTTATTCCTTTTCGTTCTTCTGCCTATCACTTTTTAAAATTTTAAAATTTGAAAATAAAAAATTTAAAAATAAAATTAAAATTAAAATTTAAAATTTAAAATTTAAAATTCTAAATTATAAAATTCAAATTTACTATTTTAAAATTAAATTTATTATTTTAAAATAATAAAATTTTATGTTTAAAATTTAAAATTAATATTATAAAATTTAAAATTGAAATTTAAAAATTAAAATTTAAAATTTGAAATTTAAAATTTAAAATTTTAAATTTTAAATTTTACATTTGAATTTTTTAATTGAAAATTGAAATTTAAAATTTAAAATTTCACATTAAAATTTTAAAATTTAAATTCAAATTTAAAATTTTTAAATTTAAATTCAAATTTAAAATTTTAAAATTTAAAATTAAATTTTATATTTTTAAATTTAAATTTATGTGTTGAAAGTTTAAATTTAAAACAGATTATTTTTTAAAAAAATCACAATTCAGAACATAATATAATATTTTTTTTTACAGAATATTATATTTTTTAAGATGTAAATATATTGTAAAATAATACTCTTTTCTTTTTCATTAACTGCGCCCTTATACTTTTTCCGAGCTTCTGTTGTGACGCATCAAATGCCGTTCACAATGTACGGACGGCTCTGATCGCCTCTGATCTTCTGCGGGCGTACGATCCCTCCGTGCGGCCGGGAGCGAGCGCGTGGACGATGGCCTAACACGTGCCGACTCCAACGCCGCTTCCGAATAAGCTATTTTCTGGACCAGGTTCACCAAAGTCATCTGTGAACCGCCCAAAGGTATTGCTATCTATATGTAGATCTCCACCGTCCAAAAAAAAATCCATCCTTTCTAATATCCTATATTATTTTTTAAAATATATGATTATTATTTAACTTTTAAAATTTTTATAAGTAAATATTTGAATTTTTAATTTTAATAATTAAATCTCTTATATTTTATCGAATAGTTTAATAAATTTTTCTAATCGGTTATATTACACATAATTTTGTAAAACTTAAAAAATATGATTATCTTAATTTTAATTTATTAAATAATAATAAAAATTAACTAGTGATATTTTCTATTTTTAATTTTGATTCTTAAGTGTCATAATTAGAAGATAAAAAGTAAAAAAATTTATTTTAAAAATATATAAATATACATGCAATTCAATTGGTAATTTTAATTATAACGATTCGGTCCGCTAATAATAATAACTCATTGGGTCCAAAATACAATCTAAAATACATAAGTCCACTTATTATCACTAGCATTCAGATGTTTATATATTCAATCATAATCCATTCCTATTTGATGTAAAATTATTGGGGTGTCACATGATAAAATTTACCTGATGTAATTAGTAATTACCAATAAAACGTTCAGACCCTTTTTTGCAGAATTGCAACAGTGCAGGGGTATTTGTACATATTTCCCAAATTATTTTGTAATGCGGTGGAGATTCAACATAGAAATGAGTGACGTGGTAGACCGGGTCCAAGAGAAATTTATGACCCTGTTCTCACTCCTCTACTAAAGTACCCAAACACGTACTCTCTCACCTCCACCAGGGTTTTGGTGCTCGTCGTTCTCCTCCTCCTCTTCCTCCTCCTCCTCAGTGAGCAGCATCGCCTCCGCCGCCTCCCTGGGGTTTAAGCCCTACGTTCGAGCGCTCGATCCCGCGCCGCGCGATGTGGAGGAGCGGGAACCTTCGCCGGACCTCCGCCGCGCGGTGGCCGAGGCTAGGGTTCCGGTGGGCGTCCACGGCGTGCCGCGCCGTGGTGGTGCCGCGCTTCGGAGGGCCCGAGGTCCTCGAGGTGCGCGGCGCCGTCGCCGTCCCCGATCTGAAGCCGAGGGAGGTGCTCGTCCGATCCCGCGCCATCTCTATCAATCCCTTGGACTTGAGAGTGAGCGCTCCATTCTTTTTGGATCATCACTACTAGATGGTTTCAGAATTATAATGTTTCTTGTCGAAAGATCGAAAGAATTCGGTGTTAGATTCGAACTTTTATCAAACTTAGATATAAGGAGAACTTGTTGTGTTTCCAATTCCTACTCATTGATATAAGCAATATGAGCTATTACGGAAAATGCCATATAAGCTAGTGAAATTGGCATTACGTAGCACTAATGGTTTTGTGAAGAACACTAATCACCTCTAGTGAAAATGTTCAGATATTGTGAGAACAAATGATGGTTGTGTTACTGAATTCGGTGAACTTTTGTCGTCTCCAGATGCGATCTGGTTATGGTCGTTCGATATTTCGACCGCTTCTGCCGGTAATTCTTGGCCGTGATGTTAGTGGCGAAGTTGCAGCTGTTGGTTCTTCTGTTTCTTCCCTCACTGTTGGGCAAGAAGTATTTGGTGCGCTGCATCCGACAGCTGTGAGAGGAACTTACACTGATTATGCCATTCTCTCAGAGGATGAACTAACTATCAAGCCGCCTTCGCTGTCTCACGAGGTAAGTAACTAAATATTCCCCCCACTCTCAAGGCAATTGGCGCCTGTTCGAATGCATGAACATGCTTCTTGGCACATCTTTTCTGTCCACTCAAGGGCCATGTAGTAATTGGTAGATGAGTAGTATGATTGAATGTCTTCGACGGCATAGTTTGTATTATGGCCTCTTAAGTCAATTTCTCAGTATAAGATAAATCACCTCACAGGTGGAATGCATTATCCTAGAAAATCATGCTTGTAAGAACCTTGAAATGGACCAAACTAGAAAATCTTCGCAGTGTACGAGTTATCAACGTATAACCTGTTTCGATGGAGGATGCAGTGTTAGGGAAACATAGCTGAACTAGAATAGAGCTCAGTTAGAGAAACAAGTGCTTTTAGTTGCATATCCAATTTTTGGAGTTGTGTAATCTATTAATACAACTGACGATAAACTATATATTATCAGTTTGGCACTTAGTTCAATCAAGATTCTTACTCAAATTCATTTTCAATAAATTTTGAATTATGACTGGGCAATTGAAGTTTTCTATACTTCACTAGGTAGCAGCTGCTTATTTTGTCATGTTATTTTGTCGATATGTGAAGTTACGTATAGTTACAGAAAAACTTCTTGAAGAACTGGATTTTGCAATGTTGCAGGAGGCGAGTGCAATTCCATTCGCTGCTTTGACTGCATGGCGCGCTTTAAAAAGTACAGCTCGAATTTCACAAGGGTATGCCTAATGATACACCATTATTGGACTACCCCTAACAAAATGTAGGCAATGTTGAATGAAGTTTCTAATACTTTTTGGTAGTCTCTGTTTTCCACATAATCAATAGAAGGACATCTGTTTTTTTATTTATTTGTTTTATTCTTTTTTATTCAGTGCTATTAGTTTCATGAGTATGATCAAGACATGATATTGAATTTGTCTTTTTTGACTTGTTTAGTTCACAAGAATCCAAGACTCTAATGTGGATCTATTTAATTTTCTCAGGAAACTTGTCGTGAACTTTATTTTCATTAATTTAGCATCCAAAATATCCCTATACTGATCAGAATACTGGATTGCTTTATTCTACTTATGCATGATACTATTTGTCATGATCTATAACCTGCATCAAATCTGCATTGGAAATATCTCATGTGGATCATGCAAAACCAAGAAAATTTATTACTTGTCGTTAACTTCTATGCCTCCTGAGTTGGGCTACGACTCTATCCAGTATGAATCAAGCAAGTGTCTCTGTGATAAATGCGAGGCAAAGCAGCCATTCTTTATTTCTTTTTTTGGATGTCAATTACCGTCCTGCTCAAGTTACATAACTCCGTTAATTGCTGTTCTGCTTATTATAAGCAACGTGTTTGGTCAAACAGAAGCAGGTAAATGATTTTCTTTTTGCAGACAAAGATTGTTGGTGCTAGGCGGAGGAGGGGCAGTTGGACTAGCTGCAATTCAGATTTCCGTAGCTGCAGGGTGCAGTGTGGCCACTACATGTGGAAACCAGAGTATTGAACGAGTTCTAGCTATTGGTGCTGAGAAAGCTATTGATTATACAACTGAGGTAATGAAGCTCTTCACTGTACATTATTGTTTCTTAACGTATGTGACAAATTAGATGAGCTGCTTCTACATTGGAGCGCTTCCCTGTTAGGACTAAGAACTGTTTGACTTTTTTCTAGCATGAGTTCGTTCATCTCCTATCTCAGACGTCATTTTGTTTTGGTATTGATTACCCTTGTCATGGTAAGAAGCTTAAAGATTTTTCTTCGTATCATCTGTGGATTGTTAAGCATCAGGTATAATAAGTTCAAGGAACAACGAAGATAATACATTTGCAGAAGTAAAAAACCATACACAAGATAATGCACTAGAATTGGAATTACAATATACTGGAGGTTGCATCTCTTTGTTACTCTACAATTAAATCTTGTTCTGTCGTGTTTCAACAGAAATTGGCTCAGAGCCTTTTTATCTGATTAACAAATACACATTTTTGGTTGAATTTGGTGATTTTTCTACTTTTAAATGTTTACTTCCACTGGATTTATGGTGCTTTTGCATCTTTTGCAGGATATTGAGTCTGCAATTAAAGGTCAATTTGATGCTGTTCTAGACACTATAGGGATACCTGAAACCGAAAGAGTAGGCATTAATCTTTTAAGGAAAGGTGGACACTATATGACTCTTCAGGTAATCATTTCGCTGTTCTTAAAATTATTAAATGTTAACTTGGTATTTTCTCCCTCAGTTTTATTCATTTCTTATTGGATAGTTACATTTCAGAATTTGTGCCTATTTCTTGTGGTAGGGAGAGACAGCATCCCTAGCCGATAGATATGGATTGGCTGTAGGTCTTCCTGCAGCTACAGCTATTCTTTTAAAGAAGCAAATTCAGTATCGCTATTCTCATGGAATAGGTGAGAGCAGCAGCTTTTGCTTCCTGGTTATTTTATTTTTGATTGAACACGAAGTTCAGCGGCTAGAGATGACAATAGAGAGATGCACACTGCTCCATCGGTCGTCTTAAATATAATTACGGGAAAATGTTGTTTGTCTATAAATTTAACTATTTTTCCTGAAAATCTGCCTAATTCAATATGATCAGTTTCGTAAACTATAATTTATGTGTGATCTGAATTCAGAGTATTGGTGGACATACATGAGGGCGGATCCTGAAGGGTTAGACGAAATCCGCAGATTATCAGGAGCAGGGAAGCTGCAGATACCGGTCGACAAGACGTTCCCCATCAGCGAAGTAAGAGAAGCTCATAGAGTCAAAGAGAAAAGGCTCATACCTGGTAAGGTCGTGCTCGAAGTCGACTAATATTAGCAGAGTAGAATGTTGATTAGTACTGATATACCAAGCTCGCCCTACAATAAATAAATGGAGAAGATGAAGAGATGAAGGTACATGCGACATTGATTTTTGTTGTTAGTTGTAACCTCTCTTTCCTTTCTTTTGATATCGAAGTGTAATCAATTTTTCTCTCTTAATCCATGTTTCTGAGGTGATTAGACAAAAACCATAGGCAACTGCTTATATTGATAGATATTACAATTTGTTAATTGGTTAAACAACGCTTTGCTCTCACTCTCTCTCTCTCCCCAAAATTGAGTCTCTCTTTTTCTCGAAGCACAAAACATCCTTGTACAACAGTAATGTTTCAGATACATTTTCTTAACCTAAACAAGAAGCACCTTCAAAACCTTCTTATATCAGAATTAGAAGCGATGAATTTATGGTGAAAACGGTCAAAAAAATCAAAAACATGAAAGAGTTGGCTCTATGAAGTTTCACATCAATCCAACATTTAAAAAGCTCTCTGGATGCAAAGATACAACCACCTAACATTAGAGCTGCTTTTGTAAAATGATACACCAAAACTAACACTCCACCTTCAAAACTATAACACCTAACATCATATATTCCAACCCCTTTTGGGCATCTAGATAATTTTCAAATAAAAGCCAATATTGAGTACACAGATCATTAGAAGTCAATCAGATCATTGCTGCAAAATTACAACAATAGAAATTCCAACACTTGCAACTGTCAATTTCTTTATGGAGAATTTTCATCTGGTGAAGACCGAAAACCAACTTCCCTTTTACACTCATTTACAGATCAACAGAAGATGGTCATTGGATCCACCATTGTTTCACTTGTTCGAAGAAGTAATCAACAAAAAATTAAATCATATGAAGAAAAAGATTAAAATAATGCTGTAATGGTAAAGCAGAATCACCAATCCCAGCCTCTGAATTCATCAAACCACTGCCACCACTGGTTTACCAGATTCTGATGATTGGCCATGCTTATAGTTGAGAATGTTAGAAAGACCCCATCCCCGCGAAAGGCGTTCGAATTCGTTGATCCTCTGCTTCAGTAGCTCCACTTCTTTCATCAAATCCTCCTCCTTTTGCTTCATGCCCTGCCATGTAGATCAAAAGATTAATCACCTTCAATTTTTAACTACGAAAAGAAAGTTGTGTATATAAAAAAAAGAGTTGCCATAGTAAATCCCTTTTCTGTTAATCAATTCATTTCACCTAATTGGACTCAATAGTCCACAATAAACCCATATGACAGTATCCAAGCTAAACTAACCTTAAACTAATCTAACCTAGTTGGACTTCAATTACAAATTAAACCACCCACTTGTGTTTTAATTAAAAAATATAAGTGTCAATCGGTACGGACCGTACCTATCCGTGCCATACTATGCCAAAAAGAATCAGCACGGTACAGCATATTCTTTGTCGTACCCTGTCAGCAAATTCTCGGTACGATCCTGATCCTATGCCGTGAGACTTAAATCTTTATTTTTAATACAATATTTCACTAATAGAAGCAAGTACAAGAAGTCTAACTGCAATCAGTTTACCGAAGTAAATTATAGATATACGAATTCAAATGTAGAAATTCAAAAACTAGAAATAATTTCTTAATCTATCTCTACAGTAAGTTCTATGATAAACTTCTACTCTTCTGGAAGAAAAAACCACCTAACAGAAATTAGGCAGACATGATGAAATGCCATTATACTGAGAAATAGAGGAATAGATATAAACAATACATTACCTCAATTTCCTGTCTGCGTAGTTCTTCTTTTCTAGCTTCTGATCTAGCACTTCTTTGCACCTCAAAAATAATAAGCCCCCCAGCAACCTGATACAAGAAACAAGGTTATATATTCAGATATGATAAGTTTCAACTTGTTTACAGGCCGAAAAGAAAGATAACGAGGGGAGAAGTTGCAGAATCTCAGTAAGTACTACACTCTGTTTATGTTCTCACATGATTTAAGGCACACAAAGTGCACCGTTCTAGGCCTCCTTGAACTATAGCGCAATTTGAGTTCAGCATCCGATCTTTGAAAAAGATATTAGGATCATCTTAACTATCTGTTTCTGTTGCAAGTAAACCCGTTTAGAGGTGGTTTTTTTGTCACAAAACCATATTGTTCCGCTATCTCAAATTGCACTAAAAGTTCAGGTAGTTTTGGGGCCTTCTTTTCTGTTGAAACCAACAAATTTAAACTGAAACAAGAAGAAATGCTCACAGAATTAACTTTAGTTTCTAAGAAGCAAGCATAGTGCCACCCCACAATTGACAAACTATGGTCGCATAATCAAAAGCAACAAGTTTCCTATGATAGAGTTTAGAATATAATCACATTTACGTGATTTTTCTACCAGTTGAAAAAAAATTGAATAACACTTCAGTTTTTATCGATTACAAATAGGCCATTGAGGAAGGCAGTCAGGAGTGAAGAATACCGAAAATACGAAGACTTCCCCAAGAAGATCTACAGCAGCTTGAACAGCTTTCTCCTCATTGAGAGGTCGAATCTCAACATTAGTTGCATGACCATAAACTCGCCTTTGCATATTTGTTGTGAAACGATGGTTGGCCTGATAAAGCAAACATAAGAACATTATTCAGTAAGAACAAAAGGCAATCAAATCGCATGAATATTAGTATGTTCTTTCATTTAATAGGCACTACTAATCTCTATCTAAAACATCTGAAAATTAGTAGGAAATCAGAGTGGTGTACATAATCAATGCTAGTTATATAAACAGAAAGAAAGATTAACAATGAGTTAACCTGATTAAGATTTACTAACAATGACCTCTCCGAGCTATTTTCGTCATACCCCTTGTTAACCTGATTGAGACTTTGTTTGTTTACTTCATTTTCCATCTAAAATCTAATCACCCTATAGGAACTAGTATAACAAATGTATCCAACTAAAGATGAGCTCAACAGGAACCAACAAAGATCACCATTGATTAGATATTTCTTATGCTCAGAGAAAATAAAACTAAATCAGGCCAAGGGTTGTGTAACATTCAATCCTCTCTATCGCGTAAAGCCCTAAGCACTAATGTGTTTCTATGAATGGAATCAATTTTTCCCGATGCTTATCCAAACATTTCAGGCACAGCAACTATCAATGAAAACACACTTCAGCTCTATTTGGATGCATGAACTGATTGGAATTTTTTTTTGATTTACTCTATAAAGTATATAATATTTGGTAGATAATAAGTATGATCAAATGTTTAGAATAAATATCAACATTCAAGCAAATTTTTTTTATTATAAGATAAATCATCTCGCAGGTAAAATATATTATCCTACCAAATGATGAATGTCAAAATCCTTCAACGAGTAAAAATCAAGCTCCTAACTTCCAATCATATAAGAAAATCTTCATATCGAATAAGTTATAATCGAAAATAATTCTACCAAGAGGTTGCAACAGAACGGGATTTGATTCAAAAAAATCTCTTTCTATTTGCTGGATATACCACCGGCTTAGGGCTGTCAATGAGCCGAATTTGAGCGAGCTGGGGCCGACTCGTGCTCGCTCGTTTATTAAGCTGAACACGAGTGAGTTCTTTTAAATATTCAGCTAAAAAATTTAGTTCGTGTTCGTCTTGTTTATTAACGAGCTAAACACAAGCTTACTCAAGTTTAATTATCAGTCGTACTACTGGATGAAAAGTTGAAAGAAATTAAAATTTTAATCTAATAATTAAAATTTATAAAATATTGATTTCTTTATGGTTGAGGTGGCCCAAAATCAAAATAGTAAAAATTTGTATAATATATATATATATATATATATATATATATATATATATATATATATATATATATACTTTTAAAAGTACAAGCCAAATTATGCTTGTGAATTTTTTACCATTGGATTTGCATTGAGATTTGTACAATTATAAATTCAACTAAAGAGAGAGAAAGAAATAGTACAATTGCACAAATCTCAATACAAATCTAATGGTAAAAAATTCACAAGCATGGTTAGGCTTGCGCTTTTGAAAGTATATAAACTCTACTATATATATATATATATATATATATATATATATATATATATATATATATATATATATATAACGATCCGACCCACTAGCAATAACTCGTTGGGCCCAAACCACAGTCCAAAAAACTTAAGCACAATTATTATTACTAGTGTCCATGTCTCTTATAAACTCAATCACAATTCCATCCAATGTGGGACTATTGGAGGCGTCACAGACTCCCCAATCACAATTCCATCCACATCTGATGTGAGACTATTGGAGACGTCACAGACTCCCCAGGCCTACCCAAAATCACAATTCTATCCACATCTGATGTGAGACTATTGGAGACGTCACAGACTCTCCAGGCCTACCCAAACACACGCACAGCTCAAGATCACCAGGCGATGTAAGACTTGCCTCGCTAGCCCTGTCATAGGCCTGGCGATGTAAGACTTGTCTCGATAGCACAGCTCAAGATCACCAGGCGATGTAAGACTTGTCTCGCTAGCCCTGTCATAGGCCCGGCGATGTAAGACTTGTCTCGATAGCACAGCTCAATATCACCAGGCGATGTAAGACTTGTCTCGCTAGTCCTGTCATAGGCCTGCCCAAACACACACACAGCTCAAGATCACCCGGCGATGTAAGACTTACTTTGTTAGCCCTGTCATCTAGACCCAGGCTCAGCCGAGACTCATCATACACTTTTGGCTGGTTATTGGTTCCGATACCAAATATAACGACCCGGCCCACTAGCAATAATAACTCGTTGGCTCCAAACCACAGCCCAAAATGCTTAAGCCCAGTTATTATTACTAGTGTCTATGTTTTTTATAAACTCAATCACAATTCTATGCACATCCGATGTGGGACTATTGGGGACGTCACAATATATATATATATATATATATATATATATATATATATATATATATATATATATATATATAGAACTAGACTGCTATGCTATTTATAGCACAAAGTCATTAATGCTATTAGATTTTTAACTCTTAAATGAAAGAATGTGTAGTTAGAATGATAGTAAATTCCTAAAATTTAGTGGGCGGTTGGAAAAATAGTATAATCTAAGAAATAAAAATAATCGAAGGAGTAGATCTAACAACGAAAAATTTAATAGTATCAAATATTTTGTTCTATCGATAGCATATAGTAGCCAAATTCTCTCTCTCTCTCTCTCTCTCTCTCTATATATATATATATATATATATAAATATATAAATATAAATATATAATATATTCGAGGAGCGGCCTCTATCTCATGTTTGGATTATTAAAATTTCGAACCGAAAAATTCAGTTCGTATAATTAAGGCTCGTTTACTTGAGCTCATTTCGAGCATATCACGAGCTAGTTCGCGAACGGCGAGCTGGATTGCCGGTCCTACAACAGCCCGATACAAATCCTAACATGTCTGACTAACTAAATCCTCCCTCTCATCCAACATGGCATTGTCATCTTATCCGATCTAATCTAAAAATAACCATTCTTAATATTACACTGCGACAGCCGACAGCACGCTCAACAAAATAAAAGAAACAAAACCAGAAAAAAAAAAAAAAAAAAAAAAAAAGACAAAGCAGCAGCAAAATATGATAAAAAAAAAAAAAAAAAAAAAAAGAAAAAAAACAAACGCAGAGACAAAACAATCATAAGAATTACAAAATATGAGACTACAATCGAACAAAAAAAAAAAAAAAAAAAAATCCAAAATAAATTCAAAAGGAAGGCAAAATGGAAAGGTACCTGGGCAAGGGTAATAATAAGTTGGCGAAACTCAGGGTAGAGCCCGGCTTGTTGCTTGAGGCGAGAAGCGATGGGCTTGCTGAGGCTCTTCAGAGCAAGGGACCCAAGCTTCACCACAGGCAATATCATCCTCTCCCACTCTCCTAACCAGTAATATCGATCATATACTCTTTTGGGTTCCCCAATATAGTTTTCTCCATAGGAGAGGAGAGAGAGAGAAAGAGAGAGAGAGAGAGAGAGTGGAGACATAACATCTTGGAGAGTTTCTTGGAGAAGAGGGAATAGGGAAAGGAGTAGGAGAGAGAGGGAGTATCTAGGGCCATGGGATAAGAGGCACATCTCATCACAACTAATTCTGGGTTTGACTAGTTATATATGGTTAGAGACCATTCAATATAATTAAAATGGTTAATTTCATGCTGTTCCTTCAAATATATAAAATCTATAAATCACTATAATTTCTTAATTTCTTAATCTGGTATGGTCACACATTCTTAATTTAGAAGTGTGGATCCCACATACTTTTTAATTATTTTTTAAAAATTAATTAATTATTTTTTCTCTGATAATAATAATAATAATAATAATAATAATTATATATATATATATATATATATATATATATATATATATATATATATATATATATATATATAATAAAAATTTGATGAAAAAAATAAATTGATTTGAATTTTTTATTTTTATTTAAATATGTACTTTTATTTTTAAATATATTTTTATTTTTTTTGTCAAATTTTAAAGTATTTTTAATTATATTGAGATTTTTTTTCTATAATGGGTGAGATAATATTAATTTTTACTAATTGATTTGACAAGAATAATTTAGTTTGTACGATAAGTGAGATTATTATTTATACATCTTCTTTTATAATTTTAGTTTTTGTTTATTCAATAAATTATGTTTTTAGCTTTATAATAATAATTATTCGCCATAAAACACGATCATCATACATCAATTAATTATAAATTTAAAAATAATATATATATTTAATATTTTTTAATATTATTAATTATTAAAAACTAATATATAAAAATTTTATTTTAATAAAATTTATTCGTCGCAACGTGCGAGTCACTACACTAGTAATAAATATATTCCTACAAAATTTAATATTTAATATTTATTTTTTAAAACTTTTTAATTTGTTCATATATATCGTTCCAGTTATTGTCCAATAAAAAATTATATTTAACCATAGCTTAAATACTTAATATATCGCTATTCTATATGTTTATAGAGAGTTATTGTCCAATAAAAAAATATAGCTAACCGTAGCTTAAATACTTAATATATCGCTATTCTATATGTTTATAGAGAGTTGTATGAAATTAACCGTAAATAAAAATATAGTATAATTATATATATATTCAATAAATACAGTAAAACAATATTTTAAATATAAATAATTTATTGTACGTATGTAGTTGAGAAATATATTTATAAAATTTTATTACTTCCTATATATAATGAATTTTGTTTTAGAAGCAATTATGGAGGTGAACTTATTTCTTACTTAAAATTACTCTTCCCAACTAAGAAAACTTTAGAGATTGAATTCAAACACATCGAATTCAAACACATCGAACCAAACATCGAATTTGGATTCACATATTATTGTACAGTTATCATTGCATATAACCAAACAATCCCTACCTATAATGCTAGCCCAAAAATTATTTTTTGGTTGTAATCCTAATGCTCAATCATCTATAACTCACACAGTTAACTAAAAGCGTTTGATGGATAGTACTTATAGTTGTAAATTCAAAACCAATTAGTTTATATTTCTCACTGAGTTTATTTTAAAATAATTCTAAAATTATTTTTTGGCTACTAAAATTTTAAAAATAGTTTTAAAATCCTAGGAGATAGATTTTTAGTCATCCAATCAAACAAAAAAAATTTTTTGTAATCTTGCAACTCTCATCCGATGTTAATCTTGTGAGTTAGCCCAGCTCGACAAGCACAATTAAATTTTGGCCTGGCCCATTTTGATCAGGGTGAATGTGGACCGTATCGGCCGGCATTATCCATAATTTTTTTAATATTAAAAAATTAAAAAAATTGTATAAATTTTTGGATGAATAAATTGTATAATTTAAACTATATTTTTGAATGTACAAATGCCTTTTCTCAATACTTATAAATGCATGGTATATGTATGTACTTTTATATATATATATATATATGCATGGTAGAATACTATCGATAGCACCAAGTCATTGGTGCTATCAAGTTTTTAGCATTTAGATTAAAAAATGTGTGGTTAAGATGATAGTGGTCCCCTAGGGTTTACTAGGTGGTTGGTTGAATAGTAAAAATCTTAAGGAACTACTATAATTCCAACCACATATCTTTTCATCCAACGGCAGAAAACTTGATAGTACCAATTGCTCGGTGCTATCGATAGTATTCTAGCCGGACTATATATATATATATATATATATATATATATATAATTAGGCTATAATACTATCGATAGCACTAAGTCATTAGTACTATTAAGTTTTTAGTCTTTGGATTAAAAAATGTGTGGTTAAGATGATAGTGGTCCCCTAGGGTTTACTAGGTGGTTGGTTGAATAGTAAAAATCTTAGAGGACCACTATAATCCCAACCGCATATTTTTTTCATCCAACGACAGAAAACTTGATAGCACCAATTGTTTGGTACTATCGATTGTATTCTAGCCGGACTCTATATATATATATATTATAATTATAAATTAGGGCAAGTAGTAATGTGAAAATTTTGAAGGACTTAGTGTCTTTAGTTTTAAATTTGAGAGTTTGATGACCAAAATGCAACTGGGCCAAAAGTTTAGAGACGTATCAATTAGTTTTATTTCTATTAGTTTAATAAATAAAAATTAACTAATTGTAAAATATAATTAAAGTCAAAGAAGCGAATATTAGAAAATTTATAGTAGAGGGCGCAATAAGAGACGGCCTACAATTTGTACATTTCTTTTTAGAAAAATTTAAAAAATAATTGCACCATTGGTCCCTACCTCTTACATTTTCTTATATTTGATCCTGAACATTTTTCTTTTATTATTAGATTGGGTTCCAATCATTCAAATTTGTGCTAATTGTAGACACGAGAAACAACGTTGAGGGTTGTAAATTTGAGTTTGACGTAGTAGGCACGCATATGGAAAAAAAAGGAAGTTAGGGATCAAAATGATCTGTTTAATAAGTTGTGAAATTTATAATTTTTCAAGTTTAACCTTCAAATATTATCAATTATATTTAAATGAGTTAGCTTTCAATTTGGTCTGTAAATAATATATTTATGAGGTGTAGTGTATGAGATGTGCTTATACACTAGATGTGGGCAAATATATTATTAGATTATGTAAAATTATGTTTCAAGTCGATATCACAATACTCAACTCCGCGACAGGTTGAATATATTGAATTTGGCTCATCCAATCTTATTTCTAAAGATTAGGAATTATTCAGAAATATTTTAATAAAAATTTTTAAGAGAAGATCGACGACTAAAAGTGAATCGGAGACTCGAATGGACAGTAAAGATCGTTTTTATTAGAATAAATTTTTTTAGAGTTATATTAACTATTGTGATTCATATTTTAGATTTTAAAAATTTATTGAAAAAAATTTTAATTGAGAGAAAAACGTGAAGAGACTATGTGAGAGGGCTTCTAATAATCTAATTTTACTTCTTATATTTTTGTATCGTGAATTAATCGAAGAATGCATTGATGTGTTTTAATTTGTCTGTGGACGTAGGTTAACATATTGTTAGCCGAACCACGTAAATCTTGTGTTCTTATATTTTCTTACTCGTTGTATTTACTTAGTTATTTCGTGTTTGTTTTTTTACTATCGTTTTTATTTACTTTCATCTACGAAAGATTCTATCTTTACTGTGCTCGTGTGTTGTATATAGGTTGAGATGTCCTCGATAATCTCACGGCCGGTTCCTCTTTCATATTTTTAAAGAATTTTTTACTTGTTTTCTCAAATTTATTTTGACTTTTAGATTTTGATTTTTAGATTTTTTTTTTTAGCTTAATTTGATAGGGTTATATTTTTTCTAATTTACAAAAAATTATCTCTATATTTAGATTATTTATAAACTTAGAAGGGCGTCTATAAAACTATGGATGATTTATATTCGATTAAATATTTTGTTATTGACAATAGAGGGTAAAATTAAGATTTTATTTGCCATTTTGAATGCAAATTAGTTTGAGAGTTATTTTTAATTATTTTTATAAAGATATTTATAATATTAAATTTATTTAGAAATGTAGTGTGGAAATTTTTCATTTTGAATACTACTAGCCAAATGACCGTTAAAAAGGGATAAGAATGGGTTGGTGGAAGTTGAAGTGAAAGCTGTTGTAATAGAGACAGTGATAGTGATAATTGAAGTTGAAGTTGAATTGAAAGCTTTTGTAACGAGGACATTGATAATGAAAAATATTTTTTTTATATATTTTATCTAGAATGTATAATTTATACTTTATTTATTTTAAGATAGAATATATTTTATCTATTATTTTAAAGTAAAGAATGAATTTTTTTTTTGATGAATGAGATATAAATCTTACATCTAAGATGGAATGTATTACTAGCATTACTCTTTTCATCGATTAAAATAAATTTTATAGTATGAGAGTATTATTCAAAACACTTATATTTTTAAAAATAAATAATTATTTTGTATTATGTAATGTATTCTATCTTTCTCTAAAGTTTTAATTTCCAAACTATGATGACCTTATATATTGAGTATTCACATTAGAGAAAAATAATAATAATAATAATAAAAAAAACCTCAAATGAGTATTATCCACGATGTTTGGAATTTGATACGGATTCCGGTATCAAATTTTGTAAATTTATAATTCATTTCGGTAGTGACTGTTATTGATCCGGTACTTACTTCGGTATCGTTAGTTGAAATTTCATAACAAAAATATCAAATCAAATTTTTATCCTAATTAATCTAATTAGAATTCAGTTACAAATCTAATCAAATCCTAACAATCTCTATATTGGTTTGATTTGTAATTTTCAATCGCTGCACTGAACTTTCCACGCAAGTTACACTTTGAGCTTAGCACACCAAATCCTAATGGTCTCTATTTTGGTTTAATTTGTAATTTTCAACTACTGCACCTAGCTACCTCTGTCAACTCCGCGACAGATTGAATATATTGAATTTGGCTCATCCAATCTTATTCCTAAAGATTATGAATTATTCATAAATATTTTAATAAAATTTTTTAAGAGAAGTTCGACGATTAAAAGTGAATCGGAGACTCGGATGGGTACGGTAGAGATCGTTTTTATTAGAATTAAGTTTTTTTAGAGTTATATTAACTATTGTGATTCATTTTTTAGATTTTAAAGATTTATTGAAAAAATTTTAATTGAGAGAAAAACGTGAAGATGCTATGTGAGAGAGCTTCTAATAATATAATTTTACTCATATTTTTATGTCGTGAATTAATCGAAGAATGCATTGAGATGGTTTTATGTGTGGACGTAGGTTGACACATTGTTAGCCGAATCACGTAAATCTTGTGTTCTTGTGTTTTCTTATTCGTTGTATTTACTTAGTTATTTTCGTGTTTTTTTTTTTACTATCGTTTTTATTTATTTTCATCTACGAAGTGCTCGTGTGTTATATAGGTTGAGATGTACTTGATAATCTCACGGCCGGTTTCTCTTTCATATTTTTAAAGAATTTTTTACTTGATTTTTTCAAATTTATTTTGATTTTTAGATTTTTTTTAGCTTAATTTGATAGGATTATATTATTTTTAATTTACAAAAATTATTTCTAAATTTAGATTATTTATAAACTTAGAAGAGCGTCTATAAAACTATATATGATTTATAGCCGATTAAATATTTTGTTATTGACAATAGAGGGTAAAATTAAGATTTTATTTGCCATTTTGAATGCAAGTTAGTTTGAGAGTTATTTTTTAATTTTTTTTTATAAATATATTTATGATATTAAATTTATTTAGAAGTGTAGTGTGAAAATTTTTCATTTTGAATACTACTAGCCAAATGACCATTCAAAAGGGATAAGAATGAATTAGTGGAAGTTAAAGTGAAAGCTCTTGTAATAGGGACTGATAGTGGTAGTGATACTTGAAGTTGAAATTGAAGTTGAAGTGAAACCTCTTGAGGGTATTGTTAATGAAATATATATATATATATATATATATATATATATATATATATATATATATATATATATTATATATATATATATATATTTATTTATTTATTTGTACATCGAATGTATAATTTATATTTTATTTATTTTAAAATAAAATAAATTTTATTTATTATTTTGAAATAATAGATGAAAATATATAAATTTTTTAAATGAATGGGATATAAATCTTATATCTAAAATGGAGTGTATTACTAATATTGCTCTTTTCATCTATTAGAATAAATTTTATAGTATATATGAGAGTATTATTTAAAACACAAGTAGGCTTATACTTTTATAAATAAATAATTATTTTGCATTATGTAATGTATTCTATTTCTCTCTAAAGTTTTAATTTCTGATTTCCTTATATATTGAAAAAAATACCTCAAATGAGTCTTATCCACCCAACAATTACAATCAGGTGAAACTCAAAAGCATCTTATTATTTAGAATTTGGTACTCATTTCGGTATTAAATTTTATGAATTTGTAATTCGTTTCGATACTGATTGTTATTGATCTGGTACTTACTTCGGTATCGTTGATTGGAATTTTACAACAAAAATATCAAATGAAATTTTTATCCTAATCTAACTATAATTCAATTATAAATCTAACCAAATCCTAACAATCTTATATTGGTTTGATTTGTAATTTTCAATTGCTCATCACGCAAGTTACAGTTGAGCTTAGCACACCAAATCCTAATGGTCTCTATTTTGATTTAATTTGTAATTTTTAACTGCTGCACCGAGCTACTTCTGTAAACTTTTGAAATTCTAATTACTTTCGCTTTCGTTCTAACTGTACTCCTATTCAAAATATCCAAGTTTTCGTACTTGTTCGCCTCCTACACAATCCAATTTCACTTTTCGAACCTTCGTAGTTCCATCTTAAGCCGAAAAATTTCAAACTTTCGAGTTCAATACGCCTAACAAGATTAAATTGAGCTTTAGCAACGATCACTCCCAGTGATGATCGTTAATCCTGTGCTCTAACATCGATTTGTCATGAGGATCGGTAATTTTTAACTCTTATACCAATTGTTGGGAATAAGATACTCGCTCCGATACTAAATTTTGTGAATCCGTAATCTGCTCCGGTATCGACTACTGTTAATCTGGTACTTACTCTGGTACCGTTGGTTGGGTTTCCGCAACAGAAGCATCAAATCAAATTTTTATTCTAAACCTGTCCCCTCAGCAAAAACTGAAACCAACACAACTGTAAAAAAAAAAAAAAAAAAAAAAATCAAAACAAAAAATACATGTGAAATAAAATTTATCAATCAAGAAAAAAATTATATCTGACTTTTCTTCTACACACAATAACTTCAACCCGATTCTTTTTTCTAAATCTCACTCATTATTTTCTCGTCTTCTAATAAAATTCAATTACAAATCTATCTAAATCCTAACACACACCCAACAATCACAAATTCATAGCTCATTTCAAGGATACAGCTCAATGATTGATCGAATCCCAAGCGAAGCAGCAATCTTGTAATCACTAAACCCTGCCTCTGTGAATATTTTGTGCCATTCCTGCTCGTCTCTCTCGCGTCCCCCGGTTTCCACCATCATCAACACGTTGAAGAAGAGTTGTGTCTCCGTCGACTTCTCTTCCGGGCTCGACCCAATCACCACATCCAAAATGATAACCTTCCCTCCGGCTTCTCTCGATGGGATCGCCTCCTTGCACCGCTGCAGTATCCTCACGCAGTCCTCATCGTCCCAGTCGTGCAGAATCCACTGCAATCAAAACCATTCATTACTTATAATATAAACATTATAAATAATCACTCTTTAGAATAATTAACTGTTACCCTGAATATTATATTTAAAGTAGACCAGAAGGAAGGTTCGAAATTTCACTTGTGCATTTCAATCAAAATAGCTTTTGAGTTCCTGACTCTTGAATTATATATACTACTAGTACTAATTTGAGCCATACTTTTATATATATATATATATATATATATATATATATATATATATATATATTAGTTATCGTCAATTTATACCTATTTAACGGCTCATATTTGATTATTTTAAGTTGTGAGATACAATAACATATCACTTTAAGAGGTACCTATTATTAGATATCCCAAAATAGATACATCGGTAGTGTGGGAGTAAAAAATAGTAGCGGATCGAATTTTATTTTCACCTTTAACATCACAGCATCTGCCGGAGGAACACGTTCGAACATGCTGCCTGTGAAGAACTCCACGAGCCCATCCGCCGGCAGTCCCTCCACCACATGAGGAAGATCAAGAACCGCACACTTGATGGGCGGAAACGCCTCCGCGATGGCGCGGGCGGCAGCGCCGGTCCCCCCGCCGACGTCGACCAGCGACCGCAGCCCGCAAAAGACATGCCCGCATTTTCTGACGACCACATCCGTTATAAACCTTCCGTCTGCTGCCATCCCCTCGTTGAACGTCGCGTTGAACTCCGGGTTACGGCTCATCACGCCCCAGAGACCGCTTCCGTGCACCGCCTCGAACGGCGTCGCGACACCGTCCGCTGCTTTAAACCAGTCGCCTACGCGCAGCGACGGCGCCATCATCACCGGGTGGAACGACGCGCGCACGAACGGCGCGAGGCTGCGGCGGCGGTCTCCAACGTCGTCGACGAGGAGGCGGGACGTCGGCGTGAGGCCATACAAATCCTCCCCGCCGGCTTCCGACGTCTGCCTCGTGAAGAGACGGGAGAAAGAGAGCAATCGCATGAGGCATCGGAGCGACGGCAGTCTGGCTGGCGGGAGGTTAAGTGCGGCGACGAGGTCGGGGATGGAGACAGGGCCGCCGTGGCGGTGGATGGCGTCGGGGATGCCGAGATCGACGGCCCACTTGAGCGACATGGATTTGAGGAAGACGAACAAGTGGCTCCATAAGTCGGATTGAGCTTCGATGAGGAGATCGTCGTCGCAGTACTGCTCCATGATTTGTCGCTCCAACAACTATTAGATCGGCTCGTCAGTGTTGCATTCATTCTAAAACAGCGGCGCCTGGGAACATATTTATAGATGAATGTTTTAAAACTCCCGAACCAGTTCGAATCTGATAAGATGTCAGGTCCAATGAATAGTTCCAACCACGCCAGCATGATTTATAAAAAAAAATTTATTAATTTTTTATGTATAAAATAACAAAGTTAAAAATGATCAATAAATATAGAATAAAGTTCTCTAACTATGAAGATCTGTACATATTTGGATTTTTAAATTTTAATTTATTATAAATTTACACATTTGGTTCTGATACTAAAAAATTAAATAATAAAATTAAATTTTTAAAAGATAAATTAACGAACTTAAAATGGTTCATAGTTAAAATAAATTTGATACATTTTAACTAAAAAAATAAAAGTGAGCATTTAAAAATAATAAAAAAAAACTTTTATGAGGTATATATTTTACATTCTATTTATTTTAGGATGGGATAAATTTTACTTATTACTTCAAAATAATTAATACAGAAGAACTCCTGGTTGGTGAAATAACATGATTTAAGAGATGAAATTAGTCAAAGTGATAATTTATAACGGCAGAAAATTTACAAGTATATTTAGTACTTTTATAAATATAATAACCAAACTATATATATATATATAGTTTTGCATTTCTTGTCTTGAGAATTTTTGTGTACAAATAAAGTTGCAATAACCAAAGCAGAACCTTTAAATCGTAAATTTTTATTTTAGAGTTTAAAAACTTATTTTAACTTTTTGTCATAATAAAATCTTCAAACAATACATTTCTAATCTAGTGAGAATTTTTGTGTAAAAATAAATTCGCTATAATAAAAGCAGAAGCTTTAAATTACAATATTTGGTTTTAGAACCAAATATTTCAGCTTATTTCAGCTTTCAGAACTTTTAAACAAGTAAGGTTGAATCAGTTTGGGGCCTAAATAAGGCCTAGCCCCATAGTTCATGTTTGATCCAGCTATTGGAAGGGCCTGTAATTGTTTTTCTGGTTGGTCTCAGGCTTAGGGTTTCCTAATTGGAACTCGACCTTGTTCCAAGGCCTAATTTCAAGCTTAATTTGCAAGAAGTGTATATTCTGCATTTACAGACATATTACATACTTCGCGGATACATTCGGCTCCCATATTTTGTAATATATGTAATTTTTAATTTCTGGATTTAATTCTTTGAACTTGAGGATTTGAATAAAGTCTATTTTTGAGTTTGCTGTACTCGTTGCACGAAAAAACGTGAAAGACGGACTTTGAGGAAAATTATGAAAAATTAGATTTTTTTTTTTTCGTAAAGCGATTAATTATGTAATCTGGTGAGATTTTCGGGAAAAAAAATCGGCATTTAGACGGCGATGTTGAACTAAAGACGGTGTTGCCATCGGATTTCAGATCCGATGTCCGGATCGGCGCATTTTAAAAGAAAATCAGACCGAAAAATCCAATTTTTGTGACTTCGGATAAATTGCAGCGATTCCACATCGGAATTCGTAAAATCAGGCGTAGTAGGAAGGTGCTAGCATGTTGCACGCATTTCGAGAATTCAAAATTTTAAAAAATCAAAATTTGGGGTCAAAATGGGAGTAAAATATCTCTTTTGGGGACATGAAGGTAATTTAAACAATTATTTTAAAAAGAGGGATTGAGATGAAATTAGGGATTTTTTAATCCTAATTAAACCCCTTAATCTCTTTTTCTTCCTCCTCCTCAGCCACCAAGAAACCTTTCTCTTCTTCTTCTCCCAATCGTACACCCTCGCGCCGTCGCGAAGCCGGAGCCAGAGAAGAAGCAAGATCCGGGCGCCCCATCTCCCTGCCGCGCGCTGCATAAGGAGCGACACACGCGCGTGCCGTGCATGGAAGAGCGTGCTGCGCGTGGAAAAGCGTACCGCCGAGCCACGCATGACCCCCTCTCGGCCTTGCCCACCTACGGATGTTCTGCTTGGGTCGGGCGCTCGCCTACAGGAGGGTCGCGCCGCGCCCGAGCCGCGCAGGCCGCACGCGCTGCACGAGGCCCGAGCTGCGCGGGCCTACACACGTGGGAGCCGCGCCGCCACGTTTTCCTTCCCTGTGGTCCGGACGTCCAAATCCAGGGGAACCCCCCTCCCCCTTCCCCCCGCGCGCCTTTCCTTGGGCGGAGCTCTCTCTCTCCTTCATGGACAGCACCACAGAGCTCTCTCACCCCCTCTTTGTTGGCTGCTGTGAGGCAATCTAAGCCTGCTCTTTCTTCGTCGCGGTCGTCGCAGCGACGCCGCCAAGCCCCAAAATCACCTCGGGTTGCGTGTCGGACTGTGCCGCCCCCAACCACGTAGGATTTTAGCGTTCGACTTGATTTGGATTGCTCCTCGGCCATCGCCTTCGCTCCGAACAGCGAGCGCGGCTTTCGACGCATCGAGATCTATCAACCTGTGCCACCGGTTCGCCTATGAGGTTCTCGGTTTTCGGTAAAAAGCCATAATTATCGCTTTTATTATTTTAATTGCATTATTTGCAATGTGTTGGAACCTAAATGCTTAGTGGCCGCAAGGGTTGCCTCGGTAGCATGCACGGACCCTTTGGACTACTCGTCCATGATCTACGACCTTCGTGGAGCATAATCGAGATCCCGGAGCCGAAATTGGCAGTTCCGGAAACTCGTTTTGGCATAGCCGCACCTAATTATATTTTATAAATCTAGATTTAGTGTTTGCTGTCCGGGCACTCATTTCTTTGTGTTTTGGGACAGCGGGAGACCTACTTTATTGTTTGGGATCTTCCGGAGCAGTTTGGAGGTTCCGGGAGTGTTCCGGAGAAATTTCGAGAATTTTTGGTGGTTTTCGGGAGCCGATTTAATGAATCAATTTTTTCGATGGTTTTGGGATTGAGAGATGGGTGATCTTGAGTTTTAGAGTCTAGCCTTGACTCGGTGGACCTTTTGCAGCTTTGGTCTTTGATCGAGAGCATCATGAGAGTTAGGTGCTTCACCGATTCATGTGGGTACTTCAATCCGAAGTCAGTACAGTGGTGCTAGCTCGGTGACGTTTCTTCTTTCCTTTTTTACTTGCTATATACACCTTGCATGTTGAGCATGTATCACCACTTGACTTCATAGTTATTTTCTCTACTTTCTTTCCATACATGCCTATAATGATCTAGTTGTAGAGCTGTATTTCTTCGTAGATCATTATACATATCGATTTACCTGTTTGGTCGGTGTGACACACATATATGAGATTGGATAATCTTCTTGGTCGGTGCTTTTCCTTGTGGACTTGTTGTTGGTTATTTGCCGATGGTGGACTATTGACCATATTGCATCGATCGTCAAAGCTTGTTTAGTGCATTTCGTGTACACTAGCGGGTTTGCCACCGCAAGAGAGTGTTCTTTTCCAAAAAAATAATCGTACTTTCGACCCGTGAGCCTGATGCAGCCCTTGCTAGAGTTATATGCCAGGTTGAGCATAGTGTGATATTTGCCTGAGGTCTCTTGACCAACATGGTAACTGATTGGGTTATACTTTTGGACTATCTATCCGGTTGAGGTATACATTTTATTACAGTAACGGTAGTTGTTTATACATCATTCTTTCTTTTTCTGTTATATTATGCTACTGTAGTATTATCGTTTTCATACCATTGTTTATCTTTGATTACCAGTGAGTGCAGCTCGCCTTCATCGGTTTACGGTACCCATTGGGAGACCATAGTTGGTTTCTCACTACCCTCAGTTGCAGATACTGCAGGAGGTGACGGTTGGGACGATACGTGAGGCGACGACATAGCTAGAGAGCCTAGCGATCTCGAGATTTTCATTCAGTACTTTATGGTTTTATTCTCTTTTGACCTTGTTTTTATTTGTCGATGGGTCTAGATATGTGGTGGTTCAGTTTATGCTTGATTGTTTGATGCATTGAATAATCAGTGAATTCTTGTCATTATAATCTTGTGGTTTTATGAAAAAAATAATTTCTATCTCTTGTGGTAGTTGGTTTTCAAAAGATTTTAGTTTCGAGTGGAAAATCGTTTTGAAAAGAATTTTGATTTTCATTGTATTATTAGATTTTAAATCAGGTTTTCGAGTAGGAAACGCTTTCAAAAGAATAGGAATGCTTGGTAGCATGTGCATTGTATCATCTGCGGTAAGGATATTGTAGAGTATTAAAGCATCATGTCTAAGGATCATATAGCTGAATGTGTATCCTCTGTGATTGCGGTGTTTGTGTGTGAGATGGAAATTGGTGGTTGAGTTATTGTACAGTGTGTGACGCCGTGCAAATACAGGAGAGGTTCTATCCGTGTGAACAGAAGGTTACCTGTATTTGTGGCGGGTCTGTTCCTCCCGTGGGAAAGGTTTTCAAAAAAAAAAAGGACATTTTTCGCTAACTTTGTTTCCAAACTGCCCCAATTTTTAAAAATGGCTTTACAAAGTGGATCCAGGGGTATGACAGATTAAGATGATAACATAGAAATTACAACCACAATTTCACTCGTAGATCTTAAAACTGAACCACATGTTAGGTTGACCATAGGAAGGCCTATGATATATAGGTACGTGAGTGTGCGGGGTTGTTGGGCTTATGCCAAGTGTATCGAGTTGAGTTGAGTGGTTTTCCTTGTTCAACTTAACTATAACTTTGTGTGTTGTTGCAGTATGCCACGTGGAAGACCTTTCAGGCGGGGTGTGGGCAGTGAATGCCCGGATGCCGAGGTGTCTAACGGTATGCAGACCCGTGCTGCTTCTAGGGTGGATACTAAGCAGCAGGACGATCCTCCACAGATCCAATTGCTAGAAGCGCAGATGATGGCTCTTACGGGCTAGGTGACAGCGATGTCGGGACTTTTGCAGCAGCTCATGTAGCAGTAGGTTGCTACTGCTATAGCTCATGTGATGACCCGGATCTCTGCGAAGGTCTTACGGAGTGAATTGGGGCTTCTGGAGGCCTATGATATGTGTTGGAGATGGTTGTGCGCAAATCAGACCTCAGATTTGGACCCAGCGCGAAATTTAGATTAAGAATATCTGTCTGGATGCCTTCGACAAATTTTAGAAGTGAAATTTGGCAAAACGGACATCGGATTTGGACTCAGCGCGCGAAAACGATGAAAATGGACTATTTACTTGTATTTTTCGAAGCATCTTTGAACCCCTTTCTTGCTGCTGGTTTTCTTGGACCCCCCGAGCTTGTTCGATTTTTATCTCGGCGCTCGATTATCGGATTTCGGCCCTTGAGGACTCGATCGACATCTAAGCTTTGCGAGGATCGCAGCCATATTTTTATTGGAATTTTTGGAGATCATCTCATAGGTGATATTTTGGATTCTTTCGGACTGATATTTCCGCAGATTTGTGATCGTGGGGATTTTTTCTTACCGCGATGTTTGGACTGTATCTTTGTGCCCATGAGGAGTTTTCAGGTGTTTTGGGCTCGTTGGAATCATGAAAATCTGAGGATTATCCCTGTTCAGTTTCAGCCCCTTTGGACCTTGGATCGATGCGCACTTTCAGGTGGGTTGCTTCGTCTCCAAAACCGGTGAACGGTTCTCTAATTCTATTGAATAGAAATGCATGCATGATTGCGAGAGAGTTAGGAAGCATGTTAGAGTGAGAGATGACACTTTCTTGTGTTGTTACTGAGTTCATGTCGACTAATGCTTCCTAGTTGTATTAACAATGTTATTATTGAAACTTGACCTAGCCCCCTGTCATATGATGTATGTTCAACCAGACTAGCCCCCATTTGGGCTAGGTTCATTTATGCTTTAGACATCCACACTTTACATTCTATCCCTGGACATAGTGTTTTTCTCGTTACACTCGTGCTTGGGGGCCGAGTGGAGTCTGGTAGATGTAGCTAGTCTTGTACCAGTAGCGGGAGCCGTTTGGGTAAACGGTGGTCCCGGGTTGTCGAATTCTTCGATTTGTTTGTCGCCACTGTATTCGTGGCAGTGGTATACCAGTGATAGCAGGACCTTGAATCCAGAATCTTATTTTAGACACACATGATTTCAGTAAACCAATATTTTTCTTCCAAATGTCGAAGGGTCGCCGGAGTCTGTTCTTGTCTGATTGGGCGAAGACATTAGCCTTTCGAGGTTTGGGAATAAAACTTGTTTTCTAACTGATTTTCCTAAAATAGCTAAAATTCATTAAAATGGGTTTCCTTAAATCAAGATGGTTTTACAAAAATGAACTACTTTTAATCCTCACCCCGCGTGGGTTCGAGTGAAAATGGTTTTCAGTAATAAATATCACATTTTTCTGTAAACTTTCTCACCCGAGAGAGTTCGAGTGATCTGGATTCTAAGGGTTGCCTTTTTCTTTGGGTCGAGAACAACGAGAGGCTATGTCTAGAGCCTGTTCTTGTTTGATTTGGGTTGTAGGTTCTAGTCTTTCGGGGTTTTCGGACCCTTCATTGTTGTCAGCTGTGGAGTATACCCTGTTAGTGAGTTTGCATGTTGGGTTGATGTCCTATTTGGGGAGCCGTTGGGTTGACGGCGGTCCTGACTGTCGAGTATTTCCAGCCAGTGAGTTAGAGATATGATTTGAGTACTATCGATCTTGTTGATCGTGAGTTTGGATTATAGCCTGCATGAGCCATATTGAGCTCGACAGAGATGCGCAGATACTTTTCCCGGTGGGGTCGCGCCTCTCGAGTGCCACTCCGGAGCATAGCCTGTTAGTTTACTATCGTGACTTGTCGACGTAGTCCCTCTGGCTGGGCCTTTTTTTAGGCAGTCACGGACGCCCTACGTAAGTCCAGTCCCTCGTGGATGTAATAGCAGTAGGTGGGCGCAGGTTTGACTGGACCCCATGTGGCAGTCACTGTGATTTGGTTAATTGAGTATATTGGGTTAGAGTCGATGCATCATTTTCGTCTGTATCACCCTTTGAGCATTGTAGATAGAGGCATGATAGATGTATATTTCTTTCCAGCTTATCTTTTCGTTATTTCAGTTTTCCTGTTATCTTATGCCTCTAGTAGACTTAGTGGGCAGATCGTCGGGCTTGGTGGCGGTACCCACTGAGAACTACGTGACGGTGTAGTTCTCACACCCGCTATAGTGACAGGTTTTTCCGAGGTAGCTGTTCCGGATTCTGTTCGAGCGGAGACAGCAGTTCGAGGTGAGGGAGTCGCGAGCTAGTTCCCTACCCATCCTTGGAGTATAGTTGTATCCCTTTTTGGAGCTTTGTAGTACAGTCTGCTGGATTATTGTAGATAGTAGCTGTTGAGAGTTTTTATTTTCGAGAGACTTATGTATTGTGAGATTCAGACTTGTACTATTTGGAGATGTTTTATCTTATTTCAGTAGTATACTTTTCAGCTCTAATATCTGTATAGCTGTAGTATTATCTTTTGCAGGTTAGACGCTTCGTCTTTACGGGGCTTTCCGTATGGGCGGCGGATCTGTTGGCGGGCCCGGGTCGCAGTTTCGACCCTAGGGCGTGACAGCTCAGGTTCCACCCCCTCTGGCACAGGGCACGAGTGCTGCTGCTAGTACCCCTACGGAGTCTACACATGGGGCGACTACTACTGCAACCATTGTGGTTGCGCCGGTGGTAGGGGGCCCAGACCTTTCGGGCGCTGCTGGTGTACTACCCAGGACGACAACACCTACCCCTTTGGCCGGGGTTAGCTATCCTCAGGCAACCGATCGAGCCCGAGCAAGAACGAATTTGGCAGAGTTCATGAAGTTCGACCCGCCTACATTCTCGGGCAAGAGTGATGACCCATGGGCCGTGGAGAAATGGGTCACTCACATGCAGAAGCTATTCCGGAATCTTCTTATCGAGGAATAAGAAAGGAGAGGAATAGGTGTCTTGGACATAAAGAATATGAATGTAGCCTTATCAGCTAAATGGTGATGAAGAATATGAATGTAGCCTAGCTATCATCCAAAATGCTATAACCGGGTTTAGAGATTTAGTTCTATTATATCATTTATATATAGGACTAATCCAAATTTCGGAGGTGTCATATTCTTTCCCCCTTTAAGCCCTGACGTCCACGTTAGGCTCAAGCACACTAGGCGATGTGAGACTCGTCTCGCTGGCCTTAGCCGACTTTATGGGGAGCTGCATTCGACCCACAACGGTCATTAGCCGGGGAGCCTCGCTCTACCTGCTATATAAACCTGGCTCAGTCGAGACTCATTTCACATTTTCGGCAGGTGAATGGCTCTAATACCAACTGTGACGCCCCAACATTCCCAGAGGGTCATCCTTCCTAGAACTACTCTAGCTCTAACACGCTCAACCTTCTTAATCTTTTGGGCCTAGCTACAACCCAAAATGCTATAGCTGGGTTAAGAGATTTAGTCCTATTATATTATTTATATATAGGACTAATCCAAATTTCGGGAGGGTCACAAAAACTGTTTAGTGAAGGACTGTTGGAGAGGGAATAGGTGGAAGTGGAGTAGAATGTTGGCTGGCTTTACACCTAATTCTTAGCTTGACAGTGACTGATTCTAAGGCTGAAAGAATCATTATCTGAGACCTTCCTATCCAATAGAATGGATAAAGTTAGATGGAGATAGGCTCGGTCTAAAACGTTTTCAGTCAAATCGCTCTATAAATTCCTACAAAATGGCGGAGTAACTAATAGAGGGTATTTACAAATGTGGAAGATCATATCGTCCTTGAAAATCAAAATCTTCGTATGGTTAGTCCAAAAAAGAAAAGTGCTCACAAGATAACCTTCTAAAGAGAGGATGAAAAGGATTGGAGAGATGTGTGTTATGCCTAGACGAGTCAGAGAGTGTGGACCACCTTTTCATAAGGTATGAAAACACCAAAGCAATACTACATGCACTATTATCGCACATGTGGTTGTTTCGCAATTACTCTTCTTTCAGTTGGCTTTGGGAAGCAAGCAGACCTAAAAGGTAGAGCGATAAGAAAAAGAAAACTAGCGACAATTGCTACCACTTGGTGGGTCATTTGGTAGGAGCGGAATAGAAGAATCTTTGACAACATGAAAATAACGTTGAGTGGCTTGACGCCTGAGATTCAATCCCTCAGAAATTTGTGGGACCTATACCGCACCTCGTTATTTTTTTTTTCTTTTCATTTCGACTATAGCCTAGCTAGTTCATCCACTTAATGAATGAAGCGGTAGCTTCACAATAAGAAAATCTTAATATGAGGACGTTTTTTTGACGACACCTGATGAAAGCGTCCCCAAGCGTTCCTACAATATAATAAATATCAATGCTTCAAAAAGCGATATGACCCTCTATTATATTAAATTAATTTATTAAATAATAAATTTTAATATTATTTTTAATCTTTTACACTTTAAAAAGTTAAAATTTTTAAAAATTCTGACGCTTTAAAATGTCAAATTATATTTTATCAATGATTGGCATAAGCGTCGGTATATATATGGTGACTCCATATTTACTAACGTTTTAATGGACACTTTCAAAATATAAAAATATATATTTTTAAATGTTAATTTTTTATAGTATATGCTATTTTGATTTCAAGAAAAAAAATATTAAAATTTTGAAAGGCTATGATTCAAAATATTCAAAATTCAGATATTTTTTTATGTATAATAATAATAAAAAAAACCAATCCAAATAGGAATGTTATCAAAGTAATGTTTTAAAAATTTGCAGCAGTGTGGTAGTCAAAAACGGGGGCGGAATTTAAATTTGACCTTTAACATCACAGCATCCGCCGGAGGAACGCGCTCGAAAATGCTGCCCGGAAAAAAACTCCACGAGCCCATCCGCCGGCTGTCCCTCCACCACCTGAGGAAGATCAAGAACCGCACACTTAACGTGCAGAAATGCCTTCGCGATGGTGCGGGCGGCAGCGCCGGTCCCCCCGCCGACGTCGACCAGCGACCGCAGCCCGCGAAAGACATGCCCGCAATTTCTGACAACCATGTCCATAACGAACCCCGAGTCTGCGGCCATCCCCTCGTTCAACATCGCGTTGAACTCCGGGTTCCGGCTCGTCACGCCCCAGACATCGCTTCCGTGCACCGCCTCGAACAGAGTCGCAACTTAATAAAAGTATATATATATATATATATATATATATATATATATATATATATATATATATATATATATATAGGTGAGTTTTTTTTTTTTTTTTTTTTTTTAAGTATCAAATAGTGATGTTTATAAATTTTTAACTTTTAAATAAAAAAATGCGCGGTTAAGATGACAACGGACTACTAACTTAGTAAAATAAAATAATTAAATATTGAAATATAAATCATAAAATTTAATAAAATAAATAATATATCAAATTTCATTAATTTATATTATATAATAAAATTTAAGTATAAACATCTTATCATAAAAGTAATATTTTTATTAATTAATTTATTTATATATCTATTTATTTAATAAAATAAAAAGAAGAATAAAATTGTTCTTTGGTTTTATAGGAATAATTTTTAATGGATTGTTTCATAATAATGCAAAACAACTTGTTTTAATCGGAACAACTTGTTCAATACAATTCTACCATTGTTTGGTTAAAAAATCAAGAAATATCTTTCTATTTGGAAATATTTTTTAACAAAGCCTAGTGAGTCATAATCATTCTAATTGTATTTATTTTTATTCAAAATTTAAAATTTGATAGTATCAAATATTTTTTGCCGTTGTTAATATAATAATCTAATTCTTTATAAGCTACTAGCCAGGTAAGTTAGCTATGGTCGGTATATTGATTATTGATTAATTGATCTATTTATTGGTACATCAAGTATTATTTTATTTTATGTAGGAAAATAAATTACAAAGCATAAGTGTGGTTTTTTTACTGATCACGTTGAAGTGAGTAGTAAAATTTATCTTACTCTAAAATAAATAAAATATAAAATATATATTTTATTTAGAATGTACAAATAATTTTTTTTTTTTTTTTTTTAAGTATGCCTCACCACTTTTGATCAAGTGGAGAAAGCTTTAGGCTCGAATTGTTAGGGAGAGTTAAGAGGATTGGGCCGAGAGGCATCCTAAATTTTTTTTTTAAAAAAAAAATATTTATAAGATGGTGTACTAGTAAATCCTGTGCTGTAAATAGTCATTTTCTTTTTTGCTTATTTATCCTCACTACTATTTAAATATTTTAAATTTATTTTAAAATTATCAAAATACCGATCTAAAACTCAACTCATCAGTAAATTCTTAAAAAATAAGAATATTTGAAATTTTGTTTTAAAATTAATCAAAGTACTTTGATACTCAAGAAATAAATAAAATATTTTTAAAACTTTGGATGACATATTAAATATATCCCACTTAGAAATAAGATATTTAAGCTGGATATAGCTTTCCTATAATGTTGTTAATAATTGTCAGGTTTGTGTGACATGCTCTTCCAAATGATATCCCAAGTCCTAATTTCTGCACCTAATCAATCTACATCGGGCAACTCAAACTGGGCCTAAATAAAGGCCAGTTCGGAAGTACTTTCACACCCAAGTACACAGAATAATATAGTAAATATTTTCTATCAGAATATATGTAAGGATTGAGCACAAATAGGTTACTGTTACATATTTTCTGCAAATTCTCTCTCTCTCTCTGAAAAAAAATAAATAAATAAAAAATAAAACAAAAACACATTTTTTGAAAAGTTATTATTGCGTTGGTGTACTGAAAAGTCATGTTTGTTTAGATAGGCCGGCGGTATATAGACCAGTACATCACAACTCTGTATATATTAAAAATATTATCAATAAAATTAAATAACTTATAATATTATCATCAAGGCTGGCAGCCTAGATAATTATTGACGACATAATTCGTGTTCAATTCAAAATGAGATCAAAATCAAATTATTTGGCAAATAAATAAAATTGAATACAAACTGAATTTTTTAACTTGATATTTTAAAAATCCGAGCATAAATTTAGATCAACTCACTCATGTTCAACTCAATATAGCTCAAATATATATTCTTTATACTTAAATATTTTGTATATATTATATTTATATATATAACACATACAAAATACAAATTCTACTACATAAATTTTTGGATACAAAAAATAATAACTTTTTAAAATATTAATCAATCTAAAATTTAAATTTCGAGCTATTAACGATTCATTCTATAGTCTATACAGGAGCCAACTCGGTTTGATAAACTAATCAACACTACAACAAAATTAGATTATAAAAATATATTTTTGTGATATTTTTGTACAACTGTCACAACTATATTTCATCTATATTCAAAATTAGATGGGTTAATTGCATACATGTCCCTCCAAATATGTCGAATTGCAAATATATCCCTGTAAAATTCAACTTTTCATATTTATCCCTTCAAAAATCTACCGTTATTCAAATATGCCCCCACCGTCCATCTCTGTTAAAAAAGTTGATTTAACCCTAGGTTAAATGCTTAACCTTGGTTAGATTAAAAATTGAATTTACATATTTACCCTTTCCATATTATACCTTAAAAAAAAAAAAAAAAAAGGGGCAAAAAAAGGATTATTTTGATGATAGAATTTTATGATTTTTGGAGAGGGCATTTTTGTAACAAGTATAATGGTATTGCTTTTGGAGGAATATATTTATAAGGGGGCAAAAAAGTCATTTCACATCGAATCTGTTAAAAAATAAACAGATTCCAAACGGGGATTAACCAGAGGGGCATATTTGAAGAACTTTGGATTTTTGAAGGGATAAATATGAAAAGTTGAATTTTGTAGGGATATATTTACAATTCGACATATTTGGAGGGACATGTATGCAATTAACCCAAATTAGATTATAAAAATTTATTTTCGAGACACATTATAATAATTTATCTATACACTCTAATAACTGCACATATAACGACACTAATAATAAATGTTGATATTTATCAGCAACATTTTTTTTAAATTTTAAAAATATTTAAAAATATTATTATATTATAATTTTATTGTAGTGCTGCAAGCTGATAAGTCAAACACGAACTAGCTCAATAAATTACGGTCCAAATTAGATACAAAACTTTTCAGCTTATCACCAACTTGAGGCGATAGTGAGTTTGGCCAGTTTGCTCATGCTCGGCATGTTGACAGCGCTAGATGTCATGTTCCTCCAACTTTTAGCAACTTCATTTGTTTCCATCTCATTATTTTTCGTATCCTCATCAAACCACTAATTAATATTGTTTGAAGTAAGTTAGGAAGATTTCAGGAAAGATATCAAAACTTGTCCCACCTTAATGAGCTCAAGAATCACATCAATCCAGCTTCATCTTCTTCTATTTTTTTTTTTTTTTTTTTCCCCAAATTCTTGTCAACCAATCAAAATTTCTTTACGAAAATTTATATATTAATTAATTAAACAACTGGCGGGAACAACCACGTGGCTCTACTGTGTGCATCCGTGCGTAGGACCATCTACGAGCGAATACAGGCGAGCCGGAAGTGGCTTCTTTTGTTTATTAAATAAGTTGGATAAAAATTGACTCGGTAAAATATGAAAAATTTTAATTCGTATTCGGCTCTCGTTTATTAACGTGCCGGACACGAACTAGCTAGCGAATAATATATTAGATTGTCAAGCCAACTACTACTAAGTGAAAAAAATAAAATAAAATAAAATTTTTATCAAATAATTATAATTTATAAAATATAAATTTTTTATATTTGAGTTCACCTTTTATATATATATATATATATATATATATATATATATATATATATATATATATATATATAGCATAGGGTTACTATACTCTTATGCGTATAAACTTTTTTGTACTCATAACTTTTTCACTCTTGGATGAAGGAATGTGCGGTTAGGATGATAGTGCTCCCCCTAGAGTTTACTAGGTTGTTGGGAAAATAGTATAAATCCTAGGAACTACTGTAATCCTATTCGCACATTTCTTCATCCAAGGGATGAAAACTTATGAGTACAAAAAAATTTTACTCATAAGAGTATAGTAGCCGGACCCATATATATATATATATATATATATATATATATATATATATATATATATATATATATATATATATATATATATATATAAAATTGAGCTCTTATACTTTTAAAAATATCAAATCATTGAAAATTGAGCTCTTATACTTTTAAAAATATCAAATCATTGATACTTATAGGTTTTTAGTTCTGGGATGAAAATATATGTGGTTATGATGATAGTGGGCCCCTTGGATTAAGTGAATAGTTAGTGAAATAGAATGATTTAAGAGATAAAATTAGTCAAAAGGATAAATCTAACGGTAGAAAACTTACAAGCTCCAATTGTATGGTGCTTGTACAAGTACAGTATAGTATATATATATAGAGTCCGGGTACTATACTATTAATAGTATCAAGTTATTGGTGCTATCAAATTTTCTACCTTTAAATCAACTCCTTTAATTATTTTCACCCGTTAGATTTTACTATTTTTCCAACCACCTATTAAACCCAATGGGCCCACTATCATCTCAACCACACATCTTTTAATCCAAATGTTAAAAACTTAATAGTACCAATGACTTGGTACTATTAATAGTATTCCAGCCTAGCTCTCTCTCTCTCTCTCTCTCTCTCTATATATATATATATATATATATATATATATATATATATATATATATATATATATATATATATATATATATGTTCGTGCTGAAATACGTCGCTGACCGTTGACCTGGTCCGGTCCGCGATCCGCTTCGGAATTGACCCTCTCGATGTGATGCGCCGCGTGTCAAACGATGAGGTCGAAGAGTGATCCTCTCGACCGGGTTCTTCTCAATCAAACTCTGAATACGGTTCGGCCTAACAGAGCCGAATTAGGATTTAGGAAACAGGAATTGACACGGCCGAAAAGCCGATTGAAAATTGTATTGCTCGCAAAGTTGCAAAGGAAACGATTACAAGTACGACTACTCTTAGGAAAGCTGTAAGAAAAGTTGTAAATACTGGTAGGAAAATCTAGCTAGAAAAGTTATAAGAAAAGCGATAAACTTTGATTAGGAAAGCTGTAAATGCATGTATTGAAGGTATTAAATAGCATGGGTGGTCACTGGCTATCGAGATTGCAGGATCCCTTTTTCTTCGATGGTTCGCTTATTTATACTTGTTCGAACCATATATACAGCTGTGTATATCGTATTTTAAGGGGAATCATCGCGTATCTCTCAACTACTTCTCTCTGCCACTGCAACAAAATTAGGTTATAGGGACACATTTTTGTGACACTTTTTTTGCAAGTATCCTATTTATATTCATCTATATCCAAAATTAGATTATAGCGACACATTTTTGGGACACATTATAGTAATATGTCGCAATACACCCTGGCAACTGCACATATAGCGACACTAATAACAAATATCGGTATTTTTTCCAGCAGTATTTTTTTTAAAAAAAATTTAGAGACACTTAAAAGTGTCTCTATAGCATAGTTTAGTTGTAGTGTGAGTTGATTCTTCTCGGTTGGATAATAGCTCTTTTCCGTCTAAGTTCATTCCCAGGATTGGTGCGCCGAGGCGTAATCTTTGGCGATTACCAATGCACGGCGCCGCTTGCCAGTTTTGTGTCTGTTGCGTGATTCACGCCCTGTATTCTGCGCATATCTTCTCCAGGATCTTTCCCTTCGTGTTCAGATGCGTTCATTTTCTGCTCGTGGGGCTGAATTCCCGATCCTGGTTTCGTCTCTTGTCATCATTCGGCTGAGACAACCAATGACTTACAGCCGATCGGAGTCGGTCTTGATCAAGACGCAAGCACGTTTTGTAACGACCCGACCCAATAGCAATAATAACTCGTTGGGTTCAAACCATAACCCAAAATGGTCAAGCCCAATTATTATTACTTGTGTCCATATCTTTTATATACCCAATCACAACTTCATTCCATCCGATGTGAGACTATTGGGGTGTCACAGACTCCCCCCGTTTAGGCATGACGTCCTCGTCAGCCGAATCACACACACAGCCCAATCTCACCCGGCGATGTGAGACTTGTCTCGCTAGCCCTGTCATCTAGATCTAAGCTCAGCCGAGACTCGTCACACTCTTTCGACTGGTGATTGGCTTTGATACCAAAAGTAACGACCCGGCGCACTAGCAATAATAACTCGTTGGGCCCAAACTACAGCCTATAATGCTTAAACCCAGTTATTATTACTAGTGTCCATATCTCATATATACCTAATCACAACTCTGTTCCCATCCGATGAAGGACTATTGGGGTGTCACAGACTCTCCCCATTTAGGCCTGACTGTCACGCCCCGGGGTCGAAACTGCGATCCGGACCCGCCAATAGATCCGCCGCTCATACGGAAAGTCCCGTATAGACGAAGCGACTAACCTACAAAAGATAATACTAACCACAATACAGATATCAGAGCGAAAAAGTAGACTGCAGAAAGAAAATAAATACAACTCCAAATAGTACATGTCAGGTTCTCACAATACAAATGTCTCTCCAAAATAAAACTCTCAACTCAAGTAAAATAAATACAAGATATCTCCAAACCACTGACGGTACTAGAAGCATCACCAAATAGTGCATGTCAAGTCCTCATAATACAAATTTCTCTCCAAAATAAAACTCTCAACTCAAGTAAAATAAATACAAGATATCTCCAAACCACTGAAAGTACTAGAAGCATCACCAAAAGGGCTACATCTACTCTCTCGCCTGAAACGAGTAGGGATCTAACTCGCGACTCCCTTACCTCGGTCAGATGGACCAGCAGGAACTGAAGAAGAAGTCCCTGGAAAAAGGTCACCAACAGTGAGTGTGAGAACTACAACTAACAGTAGTTCTCAGTGGGTACCGCCATCAAGCCCGATGGTCTGCCCACTAAGTCTACTAGAGTCATAAAGTAACAAATGCAGTACTGAAAAGGAAAGGCTGGAAATAACTCTACAGCTACTATGCCTTTATCTAAATGCTCAATGGGTGATATAGATGAAACATTATGCATCTACTATCTCTCGATAAAACAATCACCCAATCTACACTGACTGCCACATAGGGTCCAGTCAAACCTGCGCCCACCTACTGCCATTATATCCACGGAGGACTAGACTTATGTAGGGTGTCCATGACTGCCTAAAAAAGACCCAGCCAGAGGGACTGCGTCGACAAGTCGCGATAGCAAAGTAACAGGCCCAGCTCCGGAGCGGCACTCGAGGGACGTGACCCCACCGAGGAAAGTATCCGCGCATCTCTGTCGAGCTCGATATGGCTCATGCAGGCTATAGTCCAAATCCTCGATCAACAAGATCGATAGTACCCAAATCACATCTCTAACTCACTGGCTGGAAATACTCGACAGCCGGGACCCACCGTCGACTCAGACGGCTCCCAAGACTAGCACTGATCGAATCACAGCTACCAGACTCCACTCGGCCCCCAGGCACGAGTGTAACATGCATCTCACCTCAACCTGACTACTCGGCCTACCACACGAGTGAGGAAATACTCTAAGTCTAGGAAAAGTGAATAAAAGTATGGGAGTGTCTAAAGCATAAATAAAATAGCCCAAATTGGGATTTTCTACTAGTCTGGTTGAAACATGCAACATATGACGGGATGCTAGGTCAAAGTTCCAACAATGACATTTAATTAAACTGAACATAAATAGGGAACATTGTCCTACATGATCTCAATATCAATAAAAGGAAATATCATCAATCACCAACATGCTCACTATTACATCTCACAAACATGCATATTCACTATCACATAGAATTAGAGAACCGTCCACCGGTTTTGGAGACGAAAGAAACCCACTTGGAAGCACGTATCGATCCAAAGTCCAAATAAGCAAACTGTACGGGGATACTCCTTAGGTTCCCACAATCCCAACGGGCCCAAAAATACCAGAAAACTCCTCATGGCTGCTGAAATACAGACCAAACACCGCGGTAAGCAAAAATCTCTAAAATTCCAACTCTACGAAAAAATAGTCCAGAAGAAGTCAAAATATCACCTTAGAGATGATCTTAAAAAATTCCAATAAAAATATAGATGCGATTCTCGCGAAGCGTCGATGTCGATCGAGTCCTTATGGGCTAAAATATGATAACCGAGCGCCGAGATAAAAATCAAACAAGCTCCACTATCCAGAAAAACCAGCAACAAGAAAGGGGTTCAAAGATGCTTTGAAAACCCCAATAAAAATCCAAAATTGAGAGAAATGGAAAACATGGAAAACGAAGATCTACCTCTCATGGAAACGATGCCGCAGAAATCGGCCAAAAACTTTCTCGGATCAGCCCAGGAGAGTCCGCGGACGAAGCGTCGACGAAGAAGATCGGTATCGAAGGCACGTCGAAGCTCGCGATGTCGAGGAAGAAGCTGAGGAAACGACTTCCAAAAAATCTCCGTGATCCCAAATATCGAAGAAGACTCTAAGACGAAGCTCCCTGTCGAAGAAGGGCTCAAAATGGCTTGGAAAAAGTTCTCAAATGGTGGTAGGAGTGGGCTATTTATAGCCGAAATCCAAAAAAATTGGATATCGGAATCGGGCCCAGAATTCGGGTGCCCGAATGCTACCGGTGCGCCCGAAAGACATGTGGCGGCCATCTAGGCCGCCACCGCACAGCGCACGGATTTGCGGGATCGCGCCACGTGTCCCAGCGAGGTCTATGCAGGACTGCACGGGGCGCGGTCCGCGCCAGGGCCGCCGGGTCAATGCGCCCACCAATGGGCGGGCGCCATGTGGCCTGGCGCGGTTCACGGTGCGTCACGCCCGGCGCGATTTGCGCCAAGACTCCCACCCGCCGTCCAGCCAATCGGGGCCGGCCACGTGTCCACCCCGCAGCGCCCGCTGGTCCCGGTGCAAGCCAAGTGCGCCGTGGACCGACCCACACGAAATTCGGCCCGTTAGGCCCATTTTGCCTGAAAATAGTCGATTTTCAATGTTTTCGCGCTTTAAGTCTGTTTTTGGCATCCGTTTGATGCACAACGGGCTCGATACACCAATAATAAGTATTTTTTCACCGCCGACCTCCCAGTCAAGTTGCACGAAAAAATCGAGACACCACATCCTCCCCCACTAAAATAAAGTTTCATTCCCGAAACTAATAAAACAAAAACAGACGTACCTCAGCCAGAAGCCTCGAACAGAAAAGGATAGGTATCTTTCATCACCGTCTCTAGCTCCCAATTGGCTTCACGCTCCTCGTGATTGCTCCACAAAATCTTCACGTACGGTATAACCCGGTTGCGCAATTCTCTCACCACACGAGCTAGAATCCGCAACGGGCGCTCCACGTATCCAAGGTCCTCACCGATCTCAAGTGGAGTGAAGTCAATCACGTGCGAAGGGTCAAAAACCTATCTCCTCAAAGCCGAGATGTGGAAAACATCATGAATTCCTGCAAGGCGCAGGGGAAGTGCCACTCGGTACGCAACAGGACCTACTCTCTCAAGTACCTCAAAGGGTCCAATAAAGCGGGGACTGAGCTTCCCACGAACTTCAAATCTCCGGACCCCCTTCGAAGGTGAGACCTTCAAAAAGACATGATCATCAACCTGAAACTCTAAGTCTCGCCGTCGAGTATCAGTGTAGCTCCTCTGTCGACTATGGGCGGTCTCAAGATGTCGCCGTACTAATCTGACCTTTTTCTCTGCCTCCTGCAGTATATCGGGTCCCAAAGTTCTCATCTCACCCACGTCACTCCAATATAAAGGCGACCGACACTTGCGTCCATACAATACTTCAAACAGAGCCATCTGAATGCTCGCTTGATGGATGTTGTTGTACGCAAACTCAACCAATCCTAAGTGCCGGTACCATTCTCCTCCAAAGTCCAGGATGCATACTCTCAACATATCCTCGAGGGTCTATATGGTGCGCTCAGATTGTCCATTGGTCTGTAGGTGGAATGCTGTGCTAAACCGAAGCTGTGTCCCCAAAGCTGTCTGTAGACTCTTCCAAAAATACGAGACGATCCTCAGGTACCTATTTGATACGATCGAGGCGGGCACTCTATGTAACCACACCACCTCGTAAAGGTACAACTGTGCAAGTCGCTCCAATGTCCAGGTCATATGTACCGGTAGAAAGTGCGCAGACTTGGTGAGTCTATCCATGACCACCTATACCCCATCTACTTCAATCTGTGCCCTCGGCAGTCCCACAACGAAATCCATGGTGATATGATCCCATTTCCATTCAGGGATTGAGAGACTCTGTAACTTGCCAGCTGGTACACGATGTTTAGCCTTTACTTGCTGATAAGTTAAACAGCGAGCCACGAATCTTCCAAAGTCTCTCTTCATACAACTCCACCAAAAATGTGTCTTGAGGTTCTTATACATCTTAGTCCCACCAGGATGGATGGTATAAGGTGTATAATAGGCCTATCTCAAGATCTGCTCTCAAATCGCTGAATCCACAAGCACACAAACTCGGTCCCTGTACCGCAGTGCTCCTGAAGCATCTACCGAAAAATCTCCTATCTGATCAGTCTGGATCTGCTCTCTAATCCTCGTCAAATGGGGGTTCTCACTCTGTCCCTCTCTAATCCTGTCTAGCAGAGTGGGCTGCACGACTAAAGACATAAGTCTAGCAGAGACTCCAGGGGACACAACCTCAATCTATAATCGCCTCATCTGCTCCACAAGTGGTGTCTGCTGTGTAATCATCATACTCAGACTCTGCACTGTCCTACTACTCAAAGTATCGGCCACAACATTGGCCTTGTCGGGGTGATACAGGATACTCACATTATAATCCTTTAGTAACTCCAACCACCGGCGTTGCCTCAGGTTCAGTTCTTTTTAAGTGAACAAATACTTCAAGTTTTTATGGTCGGTTTAAATCTCGCAGTGCTCGCCATACAGATAATGCCACCACAGCTTCAGAGCAAACACGACCGCTGCCAGCTCAAGATCATGTGTAGGGTAATTTTTCTTATAGTCCTTCAATTGCCGAGAAGTATAGGCAATTACCCTACCATGCTGCATTAGTACATAACCCAGACCGCTGTGAGAGGCATTGCTATAGATCACAAATCCCTCTCCCATGACCGGAAGAGCAAGGATCGGAGTCATCATCAATCTCTCTTTTAGCTCATCGAAACTGCTCTGACAAGCATCACTCCAAACAAACCTGATCCCCTTCCTTGTCAGACGTGTGAAAGGAGTGGAAAGCTTCGCAAAGCCTTCCACAAACCGACGATAGTATCCAGCTAAACCCAGAAAACTCCACACCTCGGTGATAGTCATCGGCCTCGGCCAATTCCGAATACCATCCACTTTGTCCGGATCTACTGCCACTCCTGAAGCTGAAACTACGTGGCCCATGAAGGTGACCTCCCGAAGCCAAAACTAGCACTTCTTAAGCTTGGCATACAGCTTCTTCTCTCGCATAAGCTGCAGCACTGTCCTCAAGTGCTCCTCATGATCCGTATCGCTTCGGGAGTAAACCAAAATGTCATCATTGAAGACTACTACAAAGTTGTCCAAGTACGGCTGAAACACACGGTTCATCAAATCCATGAATGGGGCAGGGGTATTAGTCAAACTAAAAGGCATCACCGTGAACTCATAATACCCGTACCGTGTCCTGAATGCCGTCTTGGAGATGTCCTCGGCCCTCACTTTCACCTGGTGGTAACCGGACTACAAGTCTACTTTGGAGAACACACTAGCTCCCTGTAGCTGATTGAAGAGGTCATCGATGCGCGGCAAGGGATACTTATTCTTGACGGTCACTTTATTCAATTCTCTATAATCAACACAAAGTCTCAGCGACCCATCCTTCTTCTTCACAAACAACACCAATGCTCCCCAAGGCGAAACGCTAGGCCTCACAAACCCTATGTCCATCAGATCCTATAACTACGCCTTCACTCCCTCAGCTCTGTAGGCGCCATCCTATAATGTGCCTTTGTAACTACAAATATCAAAGCGAGAAAAGTGAACTACTGAAATAAAGGATACAACACCAAATAGTACATGTCAGGTCCCACAATACATAAGTCGCTCAAAATAAACTCTCAAAAGTACACAAACAAAGATCTACTAACAATATTGAAAATCTCCAAAAGGGTACAGCTACTCTCCAGGAGGGAGCAGGGATCTAGCTCGTGACTCCCTTACCTCGATGAGTAGAAGCAAGCAGCAACAACAGGGGAAGGAACTGGAGTAGATGCCTCTGCAACAACACCGCAATGAGTGTGAGAACTACATCAAACAGTAGTCCTTAGTAGGTACCATCTCCAAGACTACGGTCTGCCTACTAAGTCTACTAGAGGCATAAGATAACAATGCAGTAAAGAGGTGATAAAAAGTCGAAAATAACTCTACAGCTATCATGCATCTATCTATCATGCTCAAAGAATTATACAGATGATAAAATGCATCTACTCGATATGCTCGGTCAACCCAATCACACTGACTGCCACATAGGGTCCAGTCAACCTGCGCCAGCCTACTACCACACATCCCCACAGGGACGAGATTTACGTATGGGGTCCAACTCGGATTGTGTTGGCAAGTCGCGACAGCAAAGTAACAGGCCCAGCTCCGGACAGTACTCGAGGGGAGCGACCCCACCGAGAAAGTATCAGCACATCTCTGTCTAGCTCCATACGGCTCATGCAGGCTATGATACAAATCCACGATCAATCAGATCGGAAACAACAACCCAACACTAAAAACATTAGCCGGAACCACTCAACGGCTCGGGACCACCGTCTACCCGGACGACGCCCAACTATAGTACTGGTCTAATCTCAGCTACCAGACTCCTCTTGGCCCTTAGGCACGAGTGCAACATGCATCCCATACTATCCCGACCACTCGACCCACTACACGGGCGAGGAAAATCCTAAGTCAAGGGAAATATGAATAAACAGTGTAGGAAGTTGAAATGTCAAAATACCCAAGTTGAAGGTTTTCTAAAGACTAGTCAAATATCATGCAATAGATGACAGGGTGCTAGTCAAAGTCCAACATCTCAGATAATGTCACAAATACATCAATAATAACACCTATTCTAACATGATGAGATCTATAATACTAGAATTAGAAGGAAGTCTGTAGATTTGGAGGAAAATCCAACCCACCTAGATGCGCGCGTAGGTCCGGAGTCCAAATGAGTCGAAGCTTGACGTGCACGATCCTCAGGTCCCCACGGTTCCAACGAACAAAAAATCACCAGAAAATTCCTCCCGGTCACTGAGATACAGGCCAAACACCGCGGTAAGCAAAATTCCAAAAACAATTGCCTCGCAGAATTTCAGTTCAGAAGAAAGCAAATTATTACCATTGAGATGCCCTCCAAAAATTCTAAGAAAAATACGACTGCGATTCTCACAAAGTGTAGATGTGGATCGAGTCCTCAGAGGCTGAAATACGACAACAGTTCACAAAAAAAAAAATCGAATAAACTCTGCTGTCCAGAAAAATCTAAAATATGGAAGGGGTTCAAAGATTCTCCGAAAAACCCAATAAAAACACAAAACCGAGACAAACAATAAATACGAAAATCGAAGGTCTACCTCTCATGGAAACGATGCCGCAAAAATTAGTTAAAAACATCCTCGGGTCAGCGCAGGGGAGCCTGCGGACGAAGCGTCGACGAAAAAGATCGGTGTCGAAGGCACGTCAAAGCTCGCGACGTCGAAGAGGAAGTTGATGAAACGACTTCTAAAAATTCTCCGGGATTCCAAACGTCGAAGAAGAGTCATCGAGGAAGGTTCCTGTCGAAAAATCCCTCAAGAAAAAACTACCAAAACCCCCCCAAAAGCTGGCCCAAGAGAGCTATTTATAGCCAAAAACCAAAGAAATCCACTATCGGATTCGGGCGCAGAAATCGGGCGCCCGAAATCCACAGCGCCCCTCCTTGGACACGTGGCGCCCATCCGATGGCTCCCGCCCAGCGCCCGGAATCACCAGATGCTGCCACGTGTCCAACGGGGTCTACGGCGGGGCGCACGCGGCGTGGTCTGCGCCAGGGCAGCCGAGTCCGTGCGCTTGCCAATGGGCGTGCGCCATGCGTCCTGGTGGAGTCCACAAGGTGCACGCGGCGCGATTGGCGCCTCAACTCCCGCGCCGCCGCCCGACCAACCAGGGAGCGCCACGCGTCCCTCCGTGCACGCACAAGTGGGCCGTGGACCGGCCCACTCCAAAATCGGCCCATTAGGCCCGTTTTGCCCGCTAAAAGTTGTTTTTTTTCGTTTTCGCGCGTTGAGTCCGTTAACGTCCGTTTGACACACAACGCATTCAATACATCAAAAATAAATATTTTCTCACCGCCGACCACACAGATAAAGCGCCCGGGACTACGGGACACCACATCAATAGCAAAAATTGACTCTTTAATTTTAATTTATGTTACTATATGCTCTTGACTTGCAGCTAGACTCTTTGCCATGAATTGCTAATTAACTACATGAAAAATTTTATATAATTTATATAATTATTTCTCCAAAATCTATAGAGCCTCAAGCATATCAAAGGCTAATTAAAATAGTGTTATTTTTTAAAAAAGTTATCATTTAAAATTACTTAACTATCTTTTATCTCATCTAAGATATTGCCACACATATAACTTTTCAAAGTTTTATTAGCTGCAAGTTACCTCAATGTCTATATCTATGATCAAACATGCTCGCGAGCATTATAAGGTTTTAGAAACGAAATTTCATAATTTCTAATTTTGTTTGTCTAAAAATCAAAAAGTTTTATAATTGGCAATTGTTGATGGTCAATGTGTGGCGTTTTTTCTTAAATTTTTTTAAGATAATGTAATTGTCACAACCGTTTGATATACCAAATAATTTTTAGAAAATATAAAATTTAATTTCTAAATATTTTAAATATTTTAAATCATATTTGATAATTTGGATCCTCAATACTGAGATGTGAAAGAAATGAATACTATTGATCTTGAAACAATTCTATGTTAATGGTTTTTAGATAATTTAGTTTTCACAATTAATTTTTATAGCTATTCGGTGTACTAAGACGAAATGATTCTTAAAAAATATGAAATTAAATTTCTAAAAACATCAAATAGTCCGTAATTAATGGCGTGTCGTGTACACACACACACACACACACACACACACACACACACACACACATATATATATATATATATATATATATATATATATATATATATATATATATGTATGTATAAAAGTGTACATACTCTTAGGGATATACATCTTACATCCCATCCATGCTAGGGTGGGATGAATTTTGCTTGTCACATCGAAGTGACCAGTGAAGGAAGCCCCACCCTTGGATGGGTGAGGTGTACATCATATACCCTATTTTGGGGTGTGTGAGTAGCATTGCCCATATATATATATATATATATATATATATAGAGAGAGAGAGAGAGAGAGAGAGAGAGAGAGAGAGAGAGAGAGAGAGTATGATTATTATACTACTAATAATATTAAATATTTAGTACTATCGAGTTTTCTACCGTTAGATATATTCTTTGACTATATTTTACATTTTAGATTATATTATTTCACCAACTACCTGCTAAATCTTAAAAAATTACTATCATTCTTAATCGCATAACTCAATTCAGGTCATCTGTGACCCGATTTCTATCCCGACAGATAGCAAATATAATGATCCGACCCGCTAACAAAAATAACCAGACTAAGAATTTTAGGTCGGGATTGAGTCGTTATATTTAACATCAAAGTCGGTTTAGTTATTAGTCGGAAGTGTGAGAAGAATCTTATATTGACATGTAATTTTGGATTTATATGTGTGATTGCGCCGACAAGAAAGTCAAAATCTAAGCAGAAGTCTAACACTCTACTAATCCAACATCAGATGAAACCAGATCATTATTGAGAATATAAGGAATTATGCAGTATAATAATAATAGTTGATCTAAAGCATTTTCAATCGGTAAATAAAATGTGAAAATAAATCAAAATAATTAGTTCATTAAAATTTTAAAAAAATCTAATTAAATTATGATTGATAAGTATGTCCATTAGCTTACTCATGGTTGACAAGTCAAACTTTATTGTGTGGGGCCCACACGATGGAAAGCGTGTTTCGCAGCTGACGTGGTCGTAAAATGTGAAAATAAATCAAAATAATTAGTTCATTAAAATTTTTAAAAAATCTAATTAAATTATGATGGATAAGTATGTCCGTTAGCTTACTCATGGTTGACAAGTCAAACTTTATTGTGTGGGGCCCACACGATGGAAAGCGTGTTTCGCAGCTGACGTGGTCGTAAGATAATATAATTTTTTTCAAAACTTTTCTCGAAATTCCCCACGTTGCGCAAATGCGCAGTGGTCATCGTAGCGTTGACCTGTCACTCATTGACCAGTCGTCGTTGTTATTTATTTATTTATTTTCCTTTTTTTTGGGCTGGGTGTCTCTTTTCTCTATCCACCGTCCGCTCTTGCAAAATCAAACCGACCCACATGCAACGCACTTGCCTTTTCTTTATTATTAGTATTATCTTTTTTTATGTTGGATAAATATATTTTAAAACTTTAGGTTAAATAATAATTCAAAAATATTATTAAATTAAAATTCACACTGATTCAATCACGAATACAAAGGGCAGGTTCTAGAGGGGGAGGAATTTCTCACCTTACGTTTTATTTATTATCGGAACAAAAAAAATTTAAAATAATTTAATTTAATTTTTATTTTGACTTATATTTATAATTTTATTTAGAGCGGATCAAGAAAGAAAGGCTCATATTTATTCTTTCATTCATAGTGGATTAAGAAAAACAAATTTTCCACGGAATGAAAAAAACCCGCCACAAATATAAGTGTAGGGGCCGAAAATGTCCGTCGTCGATCGGTTCCGATGGGTGGTTAACCCTTTGGATGTGATGTGCCGTATGTCAATAGGATCAAGCGATCAGACCGAGGAAGGATCTATTCAGTCGGATTATTCTCAGTAAACTCTTGCGACCATCCGGCTTATAATAGCCGAATCAAGATATGGAGATTGAGAGAGAGGCAAAGATGTGCCAAAAAAACAAACGGCTGAGGAGCCGATTGTGAGGATTGTATTGAGTGGAAAAAAGGGTTACAAATATAACAAGTAGCTAATTATAATTAATCTACTCATTAAAAATGCAGTAAATCTATCTAGAAAATCAGTAAAGATATGAAAAAACAGGGGGGTCCTGACTTACGAGATTGCAAGACCTCTATTTCTTAATGGTTTGGATATTTATACACTTCCGAACCATGAGTATAATCGTCGATTTGAATAATCGACGTGATTTGGGGAGAATCATCATAAATTCCTCAACCACTCCCTTTTGAGTCGAACTTCCTCAAATAGGATAGTAGCCATTTTCTCGTCCAAATCATCCCCTAATTAGCGCGCTGAAGCGTGATCTTCGGCACTTTCCAATGCTGAGAGCCGCTTGCCGTTTCGGAGTCAGTTACGAGATTCGCGCCCAAATCTCGCGCCCTTTCCTTTCAGAGTCTTTTCTTCTTCGGCTCGAGCAGCTGAGAATTGACTCTGACTTCGGCATCTTCGTCAGTCGATTGGGCGGTCTGGTTTTTGTCTTCAGTCGGAATTACGGCGATGATCTTCCTACTTCGGCCGCTTTTCCTATCGGCTGATGCCTTTGGCTGAATGGCGTGCGTCACGTGTTGTGCGCTCATTCGAGATTGAGATCGGTCCTAATCAAGACGTAAGTCCCTCTTTGTTGACTCATTCTTCTATCAGCTGATGTCTTTAGCCGATGGTTGGCGCCACGTGTCACTCCCATAAGTAGCGAAAAATTTTGGTCTCAACAATAAGTAACCCTCTGTTCACACGGACAAAACATTCTCTTTATTTGCACAGTGTCATACACAATATAATTATCACAACCGCCAATCTCAACTCACACACAATCACCGCAATCACAGAAGATGCATAATCATCTAAATGATCCTTAGAACATGATGCTTTACATGCGCTATAACGTTCTTACCGCAGATGATGCAAATACACACTTCATCAATCATACCTATACATTTGAAAGTGTTTTCCATCCGAAAACTTTGTTTTGAAATCTAATAATATCATGAAAACTAAAATTCTTTTGAAAACCATTTCCGACACGAAAATATAGTCCTTTGAAAACTAGCTACCACGAGGAATAAAAATATTTTTGCATAAAACCACGAGATCATGATAATATAAATCCACAAATTATTAATTCAAATGAATAACCCATCCAAACACTCAAACATAACTGAACTAAAAAAATGTTTAGATTATTCCACAAGTAATAAAAGGGTCAAAAGATAATATCCAAAGTTGAGAAAAAAGACAATCCTCGGGACCTCTAAGCTCGCTAGCTATACCTCATGCACCGCCTCGACCGTCACCTCCCGCAGCACCTGCAACTGGGGGTAGTGAGAAACTATCTAGGGTCTACTAGTGGGTACCGCAAGCTAACGAATGCGAGCTGTACTCACTAGCAACCAAAAGATAACAATGGTATGAAATATGGTAATATTACAGTAGCGTAATATAACAGGAAAGAAAGGAAATACTCTATGAACAACTACCGCTATTGTAATAAAATGTATGCCTCAATCGAACAGATAATCTAAATGTATAATCCAATCAACCATCATATTGGTCAAAAGACCTTAGGCAAATGTCACACTATGCTCAACCTGGCATATAATCCTAACAGGGACTACATAGGGCTCACGGGTCGGAAGTACGACCACTTATCCAAAAAAGAACACCTTTACAGTGGCCAAACCGCTGGTGTACACGAAATGCACAAAAATAAGTTGTGACGATCAATGCAATATGATCAATAGTCCCCTATCGGCAAATAGCCGACAATAAGTCCATAAGGAAAAGTATCGACCAATAAGGTCACCCTGTAATACTCGGAAAATTCAAAATTGGAATTTGATAAATTCGAATGTGAATATGAAATTAAAATATAGTTTCTGAGAAATTATGGGTCCAAAAGTGCAAATTTGCACAGTTTTCGGAGAAACTGTCCCCCAACTTACAGATCCGGGCATGAACTCGAAAAACTAAAATCGTCAGTAGATCCGTCTTGTTGAAATGATTAAAAGTGCAAACCAATTTTCGATCTGATGGTCGGATCGTCTCGAAAATAGCGAAGAATGAAGTAGAGCCCACGACTTAAGTCGTGAATAGTAACCTCTAATTTAATATCCTCGCCGGCCAACGTTGGCCGATCAACTGTCTGGAGTTTGAATTTGATGGTCCGAATAGTCGATGCAAATGGCGTCGACGTTCTAAGCGCAGTGGCACAATCAAAATTTGTGTTCGATGAGTCTAGATTATCATAAAGCATGCCGGACAGTATAAATTACTGTATAAGATGGATTTTAGATTTATCGAAGCTCGATTTTAATGAACCAAAATCACTACTCGATAGGTTTCGTCGAGCCGGACATTGTGGTGGTATCCGTTTTTCCGTTTGACGACCCTAGTGCCTCAAAAAGCATGAAATACAACAAATTTTTGGTGTATTTTGTGAAAATGTCCAATATTTTATAGACCAAATTTAGTGAAATTGTTCGGAGAGGGGTTTCTCTGTGTTTTTCACTTACAGCCAGGGACCTAAACCAAAATACCAAGAATTGGAGGACTATACAACAATTTGTTACCAAGTATACATATAGCAATATAGGGTTGCTCTTTGCAACCCTAGCCGCAAATCCCTGTAACCGCAACCTCAGCCCTGACCTCTCATCTTCCTCCACTGTCTTTTTCGAGCCCCAGCATTGCCAGCCGCCGTCCCCCATCGTCGAAAAAGCAAGAGATCTCGAAAGAGCTCTTGATCTCGGGTGTGGAGTGGGGGACTGCACCGAAGTTCTTGGACTTGTGCCCAGACCCCTCTGTAGTCATCTTCCCAGTTCCAGAAGTCGAGCCTAGGGGATCCGGGTGCGAGCCGTGGCCACACGATGCCGGGAAGAGCTAACCAGCTTCTACCCATCTTCTCCAACTCCGGCGAAGGTGAGGCTTCTTCATCTCTCGGTATCTTGGACCCGAGACCAGCGCAGTAGGATCTGTAGACCCTAGGGAGTTGCCCCAGCCCGACCTTGTGGCCGGGAAAGGCCTGGTTTTCCCGTGGTAAAGTTGCACCGCCGAAAACCTAGATGGGCTCCGCCTCGGGCAACCACCGCTCTCGACACTTTTGGTCAGGAAACAAGATGATGACCACGTTTCTCTGGCCCTGTTCTTGTTCTCCACTAAATTAGAGGGGGTATGGTGCACTGTAGTGGCCGCCATCGCGTGCCCTAGTTTCGGGTTTGTGAGGGCTCGGCCGAGCTTGCTGCTCTGGCGCCGACGTCGCCTCCCATCACCAAACACGCACCCAAAAACCTTCACATGACCGAAACAGCCACATGCATGCACTTGCATGTAACCCTTGGCCCCTTCTCGCGGCTTCACCATTAATGGTGGTTGGTTGGCTGCAATGATGGCCGTCGGCCGTCCGCTGCCCGCCACCGTCGGCCACTGCTCCCGGAAGCTTCACCGTATCAAGGACAAGCACTCTGGACCTTAACTTGGACCTAGAACCCTATGCATGAAAATTCGCCATTAGTGGTGCTCATGGTAGGCCGCACCACCTTGCTCCGGCCAACCGCCACCTATGCGCGCTCACGGCCGACCTGGCAAGGATCCTGGCAATGCCCGCAAGTGGGTAGAGACCATTCTTGCTCAAGATCTACTCCAGAACACTGGTTCTGTGTTCTTAGCCATGGTGATGCAAGTACCCATTGCCGAGCTTGCTCCATCCTTAGTTCTGGCCATCCAGCAAGTGTCCAGATGTGAGCCCTCAACTCTCCTCAGTCCTTGGAGCTTGCTGCCAAACTTATTTTAACAAATGACTGAGTAGACTGTTGATTCCCACATGTTGGGCCCTAGTGTAGTCTAGGTTGGCTTTTATAGTGATCCAGCAGTGTTTTGGCTGCACCAGTGAGAGCCCTAGCATCCAGATCATTCTCTAAGCATGATGCTCACCTCTGTCCAAAGATGGACTGATGGGATTGAGTGATTTTGAATACCAAGCTCTACAATGGCCATTATGGACCCTTAAACTGTTCCGGTAGGTTGGTTGCACCCTTAAGGTGAGCCTCTGAGTTTCTTCAACCTACTGAGCATGATGCTCACCCTAAATTTGGGTTTGGTCAAGTGTAAGTATGAAAATTGGTAACTTGAGCCTAATTGCATAGTATATAGACCCGAAGTTGTCCTCGGGTTTTGCACTACTCCCAAATGGTGAGCACGGCGTTCAGCGCATCGAGGCCTACCTACTGGTGGCCTCGGATCAGTTCAAAGGTATTCGGAAAAGAAATGCGAGCTTTAAAAACATCAAATAGCATGTATTTATGCAGTTTTATGAAACCCTAAGGGCCTAAATGCAATTGTGACCATATTGGCTGATTTGGGCAGCGTGCACATGATCTCTAAACTTTTCGTTCGAGATCCGATGCTTTCCGTTGAGCGGAAATTGGGTATCGAACCGTAAATCGATAAAATCGTCGGTTTAACGGCGATTCGGCATTAATCACGCAATTCGAGGAATTGCGGTGAATAATTATTGATGCTAGTTCTCGGCTGTTCTCAACGCTGTCCTGAATGGCCCAGTAACCTCGGTTTAGCGTTGGCGACTTCCGGAGCCGAAATCGGCTTTTTCGGTGGTGTTTTAGGGTTTATGATACCGGTTGAGTACAGAGTCGCACCTAGTGGAGTTTGTATGTCCGAGCGTCTTCAGTGAAGCATTCTGGGGCAGCATCTCAAGTTTTGTTAGATTCAGAGATCTGTAGGCACTGATTGGACCAAAGTTGATCGATCAACGGATTTCTGAAAATTTCGAAAAATTCCGGGACGTCATCGAAGTTCCCTGTTTAGCTTGTCTACACTCAGTGAGTCAGTGGGTTGGGTATGTGAGAGTCTATTTTCTAACCTGTGTTTGTGATTCAGGTCCCAGCAGTCAGTCGCGAGTACGTGAGCCATCCAGCGGTTACCGCGATCATCTACCATGAGGTGAGTTTATCTTCGGTCCGGGCTTTATCATTTCGGCCCTATGGGTACCGTGGTAGGTCGGACCCTTCTCTTTGTTGTTAACCTTGATCTTCCAGTTAAGCTTCCTACTTGCTTGTATTCCAGAATTCAGTAAGTATATAACTATGTGGCATTGATCTTACAGTGAATTCTTACTTGCTTATATTCCAGCATTCATTGTGTATAGCTATGTAGTATCGATCTTGCAGTTTAGTTTCTCGCTATGATTTCATATTCAGCATTAGTATATCTATATATACAGCTTGACATATACCATGTTTGCTTTGTCACCAGCCTAGTTATATTAGCATTTCTTGTTCTATGTGCATGATAGAATAGGAGTACAGTTCAGTAATTCAGCTTCAGTTTTACAGTTCAAATATTCAGTTTCTGTTGTTCAGATTCAGTTATACAACATCCGTGATTATTACAGCTTTCAGCATCCCGATAGAAATTTTTTGGCTTTATGCCATGTGTTTGGTCTTTAGACCATGAGCTTGTGCATCAACATTATGATCGCCACAGAGCCAGTTGTAGTTTCACGTACACTAGCGGGCTGATCCCCCACAGTGGTGTACTTTACCGGTAAAGTGGTCATAGCGACCCGTGAGGCCAGAGGGTTATGTCAGTAGATTGGTGTACAGGTGGTATTTAGCCTGAGGTCCTCGTGACCAATAGTGGCAGGTGATTAGGTTCTCTGCTTCTTGTATTGATGCATGATTCATCTATGTTGATTGTTTCAGTATTTTTAGCATGACTGGCACATGAATTTCAGCATTCTCTATTTGTAGCATTGATAGATATTGATTATCATATTAGCTCTACTCTATAGCATGATCAGCTCTGTTTGTTGGATTTGCCAGTTACAGCATGATTAGCTTATATATTCGAGTACCCCTATTTTTACCTTTGCTTTCACTTCAGCATGTTTAGTTTCAGTTCAGTATCTTGTTATCCAGCCTTGAGATTATATTCAGCTTTTGCTATCCGTTTATTATGGTATCCAGCAGAAACGACATGCTATTTCTCGGCCCGTCGTGCCCACTGGGATACATTTATGTTATATCTCACACCCTTGGATGACCATTTTTTCAGGTCAGTCAAGTGTTGGGATATGAGAGCGATTTGAAGAGCTACTACATTTGATACTATGTGAAATATGGTCTGAAACAAATATTATATTTTCATCTCAACTTTTTATTTTTTGGATGTGAGTTGGATGATTGTAATGTTACAATGATACTCGAACTTTTTTCTCTAAGGCTATCTTAGTTGCTGATTTTTTCTTTAATAGTTATTCTGCTAAATTTGATTCAATCTTATTTATTGTATGAATCTTATAACCAAATACATTATAGAGAAATCACAGTTGGAGTCATGGTGCTTATATTTAATTTGATTTTGAGATTCCGGTGCATTCAGTATTTCTACAATGGGCAATTAATGACGGTTATAAATCGCCACCAAAAATTTTTAATTTTTTTTTTTGCCAAATTAGCCATTCTTAATTTGCGGCGATAATTGTCGTCATTTTTTAATAAAATTTATAGCCGTCTTTAATTAAAACATTTAGCCGCGACAATCTGTTGCCGTGTTTTCTTCAAATCATTTCTTCAAATATTTAGCGGCGACATTATGTCGCCATCATTACTTCAAGCATTTAGCGGCGACATTTGTCGCCGTCTTTTCTTCAAACAATTAGCGGCGACATTTGTCGCCATCTTTTCTTCAAACATTTAGCGGCGACATTTGTTGCCGTCTTTTCTTCAAACATTTAGCGGCGACATTTGTCGCCGCTAAAAAGTGTCGCCGCTAAAAAATGTCGCCGCTATAAACTTTTGCCGACATGCGGCGACTATATTGTCGCCGCCAAAAACATTTGGTGGTGACTTTTTGGCTAATGGTGGCGACTTTCGTCGCCACCAAATGTCATAGCTGTAGTAGTGTAAGAAGGTGTTGGAGATCTCAACTTTTAAACCTTTTAGTTGAGCTGCTATGTTCCGCATCTCCATGATATGCTCACGCACACCCTTGGTTCGATCGTATTTGATGCCCGAAAGTCGCTTCATCAGCGAGCTAGCCAAATCTTTATCGGAGCTAACAAATTGCTCCTCAATGGCCTTTAGGTAATCCTTGGCTTTATCAAATTCTGGAATTGATCCCCTTATGCTTTTTGACACTCTAGACTTTATGATCATTAAGCATAAGCGGTTGGATCGCTCCCATTTATCCTATGCGGATTCCTGCTGTGGAGTTATTGGCACCACTACCTTAGGCACTCTAGACTTTATGAGTATCAAGCTTAAGCGGTTGGATCGCTCCTATTTATCCTACGCGGATTCCTGCTGTCGAGTTATTGGCACCACTACCTTAGGCAGTTCCTCAATGCGCAGAGCCAAGTCAAGATCCATATAACCCAAAGTAAAAAGAATATTTTTTTTTCAATTAGAATAGTTGTCCCCAGTAAACATAGGAATACGAGAAACATCACTAAAAAATATAGTAGAGGAAAAAGCTGCAACAATAAAATAAATATTAAACTTTATCACATACTATGAGACAATAATCTTTAAATAGATAAATTCAACCTTCCTATGGGTAGAGGCGCTACATGCATAGAATTTACATACTTTAATAATAAGACTAGCGGAAAACTAATTCCTAAATAACTAGATTTCTGTACCTGTGGGTATAAGAAAACTTGTTATCTAGAAATTCATTCCACTATCCTATTCCAATCAAAATAAAAATAAAAGAAAATTATAATTTTATTTGACTGCAATAAATAGTTAAACTTTAATTCAATGTCAAAAATCCTTATGTGTTCTTCTTTATTTGCGGGATGCTGTGGCTAGTCCCAAATATAATGAAAAACACAAATAACTTTATATAACATTGAATAGCTATTAAAATTAAATTAGGAATCTATATGAATTTTCGGATTAACCTTAATTCAATGTCATTTTATAAAAATTACCATACACGATCATATACTATGACTAGAATGATGTGGCTACTTCTAAACATAGTTGATCTCAAAAATCTTTATATGACATCGAATGACCAAATATTTCATATTATTCCTAAACGCATCGGAAAGTATATAAAAAAAATTTATACAACTTTATGTGACTCAAAATTTATAAACTGTATGAAGTCTATATAAATACTAATCTAAATTTTCATGATCACCGTATGTGTGTTTAAAATAAAAAATAATAATAATAATAAACTAAACACACCACTTTATAGTCATGAATAAATAAATAAATGAGTAGTACAAAATCATATATAACAAAAACCATATGTTATATATAATTTTGATATAGATTTCTTTTATAATGATGAGTCACAATACAAAATATATATTCTCTTTTTCCTTTAATAATAATAATAAGAAGAAGAATATTTTTTCCGGGTTGAAGCCCCAACAAGAGCTACCACGTGTAGTCCCAAAAGGCTGCACTAAACGACACCTTGTGGGGCGCCTAATGCGGTCGCGGTGGCGGTGGCACCTTCCTCCGAATGCCGGTTTCGATGGGACAGGTCAACGCCACCACTTCTGCTCCCTTATTATTATTATTATTTTAAAAGAAAAGAAAAACAAACAAATTCTAAAAGAAACGAAAAACGGCAAAAGGTTTGGCTCCGATATCTCATGTAATACCAAATAAAACTTTAGATCGTACCTTTTGTCATGATTTTCAATTTTCTATGCTTGATTGTAGACGACGATTCTTCCTTTCGATTCGTTCTCGTGCGCAATCTGCAAAAAACGGAATGTTTCCTGTCTATTCCCTTATCCTCGGAGATGAGCCATCACAGAAAAATTTGGATTAGGGTTAGACTGGGACTCCCGTTATGTCATATATATATATATATATATATATATATATATATATATATATATATATATATATATATATATATATATATATATATAACCTAATATAAGGATGTTTTAATCATGTCCGTCCATCAAGGACATGTCCAGATACATCCTAATCGTTTGGATTGACTGTATCTTTAAAGATCGCCTTGAATAAATTACGTAAGCCACATCCAACACTTCACCCCATCCATCCTCGAGTGGGGTGAATCCACCTATCACTTCGAAGTGATGGGTGGAGAAATCCTCACCCTTAGATGGGTGGGGTGTAAGTTCTACACCCCAGATGGGGTGTACCGGTAGCACAGCTAAAAAAAATAACTAAATGGAGAAAATTTTTATGTAATTACTCATTTTTTACTATTCTATATGACTTTTAAAAATCTTAAAATTTCAGGTTGATGCATTTAGCAGAGATCCATCACTATTTCGTTGATTTTTTATAATTTATAAAAAATATTTATAAAAGCAAAAAATATATATGAAAAAATAATAATTTTATAAAATAAATAAGAATAATTTGACAATTTTGCTTTTTTATTAACATCATTGTTGAATATAAAATATATAAACACCGTTATGTTTATTATCGTCATTGTTGAATATAAAATATATAAATATTAATATTTTTTAATAACTTAAATTTTTGAAAGTTAACAGTTGTTTCGTATTATTTAATATAGTATCTGAGTAGGAGGTGCCCATATGTAAGAAAAATTTTTGAATATAAAATATATAAGTACCGTTGGGGAGTGTAGAGTGTTCAAAAGAAAATTTTTGAAGAATAACAATTGTTTCATATAATTTAATATAGTATAATGGTAGGAGGTATCCAAATATAAGAAAAAATTTTAAATATAAATATATAAGCACCGTTGGAAGTGTATAGTGTTAAATAGAAAATTTTTGGAGAATAATTAACGGTTGTTTCATATTATTTAATATAGTATCAGAATAGGAGGTGTCCAGATATAAACGAAAAATTTTGAATATAAAATATATAAGCACCGTTGGGGAGTGTAGAGTGTTAAATATAAAATATATCAACGTCGAGACTCATTGAGTTTTCAATATAAAATATATAACTATCGTACGAGTTTTGAATATAAAATATATAAATATTATGAGAGAGGTTGGATAGTGTTAAATATAAAATATATATGCACCATTGAGGTGTTTGGGAGTGTTGAATATTAAATATATAAACATCATAAATTGAAAGTACCGAATATAAAAAATATAAACGACGGGATTTGTTGAGTTTTGAATATAAAATATATAAGTGATCGTTTTATTGAGTCTTGAATATAAAATATATAAAGACTAAATATTATTTTATAATAATTTAAAATTTAAAAAACTAATGATCATTTTATTTAATTTTATAGTCATAGCACTCCCCGTAATATATCTAAAAATTTTAAAAAATAAAAATATAATTTTTTTAAAAATTCAAAAAAATATATATTTATGAACAGAAAATTTATATTTTAGCAAAAAAACTGATGAATAACATTCTATTGGGAAACCATATATACACTATAATAAAATTAGGTTATAGCGATATATGTTTGTGACACTTTTTACAAATGTCCTATTTATAGTCCATCTATATCCAAAATTAGATTATAGGGACACATTTTTGGAACACATTATAATAATGTGTCAGCGACGGCACATATAGCGACACTAATGGCAAGTGTCGGTATTTTTTCCAGCAGCATTTTTTTTTAGTTTTTAGCAACACTTAAAAGTGTCGCTACAATATAGTTTTGTTGTAGTAGCATACCAACCACTGGCGGAAAAACATCTGCAATCCTAAAAAAAATAAATGCTATATGTATATTTTATTTAAAATGTATATTTTATACTTTTATTATAAAATAAAATTAATTTTATTTATTACTTCAAAATAATTAATAAATAAATATTTATTCTAGACGAATATGATATAAAATATATATTTTAAACGAAGAGTACAAAAAAAATATTTACTCCTACAAAATGCAAGAATGTAGCCACGTGTCACGAAGACAGGAGGTGGGGGTCCGTTCTCTCCAAACGCTCGAATTCCAAGACGCTTACGCAAATTGATACGAACGTGACGTGGCCTCCTGAGTCCTACGTGACGTCACTTCCTGGTACCCTTCCACGATCGGTGGGCACCCCCATCCCCCCTCTCCGTCCCATATGCTGTATTGAAAGCACGAATGAATGAATGAATGAATCCCCCCTCTCCAATAAACATGCTCCTACCTCTTCCCAAAGGCCAAACAGATGACTTCCATTTAATTTAATTTAATTTAATTTAATTTTTAAAAGTTTTATTATCGAAATTAAATTTTTAGGTTGAAAGTATTCGAAGCCAAATTGAACTAAATTTATTCACAAAACTGAATCAAACCAAAGTGTATTAATTTGTTTAGGTTTGGTTGTCGAAAACCAAATAAACCAAATTAAATTGTCTTGTTTGGTTTGCCTTAATTAGCTTGGTATTAGGTTTGAGTTTTATTTTTTAAAGTTTTCATTTTTTTTTTTGTAACATTTTGGTAAAATATTTTGTCATTAAACATAACATTTTTCTTATTTTAAAAATATAAATTATTTTTTAAGGTATAAGTTGTAAATTATTAAAAAAAAAAAAAAAAAAAATTAATCACTTCTTAAAGTTCACGTATGTATTTGAAAATGTACTGTAATTTGTACAAGTTATTCAGAATAGAAATCGGCTTTGCAGCAGCTTCAACTTCTTACGTGGACACGTCACGCGCGGTCCCTCGTCGTTTGCTGTCCACCTCACAGCGCGGAAAAAATTCCCAACCAATAACGCCTAACGCGTGACGTCACCAGCGCTTCACCACCGCGTTTTTGTAGAGCACCCCAACCAACAATAAGCCAGCGCGTGTCTCACGTTCATCCAAAAATATATATATATATATATATTATATATACACCTTAAATACCACACGTTCACACTCCATAAATATTATTAATTGTTTTATAATATATATATATATATATATAGAGAGAGAGAGAGTTAGATTACTATGCTATTAATAACATCAAATTATTAATACTATTAAGTTTTTAATTCTTAGATTAAAAAATATATGATTGAGATGATAGTGGACCCTTTGATTTTAATGGGTGGTTGGAAAAATAATAAAATATAACGGTTGAAAATGATTAAAGAAGTTGATCTAAGAGCAGAAACTTGACAGAATCAAATACTTAATACTATTGATAGTATAAGTAGCAGAACTCTCTCTCTCTTTCTTTCTTTCTATATATATATATATATATATATATATATATATATATATATATATATATATATATATATAGTTCTATATATGTAGTGCTACTAAATTTTTCACCGTTAGATTTATTCATGTGATTATTTTTATCTTTTAAATCATACTATTATACTAACCACCTACTAAACTCTAGGGGACTACTATCATCCTAATCACATATCTCTTAACCTAAAGACTAAAAACCTAAGAGCATCAATGACTTGTACTATCGATAGTTTAATAGCTGAGCTCTATATAATTGAGCTCCTATATTTTTAAAAGTATAAAGTCATCGGTATTTGTAGATTTTTAGCACTCTAATAAAAAAAATGTGTGATTAGAATGATAATGGCTCATTGGATTAAGTGGGTAGCTAGTTAATGGAATAGAATGATCTAATGGATGGAATTAATCAAAGTAGTAGATCTAACGGTAGAAAATTTACAAACACTAATTATTTGGTGCTGCTACAAGCATAATAACCGGACTCTCTCTCTCTCTTTATATATATAAGGTTCGGCCATTATACTCTTATGAGTAAAATTCTTTCGTATTCATAAGTTTTTATCACTTGGATAAAGAAATGTGCGGTTAGGATTATAGTAGTTCATGGAATTTATACTATTTCACCAACAACCTAGTAAATCCTAGAATGATCACTATCATCTTAACCGCACATTTCTTCATCCAATGATGAAAAAGTTAGGAGGACCACTATCATTCTAACCGCACATTCCTTCATCTAAGGGTGAAAAAGTTATGAGTATAAAGATATTTATACTCATAAGAGCATAGTAGCCCTACGCTATATATATATACACACACACGTTTGTTTGGAAAACAAAATCAATTCTTGTTGGTGTAAGTCTCAAACCACAGTTTCATCATATTTTCGGAAACAAATTTGTTCTCATTGAAGAACAAATTTAATTAAAGTAAATATATAATTTTAATTATTATATTATTTTTTTAATTAATTTAATATTTTAATTAATTTAATTTATTATTTTACTAACTAATTATCTAACTATTAAATAATTAACTAATTATTTTATAAATTTATTAAATTATATGCAATTAAATCAATTATTAATTAATAATACTCATTGTTAATTATTTTATTAATTAAAATTTAGGATTATCTACAATAATTAATTAAATAAGTTAAATTATTATTTAATTAGATAAAATATTATTATTTTTAAATTATAATTATTTTTATTTTTTCTATTATAATTTAACTATTGAAATGCTTTTTTTTTTTATTTTAAGAAACAACTCAATTTTCAAGTAAATATAAAATTACTCTTGATCCTACTTATTTTAAGAGTTATAGATATGTCAAAAATAAACAATTCTTATTTATATTCTAATCAAATGTAGCATAAATAAATAATATAATGTACGAATAATGTTTACTTTTTTTATAAAATAATAAAAGTATATATCTCCAAATAAAAGTTACATTTTTTTTATATAACTATGTAAAGAAGCAAAGTCCGGAAATATATATTATATATATATATATATAATATATATATATATATATATATATATATATATATATATATATATATATATATATATATATATATATTTCAGTTGACTATTAAAATAAACTTTTATTATATTTACAAATTTTTAGTAATTTTATTTTTTTTTACTCTACTTTTTTATGTTATTCACTATCGGTTATAAGTCCCCAAAAAATTTAAATAACAGTCGATTGATAGAAATATATTTACATATTTTAAAACTTTATATATATATATATATATATATATATATATATATATATATATATTATATATATATATATATATATAATAAATTTTAATTTGTTTGTTTAGCATATAATTATTCTTACATTATCATCGTGTGGTTGGAAAAATTCTATTTAATTATTCTGTATTTTTTTTATTTAAAAAGTTTATTAACAAATAGGATAGGAGAAGAAAACTTTTTTGAAAATCAACGAATGATACTTTATTTAACAATAAAATTTTAATGTTAAATAAAAATAAAATTAATTTTTGAACATGTGAAAACGCGCTAAACTATGCAGACATGTAAAAATGCATTAAATTTTCGCAGGGTAAATTAAAATTTATCAAATAAAAGAAATTTTAAATTTTGTAAGGATAAACATCATTCAAAAAAAATATATAAATAAATAAAACAAAACAAAAACGCGACTCGCGTGCATTATTGACGTAGCAGTGGCGCGTATTGGTAACTGCCGTGACGTCATCCGGGGACCACGATGACGTCATCCACTTCCCGTTTGCGTATAAATAAATGCCGCTCGCCCACCCCCGCTCCTGCTCCTCCTTAACTCATCCTCCTCCGAGATCCCCAAAACGCCAAAAATTAAAAAAAAAAAAAAAAAAGAAAAGAAAAAGAGAGAGAGAGAGAGAGAGAGAGGCGGTGCCTCAAACGATTCGTCAAACGGAGAGATAACGGCGGCGATGACGGCGGCGTCAATTGACGGCGTTCGGAGGGTGGTGGCGGAGAGCCCAGTGGTGGTGGTGGGGCGGAGGGGCTGCTGCATGGGCCACGTGGTGAAGCGCCTGCTGCAGGGCCTGGGCGTCAATCCAACAGTGTGCGAGTTCGCCGACGGAGCTGCAGGCGCAGGAGATAGCGGTCTCGGTGGCGGTGGTGGTGGTGGTGACGCCGTCGACGACGCCGCAATTCTCGAGGAGTTTACAGAGATCGGCGGCGGCTGCGTGATGCTCCCGGCGGTGTTTATCGGGGGCAGGCTCGTCGGCGGGCTCGACCGGCTCATGGCCGTGCACATCTCTGGTGAGCTCGTTCCGATCTTGAAGGATGCTGGGGCTCTCTGGCTCTGACTGCTCCACACGGCTTGTAATCGATTTGTGGCCGTCTGATTAAGTGTTGTGACGGGTACTGATCGTAGATAGCCCTTTTTTTTTTTTTTTTTTTTTTTTTTTTTTTTTTTTTTTTTTTTGGTGTGTGTGTGTGTTTTGTTTTTGTTAAAATCAAGGGTTGTCACTGTTTGTATATTCCTCGTTTGTTTAGATGAAATTTATTTTTTGTTTTTTTGTTTTTTTGTTTTTGTTTTTGTTTGACAGAACAATGACAAAAATAAATTAGGATCGTGAGCACCGTTACTAATTTAATAACACCTTAATGTGTTTGATTTGCCGTAAAATTGTCGTAAAATATACTAAAAATTAAGCTGCATAAAATTATTTTTATTTATTTATTTTATTAAATCAAATAAATATAATTTTTTTAATTAAATAAATATTGTTGAAAATTTATGTTTTTCTACAAATGAAATACTATAAATTGTTAAAAAAAAAAATTCTACCAAATTTTTATTTAAGTAAAATTATTTTTTTTTACTATTTTACAGAACCAAATACTTCCGAATTTACAAAATTCACATAGGCATCATCACTGGGGCATATTCAATAATATAAAAAGAATAATACTATCCATACATTTTAAAATTGGGTGTATAATTCACATCCTATCTGGGTAAAATTTTTTTTACTGATCACTTCGATATGATCAGTAAAATTCACCCTACCCTAAATAGATTGTAAGATATACACCTCCTTAGAGGTGTACACTTATATATACCCATATAAAAATTAAGTATCTCAACTTTTAGGCTTGCCCAAAGACAACATTAATTCTGGAATGTAATACATAGCAATACAAACGAACATACGAGAAAGTAATTTTATATGTAAGGTCTTCTAAATCAACTTATAAAATTCTATAATAACAACTACTTTTTTTCTGTACGAATTTAAAAATATCGTCAAATGAAGATAAGGACGAAATCAGGAGTTTAATTCTGGGGTCAAAAATATATTATGCAAAATATATTAATTTTTAAAAATTATTAATAAAATAAATTATATATAAAAATTTCAAAATATAAAAATACGGAAGAAAAAAAAAAAAATTGTTTACTATTCAAAAGTTATAATATTGCTCGATGTTTAGGCTACCGCCTACCTAGCAAGCTACGTATTGCACTGTTGCGGGCCTTACGGCCTTGCGGGAGGGCCGCCTCCCAAAGACAACATAGTTTTTTAAATACAATTAAATTTTAATCCTTATAATTTATAATATTTTAATTTTTATAATAATTTATAATAGACTTTTTATAATTTTAAAATTTTTAGGAAGGCCATGGCCACTGTGGGCCTATATATGGCCTAGTCCTTGTGAAGACCTGTACATACAGGAATTTGTCAGCCGGCTGGTATACAATTCGAAATGAGCTCAAGCAGGATCGACTTGTTCAGTAAACGAGTCGAACATAAGTTGTGATAACGTCACTCGTATTCAGCTCAATATAGTTCGAATATATATATTTTCGTGCTGCTAAATTATTTTCGATAATAAAATTTTTGAATCAACGATCGGTTCCGTTAGACTTGATATAGTATATTTGAGATATCTATAATATAAAATTTTAAATTTTTTATTATTATTTACCTAGTGGTATTAATGGGTCAAAATTAATAATTTTTAATGGTTGATGTGTGTTGTTTAAATGTTTAACGGCATAGAAATATTTAAATCAGCTAAAATTTTGATAGAAATTTTTTTATACTATCTACAATAATATCAATATATCTAATTGAAAATTTTAGTGCTACACCATAAATTTTTTTGTAAAATTTTTATTTTTCGCACATTCGATAACTAGGTAAATGATTACGAAAAATTATAAATTTATTTTTTATATACTTTAAATATGCTAAATCAAGTCTGTTGGGGCCATAAATGGCGGTGCGCAATCGGCCCCTGGAATCGGCCCTCAAAGATGACGAATGTGTCGCGTGCCAATGGATCAAGCGATTGGGCCGAGAAAGGATTTGCACGGCCGGGTTCTTCTCTCGTAACTTTCGCGACCGTTCGGCTTAGAGTAGCCGATATGAGATGCGGAGATAGAGAGAGAGAGAGAGGCACAAGTGAGATAAAAACACAAAAGGCTAACAAGCTAATTGTGGGGTGTAACGACCCGACCCACTAGCAATAATAACTCGTTGGGCCCACACCACAGCCCAAAATGCTTAACCCCAGTTATTATTACTAGTGTCCATGTCTCATATAAACCCAATCACAATTCCATCCACATCCGATGTGGGACTATTGGGGGCGTCACAAACTCCCCCCGTTTAGGCCTGACGTCCTCGTCAGCCCAAACACACAAAGCAGCACAATATCACCAGGCGATGTGAGACTTGTCTCGCTAGCCCTGTCATCTAGACACAAGCTCAGCCGAGACTCGCCGCACACTTCCGGCTGGTTATTGGCTCTGATACTAAATATAACGACCCGACCCACTAGCAATAATAACTCGTTGGGCCCACACACAGCCCAAAATGCTTAAGCCCAGTTATTATTACTAGTGTCCATGTCTCATATAAACCCAATCACAATTCCATCCACATCCGATGTGGGACTATTGGGGGCGTCACATGGGGTGGAAATTGTATTAAGACGAATGGGGTAATAGGAACAGGGTAACTAATTATAATAAAAACTACTCCTAGAAAAACGGTAAAAGTAAAATTAACCTAGTCCTACGATATGAAAAAGTAGGGGTAGTACCGGGCTTATGAGATTGTCGGACCACTTTTCCTTCGATGGTTCAAGTATTTATACACTTTCCGAATCATGTTATGAGGCGTCGATTTGAATTATCGGCGTGAAATGGAAGAAGTTATCGGATATTTAGCAACTATTTCCTTTGGAGTCGAATACCCTTAATTATGATAGTGGTTGTTTCTCTGTCTAGGTTCGTCCCCTTGTTATCGCGCCAGAACGTGATTCCCGACGTTTTTCAATACTGGGCGCGGCTTGCCATTCTGGGTTCGTTGTGGGATTTGCGCCCGAATCCCGCACTCCTTCCTTTTGAAGTCTCCCTTGTTTCGCCTCGAGTAGCCGCAGGATGACTCTGACTTCCCCATTTTCTGTCGCTTGACTGGAGTGATCTGATGGTCGCCTTCAACCAAAGTAGTCTTTTGATATGGCGATGATCTTCTTATGGGCTGCTCCTTTTGTCGGCTGATGCTTTCAGCCGACGGCGTGCGTCGCGCGTCGTGTCTTCACGCGCCTGAGATCGATCGCAAGTCCTTCTTTGGTTGGTTTTTCCCTCCGTCGACCTACGTCTTAGACCAATTGTAGATGCTACGTGTTGCTCTTTTGAGTCGCGAAAAAATTGATCTCAACAAAGTATAAAGGAGCTAATCGTCTATTCGGATGTCCTATAATCGAAAATAGCTTAGGAGCACAAAGGCCTCCATGCTTTTAATAACACACTAGGCCTCCATACTTCTAATAGCACACTAGTCCTAATATATATATATATATATATATATATATATATATATATATATATATATAATTATATATATATATATATATATATAAAATTAGGCTAGAATACTATCGATAGCACCAAGCCATTGGTGCTATCAAGTTTTTTAACCGTTGGATGAAAAAATATGCGCTTGGGATTATAGTGGTCCCCTAGGGTTTACTAGGTGGTTGGTTGAATAGTAAAAATCTTTGGGGACAACTATAATCCCAACCGCATATCTTTTCATCTAACGGCTGAAAACTTGATAGCACCAATTGTTTGGTGCTATCGATAGTATTCTAGCCGGACTCTATCTCTCTCTCTCTCTCTCTCTCTCTCTCTCTCTCTCTCTCTCTTATATATATATATATATATATAGATAATATATATATGATATATATAGGTCCAACTACTATGCTATCGATAGCACCAAGTGATTGGTGCTACCAAATTTTCTACCATTAGATCTGCCCATTTGATCATTTACACCCGCTAGATCATATTATTCCTCCAACCACCCACTAAACCATAGCGGACAATTATCATCAGAACCGCACATTTTTTAATTCAAGGGCTAAAAACTTAATAGCAGCAATGACTTTTGTGTTATTAATAGTATAGTTGTGGTGTCCGGACCCGCTGTGCGGCTTGACCAGGTGATCCGTGGTGAGAAAACACCTATTATTGGGATACCGAGCCCGTTGTGCATCAAACGGACATAAAAAACGGTGAAAATCGGGTATTTTTGGGCAAATAAGCCTAACGGGCCGTTTTTCCGGGTGGGCTGGTCCACGGGCCCGTGCGCGTGCACCGGGGGCAGCCAAAGCCACGCCAGCCACGTGGCGCGCTCTGATCCGCCCCAATAAGCGTCGTGTCGGGCGCTGATTGGCATCGCGTACGGCGACATGTGGGCGGCCGCCTGCGTCAACCAACACGGGCGCGCCACGCGGCACCTCGCCATTGGGCTCGCGCCAGCCGCCGCGTACACAAGGGCGGGCCACGCGGCGATCTGCGAGCGGGCCTTCTCCGCTGTCGCGTGGAGCGAGACATGCGGCGCGCGTGATTGGCGGGCGCTGCTGTTTCCTGTTTTGGCCTGATTTCGTGTGGAGCCAAATTTGGGTTGCCAATTGTTCTCTTGCTTATATAAGCCACTCCGTCTCTCCATTTTCGAATTTTCGGAGTCTTGAAGCCCTATTCTTTTTTGGCAGAGTTTTTGTTCTGCTAGTCCTCCACCTCCTGTAGAATTTTGGAAATTTTTGGAATCCGCAACATCGGTGTTTTTCCCGCTTCGGCGTGCTTCGACATGTCCTTTTCCGGTGGTTTTCTCCGTCGTAGTTTTGTCCATGGGCTCCCTTGGACAAACCCAAAAGAATTTTTAGCCGATTTCTATGGCAGCATTTCCGTGAAAGGTAGATCTTCGATTTCCGTATTTACCGTTTCTCTCAGTTTTTGGTTTTTAGTGGGTTTCCTGGATCATCTCTGAACCCCTTCCCTGTAATGGAATTTTTCTGGACAGCTAAGATTGTTCAATTTTTATTTCGGTGCTTGGTTATCGGATTTTGGTCTGTGAGGACTCGATTGACATCTACGCTTCGCAAGGATCGCCAGCGTATTTTTTCTGAAATTTTTGGAAGATATTTCGCAGGTAAAATTTTACTGTTTCGTAGACTCATAAGTTTTCATCCCTTGGATGAAGGATTATAGTAGTCCCCAGAATTTATACTATTTCCCCAACAACCTAGTAAACCCTAGGGGGACCGCTATCATCCTAACCGCACATTCTTTCATCCAAAGGATAAAAACTTATAAAGAGGTTTATTGTAAGAATTTGAAATTTTGTAAATAATTAAATAAATGAAAAATTGAAAATAAATAAAGTCAAGTTGAATTTGGACCATGAAAAGCACAAGTAGGCTAAGTGCCCCTTTTCTGCAGTGTAATTGACACAGTTAGGGGCCCAGAAATACCGCTTTTCAATCCGGACCTGATCTCGAAGATCCGAGACCACCAGTGCGACCGTCATGACGAACTGAGTGAAAACCATAATAAGCTTGTTCAGATCTGACGGTCGGATCTTCCAGAAATCGGCGCTGAAGCCAGCGGGACCCGCGACTTAAGTCGCGGTACAATGAACAGTAAACCCTGTTTTTCGAGCCCTCTCGCGCCAACGTTGAGCCGATTCACTGTCCGGAAGCCGAACATAGCACTTCAAATAGTGGATTTTAACGGTTTCGTCGTTCTGGACGCAATGGAGCTGACGGGATTTCCGTTTGACGACTTTAAGTCTCGAAAAACGCGAAAACAGTGTTTCGGAGCTGTATTTTATGGACCGAAAATTTATCCGGACACAGTTTCAAAAAACAGAGATCGCTACCTGATAGGATTCGTCGAGCCGGACGTCCTGGCGAAGTCCGTTTTTTGATCTGACGCTCGGATCTTCTCAAAAAGTGAGAAATGCATCGAAAAGTGTGAATTTTACACATAAGTCCCGATAGAACATGCTTGATTTGCGTGCCACTGCATGTGGAGGGACCCAAGTGAGAGAGGAAGATACTGGGAGGGACTGAGATCAAAATATTAAAGCTAGATGGACCCTTTTTGCAAAATGTGCACCATGCACATTTGAAATTCGAATTTCCAATTGGCTTGGATTTAAATAAGCCGCAGCCCCAGCTCCTTGCCGCAGACTCCTCAACGATCCTCTCCTCTCCTCTCTCTGCGCACTCCCCACGGACCAACCGCACCGGCCGCCGCCTTTCCCCCCACCGCCGGAGAAGAAGAACTCCAAGAACTACTCGAGCTCGGGTTCTTGGATAGGAGGGGGATCAAGGGGGGTTTTGTGCGGTCAAGACCTGGTCTGGAGGAGTCCCCTGGGTAGCCTCTGTCGAGCCGTGGTGGTCCGGTCCCCAGCCACCGCCGCCGTGCGCCGCCGCAGCCAACCTCTCCTTTCCAAACTCCGGCAAGGTGAGTTCTTGGGAGATTTTAATTTCTTTTGGACCAGAGACCAGTCAAATGTGTTCCTGACGTGGCGTGAGTCTTTTCTGTGAAGTCTGGGCGACCGCCGTCGTCCCGATCACCGGCGGGAGAAACCCCGCCGGATTATCATAGTCCGGGCCGATCTCCAGCGCCGCCACCATCCGACCGGTCAGTGCGAGATCAGAGCCGTTGATCTTCTTCCTCTCGTCGACTGAAACCCCTCCACGAAGTCCCGTGGCGATCGGATTAAGATCGGGCCCGCACGAGAGTGCCCTAGAAACCCAGACTTTTGCACCGCGGCCGATCGTCGCCGTCCGGCGCCGCCGCGGCTTCCCGCCGCCTGCCACCTCTGCTGGAAGCATCCTGGTGGGGTGGGGATCAGCTCGGTCGATCTTGCTCCGGCCCGGACCGCCGCGCCGGAAATCCGCCATTGTTGGCCATTGAGGTTTCCCGAGCTCCTCTGCCGCGCCACGCCGCCGCCTCCGGTCGCCCGGGAACCACTCAGGTAGGCTCCTATGATCCTCTAGAGTCTTTCCATCGTCTTGCATGTGGCGCTTAACGTCGGGGTTGTCACCTCTGCAGTTGCACCCAAAATTGGCCTCGACTTGACCGCCGGCGATCCCCGCCGCTCCGGGACTCCGGCAACCACTCAGGTGAGGTCTACAGACCCTAAGCGAGCTCTCCATGATTTTATTTTAACCCAGATCACCCCTCTGTATTGGGTCTTAATCCTTGCACCCGAGCCTTGTCATTTGGGCTCAACTTCGGCCGCCGCCGCCTCCGGCCACCGGGGCTTGACCCCAGATGGACCCGAGGCATCCTGGGAACCCCTACTAAACCATGCTCACCTTGGTTCCAGGACAGAAGCCGGTTTGACCCAAGAATAGCCCAACCCGAGCCTTGACATCTTGAAGGTGTTGCTCTGGCCATCTTTCCGACCGGCCTCCGACGCGCGCAAGGTGAGCCTCACTGTCCCTGGACCTTGTTAGTTATCATGCTCTAGTTAAATATGGATTAGATCAAATGCATGTTAAGTTTTAGCAAAATTGTAAAATGGACCTAAGAACACTATGGGCCAACTTTGCCCTCGGGATCCGTGTCGACCAAATTCTGTGAGCACGGGCTCTGTTTCGACGTAACGGACGCGCTGGAACTTACAGGGTCGTCGTTGGACCCCTGGATTGTAAGAACGAGCCGAAACAGTCAAATAATATAATGTTATTATGCAAATTTTAATAATTTATGGACCAACTTGCAATTGTAACCCCTTAGCTGCCCTTGGACAGTACTTACGCACCCTCTGGACATTTCGTCAGTATTCCGAAGGTCCTCGTTGACCGGAAATCGAATTATGATCGATAATCGGTCGATTTGACCCGTTAAACTATCCGTTAGTGTAACGTCATCGGGAAAGGGTTGTGTGAGTTTATTACTGATCATATCTCTTTATACAGGGCCCAGTTGTTCAGCGCCAGCCTCCCAGTAGCCGTGCGGGAGTTCGAGAATCTTCCGTCATCCAGGTGGGTTATCTTCGAACCGGGCCTCAGCTTTTTGGCCCTCTGGTTGCTTTAGTCCAGTCGGACCCCTGTTCTTGATTTTCCTACTGATTATATGATCTATCTTGACATATCATGATTCCCTTGTTGACATCGACTCGATTAGACCTGTACTTGAGATTTACTTATTCACGATCAGCCGATTATTATCTACATGATCCCTGATTATTCCTGACTGATCCTGATTGATTGATATATAGATTCGCATGACTAGATGACACCTGTTGATTTCTGTCATTGAGCTATTTCTTGATATACGTCGATATGTATGATTGATTGATCCTGATTGATAGATACTACTCGATATGCATGATTGATTGATTCCGATGGATAGATATAGACAGATGATTCCCTGTTGGGATTTCGGCGTGTGCCGACTACTCGGTCACTAGACCGTGAGATTGATCATTTTGACTTGCCATGCACTGCTGTACTTCACGAACCTGGCCGGGGTCGCTCCCCGTGGAGCTGGTTCTTTACTGGTAGAGTGGTCTGGTGATAGACCCGTGAGCCCTCGACAAGGGTATGTCAGCGGATCGGGTGCGGATCGGTGGCTTTTGCCTGAGGTCCTCTGAGACCAATAGTGGCGCATGATTGGGTACTTGAGTTTCTCCCGTTGACGCATTGCTTTTACTTGTACTATTGTTCAGTTATTTTCAGCATATTTACCTGCCGTCTTGATTCTGACTATTAGTAGATATCTATGCTCCCAGCTTTTCCTATAGATCTTTAACTATCCGCAGATTTTAGTACCCAGTAGGTACGATTAGCTGATCCTCGGCTCGTCGTGCCCACTGGGATACATGTACAGTGTATCTCACACCCCCTGGGTGACCCTTTTCCAGGTCCGTCGGGTGGGGAGATAGCGGGACGATCCAGTGAGCAGATTACGATAGAGCTGTCCCCATGATCACATTTATGTTGATGACTTCTTCAGACTTTTATATTTTCCGCATTTCATTCTAGTTTATCTTTGATTTAGACATTTAAAATTGATGATGTAATAATTTAATTCTGATTATTCTTGCCGAGTAGATTAGATTAGTTACTGATATATCTGTTGATCTCTGATGTTGATTTTTAGCCGTGCATGTATAGGGGAACCTCTGTCCTCGGGATAGAGGGTCTTCTATACGTGTGGCGGTCTGTTGCGCCCAGTTTGCAAACTCTGATTTCAAAAAAAAAATTTTACCGGATTTTTAAAACTCGGGGCGTGACATTTATACTCATAAGAGTATAGTAGCCCTACGCTCTATATATATATATATAGAGCGTAGGGCTACTATACTCTTATGAGTATAAACCTCTTTATACTAATTACTTTTTTCGCTATTGGTTGAAGGGATGTGTGGTTAGGGTGATAGCGGTCCCCCTAGGGTTTAGTGGTTGCTGATGAAATAGTATAAAATTTAGGGACTACTATAATCTTAACCGCACATTCCTTCATTCAATGGCTGAAAACTTATGAGTACGAAATAGCTTTACTCATAAAAGTATAGTAGCTATATATATATATATATATATATATATATATATATATATATATATAATTAGGCTGGAATACTATCGATAGTACCAAGCCATTGCTGCTATCAAGTTTTTAGCCGTTGGATTAAAGGATTCGTGGTTAAGATGATAGTGGTCCCCTAGGGTTTACTAGGTGGTTGGTTGAATAGTAAAAATCTTAGGGGACCACTATAATCCCAATCACATATCTTTTCATCCAACGGCTGAAAATTTGATAGCACCAATTGCTTGGTGCTATCGATAGTATTATAGCCGGACTATATATATATATATATATGTAAAATGCTTGATGTACACCCAAATTCCAGCCATCACTTCGAAGTGATGGGTGAAAAGATCTCCACCCTTGGATGGGTGAGGTGTAACCTCTACACCCAAAAATGAGTGTAGAGGTAGCATTGCTATATATACCAAAAATGAGTGTAGAGGTAGCATTGCTATATATATATATATATATATATATATATATATATATATATATATATATATATATATATATATATATATATATATAAATTGAGCTCCTATGCTTGTAAAAGCACCAAGTTATTTGTGCTTGTAAGTTTTTTATCCTTAGATGTAGGAATGTGCGATTAGGATGATGGTGGGCCCCTTGGGTTTACTGGGTGGTTGGTGAAATAGTATGATCTAAGGGGAAGAATTAATCAATTGGTTAGATCTAACGGTAGAAACTTACAAGCACCAATTGCTTGGTGCTTGTACAAGCACAATAGCAGGACTATATATATATATATATATAAATATATATATATATATATAGTTCGGCTACTATACTATTAATAGTACGAAATTATTGGTGCTATCAAGTTTCTACCCTTAGATTAACCCCTTTGATCATTTTCACCTGTTAGATTTTACTATTTCTCCAACCACCTATTAAACCCAAGGGGCTCACTATCATCTCAACCATACATCTTTTAATCCAAGGGTTAAAAACTGAATAACACCAATGACTTGATACTATTAATAGTATTCCAGCCTAGCGTTCTCTCTCTCTCTCTTTCTCTCTCTTTATATATATATAGCAGAGCTTATATGCTTTCAAAAGCACAAAACAATTCATACTTGTGAATTTTTTACCATTAAATTTGTATTGGGATTTGTGCTTTTTACTTTGTCTTTCTCTCTTTTTAGTTAACTTTAAAAAAGTATAAATTTCAATACAAATCCAATTGTAAAAAATTCACAAATATAGATTGTCTTGTATTTTTAAAAACATATAAGCTCTACTGTCTGTCTCATCCCCTCTCTCTCTCTCTCTCTCTGTATATATATATATATATATATATATATATATATATATATATATATATATATATATATATATATATATATATATATATATATATATATAATGAGACTATTATAATATCAATAGTATTAGAGCTCCGGTTCTATACTATCGTTTTTAATTGTAGAATATTTAAATTAATGATCTACACCGTTAAAACTAATTTAAGTTATTTTAAATTTTTATTTTTATTTTAAATTTTTTTAATATACTTTATTTTATGATCAAACTATTTCAAAATTGTTAATTTTCAATAACTATTTTGAAAAGTTTATAATTTAACGGTATAGAAAAAATTAAATTTATTTAAGTCTTGAAGAAAAATATTTTAAATTATTTAAATTAAGATCAGTATTCTTGATCTTGAATTTAAAAGTTATATTTTTAAATTTTAAAAATTATTCAATTTTTACCGTTCATTTTTATATTATTTTTTTACTAAATTAACGACGTTAAAAAAAAATAAAATTTTATTTCTAAAATTTTATATACCCAAAATCATTTTTAACAGTTTAGATTGCTGATTTGAACACTCTAAAATAAAAAATGAGACTATAGTATCAGAGCTCTAGTACCCTAAATAATTTGGAGCATATATATATATATATATATATATATATAGAGAGAGAGAGAGAGAGAGAGATGGAGAGAGAGAGAGAGAGAGAGAGAGAGAGGAGAGAGAGAGAGGGAGTGAGAGACTGAGGAGATATTTTTAATAGTCCCAAGTCGTTGGTGCTATTATATTTTTAACCATTAAATTAAAAGATATGTGGTTGAGATGATAGTGGGTCCTTTGAGTTTAATAGGTGGTTAGAAAAATAGTAAAATCTAACAGGTGAAAATAATCAAAGGGGTTGATCTAAGGGTAGAAACTTTGATACCATAAATAACTTGGTACTATTAATAGCATAATAGCCGAACTATATATATATATATATATATATATATATATATATATATATATATATATATATATATATATATATATATATATATAGTAGAGTTTATATGTTTTTAAAAGTTAAAACACATTTATGCTTGTGAATTTGTTATCATTGGATTTGTATTGGAATTTGTACTTTTGTAAAGTCAACTAAAGAGAGAGAAAGTTAAAGTAAAAATTACACATCTAGCTTATTATAAATTCAATGATAACAAATTTACAAGTATGAATGTGCTTGTACTTTAAAAAAAATATAAGCTATATATATATATATATATATATATATATATATATATATATATATATATATATATATATATATATATATATATAGAATTAGGCTAGAATACTATCGATAGCAACAAGCCTTTGTTGCTATTAAGTTTTTAACCGTTGGATGAAAAAATATACGGTTTGGATTATAGTGGGCCCCTAGGGTTTACTAGGTGGTTGGTTGAATAGTAAAAATCTTAGGGGACCACTATAATCCCAACCGCATATCTTTTCATCCAACGGCTGAAAACTTGATAGCACCAATTGTTTGGTACTATCGATAGTATTCTAGTCGGACTCTATATATATATATATATATATATATATATATATATATATATATATATATATATATATATATAATAGGTCAACTCAAATATAAAAAATTTATATTTTATAAATTTTAATTATTAGATTAAAATTCTTATATTTTTAATTTTTTTTTTTTATATTTAGTTGTAGTATAACTAACAATCTAATATGTTATTCGCTAGTTAATTCGTGTTCAACTCGTTAATAAACAAGCCGAATACATTAGTTCGATTTTTTAACTACTCAATTCATATTCGGCTTGTTTAATAAACAAACGAGCATGAGCCGCCACTATAATAAAATTATATTATAGCGACACTTTTACGTATTTCTAAAAACTAAAAAATTTATTGCTGACAAAAATAATGGCACTTATTATTAGAGGAACATGACACTTTCAACATGCCGAACATGAGCAAACTGGGCCAATTAACTCGAGAGATTGGTTCAAGTTGGTGATAAGCTGAAAAGTCTCGTTTCTACTTTGGACTGTAATTTACCGATCTAGCTCGTGTTGCCTTATCAGCTAGATTAGTTTATCAAGCTGAGTTAGCTCATGTATAGACTATAGATTGAATTGTTTATAGCTCTGAATTTAAATTTTAGTTTGATTAATTTAAGAAGTTATTATTTTTTGTATTCAAAAAATTATATACTTAAATGTAATATATACAAAATATTTAAGTATAAAGAATATATACTAGAACTATATTGAGTTGAACATGAACAAGTTGATCTAAGTTTATGCTCAAATCTTTAAAAAATCGAGTTGAAAATTTCAGCTTGTATTCGATTTTATTTATTAAACAAGCGATTCGATCTTGACTTCATTTCGAATTGAATTCGAATTGTCTTGTGAATAACGATCTGGATTATCAGTCTCGATGACAATATCATAAGTTATTTTATCATAAATTTTTATTGGTAATATTCTCAGTATCCTTACGGAGTTGCAATTATTACTTATATATGCTAATATACTGGTCTATATACTGTCGGCCTATCTAAGCAAACATGGCTTTTGGTATACCAACGCATTTGTAGCTTGTCAGAAAATGTGTGTGTGTGTGTGTGTGTGTGTGTGTGTGTGTTTTATTTTGAGAGAGAGAATTCTCAGAAAATGTGTTAGAGTAATCTATCTGTGCTCAATCCTTACATGTATTTTGACAGAAAATGTTTACTATATTATTCTGTGTACTTGGGTGTGAAACTAGTTCCAGGCTTAAACAAGATCCATCCAACTGAGCTTTATTTAGGCCCAGTTTGAGTTTCCCGATGTTGAAAGATTAGTTGCAGAAATTGGGACTTGGCATACCATTTGGAAGAGCATGTCACACCAACCTGTCAATTATTAACAACAATATAGGAAAGCTATATCCAGCTTAAGTATCTTATTTCTGAGTGGGATATATTTAATATGTCATCCAAAGTTTTAAAAATATTTTATTTATTTCTTGAGTACCAAAGTACTTTGAGTAATTTTAAAACAAAATTTCAAATATTCTTATTTTTCTAAGAATTTACTAATGGGTTGAGTTTTAGATCAGTATTTTTGATAATTTTAAAATAAATTTAAAATATTTAAATAGTAGTGAGGATAAATAAGTAAAAGCTGTTTTTTTTTTTTTTTTTTTTTTTTTCACGACACAGAATTTGCTGGTACACACCATCTTATATATATATATATATATATATATATATATATATATATATATATATATATATATACATATATATATATATATATATACATATATATATATATATATATATTATAAGGCCTGCGGGCCCAAATCCCTAAGGTACCGTTTGGTTAGGGGATAAGAAAATTTTTGTTATACCGGGGATAGGTATAGATTATAGTATTAGCAGGAATTAGTGTAAATTTGCGTTTGGTTGGGTTTATGAGTTATACCGGATTTAAAGAAAATTGTGTTTGGTAAATTATATAGGAATAAGGAGAATAAGATGAATAAGAAAAAATTGTGTTTGGTTGAGTATAGAGGAATAAGAAGAATTGAGAGAGGATAATTATGTGTTTTGACTATTTTGCCCTTTAAAATAAAGTTTAAATGGAAGTAAAATTTTAATTTTTAAGGCAATGTTTGTTTCAGGAATAAATTTAAGAGGTATAAATTTTTTTATACCTGGGATAGCTTACTATTCCGGGATAATGAAGTATAAAAGTTAAATTACGTTTGGTTGAAAAGTTGGTATTCTCTGAAATAGTTAAAATTGTGTTTGGCTAAAATTATGGAATAGAGAGAATAGTGGAAAAAAAAGATAGAATTTTTATAAAAATACCAACTTTACCCTTAGCTTTTTTTATAGAAAAATTAATTTAATTATTATATTAAATTTGAAGCAATTTAATTCTAAATAATAAATTATATTAAAAAATAATATTTTTTATTTTATATTATATTTTAAGAATATAAATAATAAATTATATTTTATATTATATTTTATATATTTTTTATATTTTATATTATAATTTATATTATATTTTATATTATAATTTATATTTTATATTATAATTTATATTTTAATTTATATCTTATATTATAATTTATATTTTATATTATAATTTAATTATATTTTATATTATAATTTATAATTTATATTATAATTTATGTTATAATTTATATTTTATATTATAATTTATAATTTATATTTTATATTTTATATTTTATTTTATATTATAATTTAATTATAAATAATAAATTATAACTTTACTCATTCACTACCTCAGGGATAAAACCTTATTCCATGGGGGGAGAGGAATAAGACTTAACGGGTTATTCCAGAATAACCCGTTAAGCCAGGGATAAAAAAAAAATTTATCCCATGTCATTTTATAATACTATTTGGCAAGAATTGGGGGATAAAGGGGGTTATTCTCCCTTTATCCCCCAACCAAATATTGCCTAAATTTATATAAATTTTAAAAAATACATAATAAAAATTAAAGTTTAAGTGGGAGTAAAAATTTTAAATGAGATTAAATAAAAATTAATTTTTTAATTTTAAGTGGGAGTAAAAATTTTAATTTTTAAATTTATATAAATTTTAAAAAATTTATAAAATAATTGTATAAATTTTAAAAATTCTTTTAAAAACATCTTTTAAAATTTAAATTTATAAATTTTAAATTTTAAATTTTAAATTTTAAATTTATAAATTTTAAATTTTTAATTTTAAATTTAAATTTTAAATTTTAAATTTTAAAATTAAATATCTTTTAAAAATTCTTTTAAAATTTTTTAAATTTTAAATTTAAATTGTATAAATTTTAAAAATTCTTTTAAAAATATCTTTTAAAATTTAAATTTTAAATTTTAAATTTTAAATTTAAAAAATTTTAAATTTTAAATTTAAAAAATTTTAAATTTTAAAATTTATAAATATAAATATTTTTTAAAATTTAAAAATTCTAATTTAAAAAAATAAAAAAACTAATTTTTATTAGTGTATGAAACAAAAAAAAAATAAATAAATAAAATACCGTGGAGAGAGAGAGAGAGAGAGGTGCAGAGAGAAACAAAAAAAAAATGCCATGCTGCCTCGATCCTCGTGCAAGAATTGGATTCTTGCCAATTCCAGCTAATTCCATGTGGGGGTGGGAATTCGGATTCCCACCCCCATCCCCCTTAAACCGGAAAAGCAGGAATCCCAATTCCTGCTTTTCCGGTTCCCGTTTGGGTATGGAAACGGGGATAAGGGGGTTATTCCTCCCTTATCCCCGTTACCAAACGGAGCCTAACTCTCCCTAACATTCCGAACCCAAAACCTTCTCCATTGCTTGGAAGTGGTTAGACATATTTTAAAGAGAAGAGCTTTTATACTTGTAAAATTACAAGCACAATTATATTTATTAATTTTTTATTATTAAATTTATATTGAAATTCGTGTTATTATATATATATATATATATATATATATATATATATATATATATATATATATATATATATATATATATATATATATATATATATATATATATATATACTTGATTTTATAATAGAATAAAATTTAAAACAATTCAATAGTAAAAAATTTACAAATATAGTTGGGCTTGTGTATTTTAAAAGTATGTAATCTCTGCTCTATTTTAAAAATGCTTTGTAATTTATTTTCATAAACAAAATAGAATAATAATTTATGTACCAATAAATTGATCAATTAATTAGTATAACAACCATAGTTAACTTATTTGACTAGTAGGTTATATATAATTAGGTTATAATATTATAAATAATATTAAATATTTGTAACTATCAAGTTTTCCACAATTGAATGAAAAGATACGTGGTTCGAATGATAATAATTTTCTAATTTTTTTTGGATGGGAGAATATTCCGGAATAAGAGGATATCCCTTAATTTGTAATGAATCAACTGTAGAATTATACGAAACGAGTTATTCGGATTAAAACGGATAGTTTTGCGTTGTTATAGAAAAAACCCGTTAAAACTTATTCCTATAAAAACTCAGAACAACTTTGTTCTTCAATTTATTTTATTAAATAAATAGATAAATAAATAAATATATTAATATAAAGAGTCCGGCTAGAATACTATCGATAGCACCAAACAATTGGTGCTATCAAGTTTTCAGCCGTTGGATGAAAAGATATGCGGTTGGGATTATAGTGGTCCCCTAAGATTTTTACTATTCAACCAACAACCTAGTAAACCCTAGGGGCCCACTATAATCTCAACCGCATATTTTTTCATCCAACGACTAAAAACTCGATAGCACCAATGACTTGGTGCTATCGATAGTATTCTAGCCTAATTCTTAATATAAATATTATCTTTAATATATTTATGTTTAAATCTTATTATATAATATTTAATAATGTGACAATCGATTCGACGATCTGTTTCGTTAGACTTGATCAACAATATTGAAACTTTTTAAAAATCAAAATTTATAATTTTTTGACTTCATTTGTCTAGTGAACAAGTAGCCCAAAAATAAACGGCTGAAAATAAAAATCTTATAAAAAATAGTGATAAAAGACTTAAATTTAAAATTAAAAGCTTTGATCTAACTCTTGATGTTAAGGAGAATTTTCTATTAAAATTTCACGCAATTTGGATTATTATACACCGTTGAATTTACAGACGTATCAAATCGACCGTTAAAATAGTTATTTTTCAGACCCTTTGATCGTTTAGTAAATAATGTCGAAAAATTATGAAGTTTGAATTATAAATAGTTATAATAGTGCAGATCAAGCCTAACGGAGCTGATCGTCGAATCAAATATCCCATCATTGAAAATAATTTACAAAAAGGCCTCTATACGTTTGAAAGTACAGGAGATATACACACTCTCTCTATATAAAGAGAGAGAGAGAGAGAGAGAGAGAGAGAGAGCTAGGCTGGAATGCTATTAATAGCACCAAATTTTTGATGCTATTAAATTTTTAACCCTTAGATTAAAAGATGTGTAGTTTAGATAATAGTGGGCCCCTTGAATTTAATTGGTGGTTCGGAAAATAGTAAAATTTATCAGGTGGAAATGATTAAAGGGGTTGATTTAAGGGTAGAAAACTTGATAGCACCAAATGCTTGATGCTAGTAGTAAACAAACTCTATTGCCACCCATTTGTTTTCTATGTCATTGAAAGTATTTAAAAACCAAATTTCAAATCTTTTCGACATCATTAACCTAATAATAAAAAATTACAAAATTTATAATTTTAATAATAGATATGAGTCATTTATTTGTTTAACAGTGTAAAAAAATTTAAATAAATTAAATTTTGGTTAGAAAATTTTTTTAAACTATTTAAAATAAGATTTATACTCTCGATCTTGATTACAAAACTCCTATCATCGCTTTTTGAAGGATATTCATTTCACTCAACACTCTCTCTCTCTCTCTCTCTCTCTCTCTCTCTCTCTCTCTCTCTATATATATATATATAGAGAGAGAGAGAGAGAGAGAGAGAGAGTCCGGCTGGAATACTATTGATAGCATCAAGCAATTGGTGCTACCAAATTTTTAGCCTTTAAATGAAAGGATGTGCGATTGGTATTATAGTGATCTCTTAAGATTTTTACTATTCAACCAACCATCCACTAAACCCTACGGGACCACTATCATCCTAACAGCATATATCTTAATCCAAGAGCTAAAAAATTGATAGCACCAATGACTTGATACTATCGATATTATTCCACCCTAGTTTTATACAGAGTTGAGTTTATATACTTTCAAAAGCACAAGTCCAACTATATTTATAAATTTTTTATCATAAAATTTGTATTGAGATCCGTACTATTATACTGTCTTTTTCTCTCTTGTTAATTATTTTTAAAATAGCACGAATTTGAATACAAATTATATGACAAATAATTCACAAGTAAAATTTGACTTGTACTTTTGAAAGTATATAAGCTATATTCTCTCTCTCTCTCTCTCTCTCTCTCTCTCTCTCTCTCTATATATATATATATATATATATATGGAATAATTGCCTGTGTACCCCTGAAATATGAAGAAATATCTGATTTACCCCTCTTATTTTTTTCTTTCCAATATATCCTTCATACGTTCCACCGTTATTAAAAATACCCCTACCGTTTCCCTTTGTTAAGTTAACTAGGGTTAAACTAGAGTTAAATAATAATCGGAGTTGAAAACTATCAGATATACCTATTTTGCCCGGGTTTAGGGTTTAGGGTTTAGGGTTTATAATTTTTTAGAGTTTTAGAGTTTAGGGTTTAGGGTTTTAGGCAATGTTTGGTTCGAGGATAAATTTCTGAGGTATAAATTTTTTTATACTTGGGATAGCTTGCTATTCCGGGATAAAGAAGTATAAAAGTTAAATTGCGTTTGGTTGAAAAGTTGGTATTCTCTGGAATAGCTAAAATTGTGTTTGGTTAAAATTATGGAATAGTGGAGGATAGTGAAAAAAGAAGGTATATATTTTTTCAAAATGCCAACTTTGCCCTTATCTTTTTGTATTGAAAAATTAATTTTAAAAAATTATATTTAATTTGAAACAATTTAATTATAAGTAACAAATTATATCTTACATTAAAAAATAATAATTATTTTTTTTATAGTATATTTTAGTAAATGCAAAATTTAAATTTTAGATAGTTATAGATTGAAAAATAGTTCAAATTTTAGATAGTTATAGATTGAAAAATAGTTATCCCCTTCAAATTTTAGATAGTCAAATTTTAAATAGTAAATGCAAAATTTATTTTAGATAGTTATAAATTTTAGATAGTATATTTTAGTAAATGCAAAATTTCCATCCCCACCCCTATTCCACTATTCCAAGCATCCCATGGAATTAATCTTAACGGGTTATCCTAGAATAACCCGTTAAGAAGGGGATAAAATTTTTTTTTATCCCCTGTCTTTTTTCAATGATGTTTGGCAAGAATAGGGGGATAAAGGAGGTTATTCCCTCTTTATCCCCCAACCAAACACTGCCTTAGGGTTTAGGGTTTAGGATTTTTTAGGGTTCTAGGGTTTAGGGTTTAGGGTTTTAGGGTTTAGGGTTTTTTAGGGTTCTAGGGTTTAGGATTTAGGGTCTTAGGGTTTAGGGTTTAGGATTTTTTAGGGTTTTAGGGTTTAGAGTTTAGGGTTTTTTAGGGTTTATGGTTTAGGGTTTTAGGGTTTAGGGTTTAGGGTATATTTGAAAAGGCAAAATAGTAATTACACACAGATAACGGCAGTTCCAAACGGTACACTAACAGAGTTTAACTTCAGGGGTATTTTGGAAAGAAGTTGGAACGTAAGAAGGGTAGTTTTAATATTAGCCTTCTAAGAGGGGTAAATCTGAAAACAGGAAAATTTTTAGGGATATGTAGGAAATTGCCCATATATATATATATATATATATATATATATATATATATATATATATAAACTGTAATATAATATTTATTATAAATATATTTTTTATTATATAGCATTACTTATCTACTATTATATATTACATTAGATATTTATTATTTAATTAATTTTTAATTCATTTAATATATAAATATAATATATAATAATAGTATATAAAGTATTATAATTATTCTATATAAATAACATGTAATTAATATCTATAATTTTTCATCCACATTTGTTTGGTTAAAGAAAAAAAAAAAAAAATTGAAAAATTATATAGATGCGGAGAGTGCGTGGTTGAAAGCGTATATGGGGTCTGTAAGCACCGGCCTTGACTTCGCGTGCAGCATAGAAGTGTGACTTCACACCATATCAATGGTGAAGTTGAGATCGGGCATACGGCTGGAACTCACAACTTTCGTCCTCTCCCGCCCCAGCGAAACGAACAGCTTTTTGTGGAAGTGTGACTAAACAGGGTTTGATGGATATTGCGCTTTCAGACTAAATAGTAAATCTAATTTCAAAACTGTTTACCTATGTGGCCCATGTAACATTGACCATAAGCCAAGATTCAACTCCCGAAGAAATAATTATATTAATTGTATCAAGTTCACAAGCAAAAGTGTTTAAGTGAAAAGAACGGGAGCCAAATCACAATATCAGAAAACTACAAATAATTAATATTCAAACATTTATCGTGGTATTTGTGTTTATAACCAAATGTGCAGGGGAGCCGAATGTATCCGCAAAGTATGTAATGTCTCTAAATGCGGAATATACACTTCTTGCAAATTAAATTTGAAATTAGGCCTTGGAACAAGGTCGAGTTCGGATCTTAGTTAGTTAATTTGTAAATAATTTGTGAATTACTAAGGATCCGAATTGAACGCACTGATTTCAAAATTCTGGAAAAATTTTAAAGAATTTGCAAATTTTTGAACCAAAAAAAAAAAATTATTCCCGAATTCCGAATTTTTGTGTTAAAAATTTTGCACCTATACTTACACTTTCCTCCTTCAAAGCAAAAAATAAAACATAAAAAATAAAAAAAGAAAGAAAAAAAAAAAGCTCTTTACAGGACCGGGTCATCCCACCCTACCTCACCTTCTCTTCTCACGCCCTCTACGGGCCGCCGCCTCCTAACCCGGCTGGGCGGCGTCCGTTCGCCAAATCGCTATCGGATCGGATGTTAGCAACGAGCGTACAAACTAAACAAAATTAATTGGCGATCACGACAGAAAAGTAAAATCAAAATTGCACGACAGATAATTAACACACAGATTTACGTGGAAAAACTCTTTACAGAAAAAAAAATCACGGACGAAAGAGGAGAGGTTTCACTATATAGAAAAGAGGGAATCCAAGAGTTTTACTTCGTACAATCGCTCGATCTCACTCTAGGGCAAATAAAAGAGAAATTAGGATTTTTCCTTGGCGGATTGGATCCGTACCGCGGGGGGCGGAACCCCCGCACCCCCCGTCCGATGTCAGTGGTGGGCTTCGGGCTCTGGCCCCTCGCTTCCACCACAGACATCCACAAAATTTCTCATCGCACCATGAAGCCGTCGGCGAACCTGAATCATAGTATCGAAGCGATTCTGATTTTGAGTCACATCTAACACCGGAACCCTTCCAAGCCATGCGCTGCTCGCCATCGAAACCCTTCGAGCCGCGTGCCGCTCGTCATTTTCCTTGCCGCCACCCCATTTGTGAGTTGTGATTTTGTAAATTTGTGTATTAATTTATTTATTTGGTGACTTGCGAGTGAAATTAATATTTGCTTTTAATTAATTTAATTTTTTTAATTTTTTTTTAATATTTCAGCTATAGATCATTTTTTTTTTTTTTGTTCTTTTGCAAGGAGTCTTTTATAATTATATTATTATTTTTATTATTATTATTTTGAATGGATATTTTGTTTATTTCTAAAGTAAGTTGATTAAATTATTTTTAAAATTATAATTATTTATGCTAATTTAATAGATTTAGACAAAAATAATTTAATAGTCGAATTTTTGATTCCTAATTTTTAATTAATGAACGTATTATTTTCGTATAAATCACGTATCCGAATAATTGACGAACTCATTTTTTAACCAAAATTTTCAACGAATTTTAAAATTATAATACAAATTTTATCCATATTATATTCGTACTGAATTTTTGCCGAATTTGAATTAACTAACTATGATTCGGATTAGGCTACCCTAAGCCCGACCAGAAAAACTATTACAGGCCCTTCCAATACTAGGCCTTGTTTAGGCCCGAAACTGATTCAACCCTACTTGTTTTAAAGATATGAAAGCTCAAATAAATTTTTAGATTTTAAAATTAAATATTATAATTTAAATCTTCTGCTCTTATTATAGCGAATTTATTTGTACACAAAAATTCTCACTAAATTAGAAATGCATTGTTTGAAAATTTTATTACGACAGAAAGTTAAAATAAGCTTTTAAACTTTAAAACAAAAATTTACGATTTAAAGCTTAGGCTTTTGTTATTGCAACTTTATTTTTACACAAAAATTCTCACTAGACAAAAAAAAAAAAAAAAAAAAAAAACTCCACAAGTAAGATAAATACTAATGTCATGTATAAAGTAGGGGTGTCAACGAGTCGAACACGAGCGAGCTGGAATCGGCTCGTGTTCGGCTCGTTTAATAAATGAGTCGAACACGAGCTGCTCGTTTAAATATCGAGCTGAAAAATTCGGCTCGTTTATTAACGAGCCGAGCACGAGCTGGCTCATGAACAACAAATTTAATTTTCATTCCTACTATTAGATATAAAGTTGAAAAAAAAATAAAAAATTAAAATTTTAATCTAATAATTAAAATTCATAAAAAATTGATAGCCTATAATCTAAATAGTAAAGTTTATATATATATATATATATATATATATATATATATATATATATATATTAAAATTCATAAAAAATTGATAGCCTATAATCTAAATAGTAAAGTTTATATATATATATATATATATATATATATATATATATATATATATATATATATATATATATATATATTCGAGCTATTATCGAGCCGAACACGAGCGAGCTGACCTAGCTCGTGTCCGGCTCGTTTATTAAACGAGCTGAAAAATTCGGCTCGTTTACTAAACGAGCGATTCGATCTCGAGTTCATTTCGAGCCGAACACGAACTGACTTGCGAACAGCGAGCTGGATTGCCACCCCTAGTATAAAGGGGTCATCCCTAATAACTTGTTGAGTCTTAAGCTACTATCTTAAATGCTTAAATCCAGTTATTTACTCTAGAATATCCATTCCAGTATACTCCATACCAAGTCCTTAGCTATCCGATGTGAAATTGTTTATTAGCCTAGATTGTCACCGAATCTCCCCTTCTTTAACCCCAACATTTTCGTCGGGCTAAAATCATACCCACTTTTCAAAAAATGCCCTTGACTATCTGATATAGAATTATTTACTAGCTTTAGGTGTCAGACTAATCTTGTTATATTAAGATTGGGCTATCAAGAAACATGTCGCTCCCACTGGTAGGGGTGTAATGTGAGCCGTACCGGTCCACATTTTTCATCCTGAAACCAACCAGGGGCCAGCCCGATCCGGACCGGATTCAAATTCGGATCGGACTGTGCCGTACCATTTTTTCAAAGGAGGAGGCTCGGCCCGGCCCCTTGGCCTGCCAAGCACGGGCCGGGCCGAGCTTGGTGCCCGCCCAATTTTTTTTTGTCTTTTTTTTTGTACTTTTTTTTTCTAATATATATATATATTAAATAAAAGATAACTTATTTTTAAATTATAATTTTTAATTCATAATTTTTACTTTACACAATTATGCCCAACTCCTTAAAACTATTTTAAAAATTTTATAAATTTTTAAAAAAAACTAAAATACCGACAATAAATTTAACTTTTTAATATTATTAATTTTTAATATTGTATAAAATTTAAAACTTTAGAGATCAATAATTTTAACTTTTTAATTAAATAATTTTTTTATATTAATTTTTTAACTTACATTTCTACGACCAATAACCAACTTTAATATAAAATTAATATTACATTTTTTTTTTCATAATTTTTACTATTTGAATAGAAATTAATATTCTAAACAAATAATAATTATACAAAAATACATAAATTTTGAATTAATCATATTACATAATTATATTAAAGGAAAGTAAAAAAAATGTAAAAAATTAAAAATATATTCGAATAAAATAGCATGATTTACAAAACAACCAGCAAACAATAGAAAAAGAAATATTATTATTTTCTCTTCATTACATTATTATTATTATTATTTTTTTTTAAAAAGGCACCTAATAAAGATATATACCAAATAAAAAAAGTGAGGCACAACGAGTAATAACTGACAACGAGGAGTCGAGAAAGTTGCACTCTAACTTGCCGCATGTGCTTGATTATTTTTAGGCAATTTATTCTGTTTCATCTAAAGATGTAGACTCATGACCTCCTTTATCTTGCATTCTTAATTCTGCAGCTCGCCAATATTTTAAGCAAATTAAAATCTCGACCGCATCCTCCTTAAGCTGAGTTCTGTAATCATCCATTATTATTCCACTTACACTAAAAGCAGACTCCGATGCCGCCGTTGAAACCTGCACAATTAGTAAATCATGTGCCATGTCAAAAAGCACAGGATATGTACTTTCATGTATTTTTCGCTAGGCTAAAATATTTAACTTATCTAATTCATGCATCTACGTTGAAAAGATTTGAAATATCAGTTTGAAAGTAAAACTGAAGTTCGTTATTAAAAAAATTGCATTATTAAAATCATTTTGTTTTTGTTTCCTCACTAAAGATAAAAATATATTTTTATTAGTTTTACCAATATTAATTAGTTGTGACTTATTCATGATACATGAGATTGCACTTATGGTTGGTTTTAGTTATTTAGCTTTATATTTAGTATGTTAAAAGAAATAATCTCCACATACTTACTACCATATGTGATTTTATTCACCTTTCATATTCTTCTTAATTATGTACCATATTTATCATTCATTTTTTTTCTTTTGGGGTTGATTGATAATTTACCATGTAAGTCTTATTCTTGTATTATATAAAGGGTGTAAACTCTCATGAATGAGAGGGTGAAAACCCTTATGAATGATATATTCATTTAAGCTCAATTCTACCTTTTCCTAGTTATTATGGTATCGGAGCCTGAGACCGAGCCCGAGCCACACGCCAAGGCGGCGCAGTCTGTTCGATGTGCCCGCCAATGCAGCAGCGACGGCAGCTACTTCTGCTGCTGGTCCAGTCGACCCGAGTTCCAAACCACCTATGTCTTCCGAGTTGGAAGCTCCGCCTGCTGTCGAAATTGAATCCCTCGTTATAAGCCTTTTTTCGATGTACATCATGACATGCGATCCAGCCCTACTGTGATGTCCCGGAAAACCGCGTAGGGTTTGCGGGTTGTTGGGGCAGCTTTTAGTGGCTGATGGGAGTGTTTGTGCGTTTGTCAGGCCTGAGGTTGGGATCTATGATGCAATTTAGAATTTAGCTGCATCACTGAAGGCCTGCGTGGTGTGTCGGTGGCGTTGCGCGCAATTTGAGCACAAGTGATGGACTTCGGATTTAAAAAGAGGTCGCGTGGGTAATTGGAAGACCCGAAATCCTTGTGAGTTGGGTTACTAGTGGATTGGTAGCTTGTCGGCATATTTTGGGTGTGTTAGAGTTGCCGGTGCGCGAAGAGGACGCGAAAATCGAATCCAGTGCGAAAAACCGCATAACGGGGGTGTGCGGAAGTGCGGTGGTTGTACAGTTATGTTTTGGAGAGTTTTGAGTGTGCTGCGTCGGTGTGTCGGAAGCCTCGGTTCGTCAAATGGACAAGAAAAATGGACTCAGGACGAAAAACTGTGCAAAATAGGCTTTTCTGGACATTTTGGGGTCTTAAATAGGAGTTTGGTGTTGCTGGGAGTGGTGGACCGGGTTCACGGCGGCCGGCTCACGGCCCATGCACCGGTGGGTGTACGCGCGGTGCATGGGAGGAAGCGTGCACCCGGTGCAGGGGCGACGCGGACGGATGGTGCACGGGGGTAGACCGGCCGGTGCAGCGCGGTCCACGGCCGCGCTGCACCCGGTCCACGATCTCGGGCGGGCGCCCGGTGCACGCGCGGTGCACCGGGCACCGCACCGCGCATGGACGCGCGCGCGTGGCGCGCGCGCGCGCGCGTGGCCGGCTGTGCGGCGTGTCGTCAGCCCGGGTCGGTCGGACGGATGCGGTCCGACCCGCCTCGCACAGGATCGGGTGCGAGGATCTGGTGTGAAGAGGAGTTGTTTTGGGTTATTTTTGATGGTTTTGGCCTGGTTCTTGATCAAATGGAGGGCTTTTTGAGAGCTGTAAAATGGGAATTTTTGCATCAAAAATTCTCCTAAGGGGTTATCTTCTTCTCCAGCAATTATCAAGGGAAAATACCATCTTTTAGCATATTTGAAGGGAGATTGAAGTTGCTGGTTTTGGATTCAACTTCGTCGCATTTTCTTCCAGGAGGTCCCCAGAAGTGTAGAAGTGGAATTTTGGGATGATTCTTGCGTGGTTCTCTTCACAACTTCAAGATCTACAACTTTGGTATTGAAGAGGAGACCTAATTGAAGCTCTAAACCAGGTAATTATAGCAATCTTTGAGACACTTAATTTCTGTTTGAGGTTTCGAGCAGAGGTTAGTGTTTTTACTCCCCTGGGATGTATAAATGGAATTTTAAGTTGATTTTTGTTGGTAAATTCCCAGGACTTACAGAGCTTCAACTTTCGTATTTTGGGGAATTTCCAATTTGGACTCTATGTTAGGTTAATTGAGCCATCTTTGGGATTGTTGTGTACAGCTGAGATTTTGGATGTGGTTTTGAGCAATGCTCAGTGTTTTTGCTCCCTAGGATTGAAGAAGTAGAATTTTGAGCCGATTTTTGCGAGGAATTCACCAGGACTCGGAGACCTACATTTTTCATATTAAAGGGAAAGGCTAATTCGTGATACAAATCAGGTGAAATTCATCATCTTTGGAGCCCTTGGTTCAGTTGCATGTTTGGACAGCGCCGCGGTGTTTCGGCCATAACTTCGCGTACCAATATCGGATCGAGGTGATTCAAAAGGCAAAATTCATCTACTTCTCGCGTGGAATCTCCTGGATTTTTCTCAGAATTTCCTGAATTTGCTTCGAAGGTGAGAATCTTTCTTCTTCCCGAGTTTCTATCTGTGGAATTTTGTACAGTTTAGTATGGCGTGTTTCTCTTGCCGATTTTGTATCTCAGTGTAGGGAACTCGGAATTGGACGTGCAGGTATTCGTTTCGAAGCTATCGACGCGTAGATCGCGGGCATATTTTATTCAGTTTGTTCCGGAGACTTTCAGCAGGTGATTTTGGCACGTCTTTGCAGCTGAATTTCAGTGTAATATTTCTGGCAAATTTGGGGAAATGTAAGTGTAATGACAGCTCGGTTTTTGTACCCAGGAGCATTCTGGACAGTATTGGACCTGTTGGACGCTGGGTTGATGTTTTTCTGGTATTATCAGCTGTAGGACTCCGGGCAGTTCGACTGGCCAGGTGGGTGGCCTCGCTCTCAGGATTTACGATCTGCCCACTAATTCTAACTGATTAGGGATGTGTTTGTATTATTGTTACCTTCAGTACAGCATGTTAGAGAGCATGAGTTGGGATTGCTTATTTGTTCAGTTTAGCATGTGTTTCATATCATTATTCTCCACATCCTTATTTATTGCTATCTTTGGACTTGACCTAGCACCCCTGTCATATACAGCATGTTTAACCAGACTAGTAGAAAACTCCAACTTGGGCTAGGTTACTTTATTGCTCTAGACAATCCACTGTCATCACTATTTCATCTGGACTTTGTTTCTTCCTCGCCCAGATAGGGGGCCGAGGGGTCGGGTTATTAGTGGGGTGCATTTACACTCGTGTTGGGAGACCGAGTGGAGTCAGATAGTGAGTATGGATCTGAGTGTCTTTTGAGTACTGTTTGTGGGACAGGGGGGTCTCGGCTGTGTTGTGTTCCAGCCAGTGAGTGAGACAGGGTTCCTTTGATTACAGTCGATCTTGTTGATCGTGGATTTGGATTATAGCCTGCATGGGCCACATTGAGCTCGACATAGATGCGCAGATACTTTGCTCGGTGGGGTCGCGCCCCTCGAGTGCCACTCCGGAGATAGGCGGGTTACTTGCTATTGCGGCTTTGTCGATGCAGTCCTTCTGGCTGGGCCTGTTTGGCAGCCACGGACACCCTACGTAAGACCGCTCCTTCGGGACGTAACGGCAGTAGGTTGGCGCAGGTTTGACTGGACCCGATGTGGCAGTCATTGTAGATTGGGTGATTTGAGTTGAGAGTCAGTAGTGGTACCAGTCCTCTTCTGTTTCACCCCTTGAGCATCTAGTTAGAGGCATAGTAGCTGTAGAGTTATTTCATCAGCATTTCTTTCCAGTATTGCATTTGTTACTTTATGCCTCTAGTGGACTTAGTGGGCAGACCGTCGGTCTTGTTGGCGGCACCCACTGAGAACTACTTGGGGATGTAGTTCTCACACCCGTCGTGGTGTCTTTTCCCCAGGGACCTCTACTTCTGTTCCGGTTGCACAGGTTGCTGATCCAGCTGATCGAGGTAAGGGAGTCGCGAGTTAGATCCCTACCAGATGTACTCTGAGAGTAGCTGTACCCTGCATATTTCGAGAGTCCTGATGAGTGATCTTGTAGTGAGGATCGAGTTGTACTTTTCCTTATTTGTGGGAGACTGATGTGGAGAGGATATTTGTGTATTGAGAGCTGGCTTACTGATGTATTTATTGGAGATATCTCCCTTTTGGGTTTTATATATTAGAGGACTTTTGTACGTTCGTATTTGGGAGTTGGATATGGTATTATCTTCAGTTGTACAGTTTTTGGATTTCAACTTTTCAGTAGGTTTACTGTCAGCTCTGATATCTGTTTAGCTGTAGTTGATTCTTTTTGCAGGTTAGACGCTTCGTCTGTACGGCAGTTTTCGTACAGATGGCGGATCTGTTAGCGAGCCGGGTCGCAGTTTCGACCCCGGGGCGTGACAGATTAGAGTGGTATCAGAGCCTAGGTTGTAGGTCATGGTTGACTTAGAAACCCTAGGCTTGTGGTTGGACCCTAGGATGACTTACGTGAGAGTCGTGACTTGTAGCGAGAGTCCAGATTGAGTTTTATACCCCTCTCAAGGGACGGGAGGAGTGATTGGCATGTTTATTCTCCTAAGTGATTATGTTGGCTGCAGACAACATAATGCTGTGGAATGGGTGACATGCTTTAGACTTTCGCTGGATTGGGTCGAGCGCTTTTGTGTGCTGTTTTGTGGTTTCGTCGTGGCGAGCCGTGTCTCCCCGACGCTGGGTGGACCCGTGTGATCGTAGCAGTTGAGCTTGAGCGGTTGGTTTTGGGGCGGATGCTTGGAGTGAGGTTAGAGAATTTCAGACCCAGATGACAGGATTGTCAAAGGCTTATCAGCGGCAGAGTGAGCAGCGGGTCTTGGTGACACAGTTGTCGGAGCACTGAGTGACCCCCTCCGTGCCAACGTTTAGTGCCGAGGCACCGAGGCAGGGTGGATAGTGGACAGCAGAGGAGCTGTGGGACATGTTTGATCTATGGAGCCAGATTGGGCGGATGAACTACCCTAACTCGTAAGATTAAGTTTGGAGTCCTTGGAGGCAGAGTCGTGGTTGGTGGTGATGGAGTGACCAATTAAGAGCCTCCCGGTGCTAAAGAGTTTTTGGGCAGTTGTTGAACTGAGCGCTCCAGGTCTCGAGGGACGAGGCGCATAGGATGTGTGAGACTGAGAGTGGTTTGCGCCAGGATACCTTTCTGTTAACTGGTCCCTCTGTTTTGGATTTGACGCCTCGATGGAGTAGGCGTTGTGTTTGGAGCGTGGCGTTGCAGTTCCTTTGGATTGGGTTTTGCCGCTAGAGGCGAGTTTTGGATTTTGGCGCTTGGCGTCGGGTGATGGAGGACAGATCGACCGGCAGGGGCATTTCTGATTTCTTTTCTAGGATAACGAGTCCCTGAGATATTAGAGATCGGGTGGACCCCGAGGGCAGTATCTGCGTCCTTATCAGAGTGGCGCCGTGGTAGCATGGGTTTATTATCTGTGGAGGACCTTATTCGTCGCCTCCGCGTGAGCAGAGACAGAGGTCGTGCTCCCGTTTGGATAGTCCTGACTTTCAGACAGATTGAGCGACAACCACTTGCACCGAGCGGATGAGTCTGTGCCGCCTGGTTGGAGGGCGCCACGGTATTGGATCGTGTCCTGCGCCGTAAGGGCATTGAGTTATGCCGGCAGACTTATTGGTAATTATGGTAGTTTGAGGTTGCGACCTAGTGCTAGGGTTTAGATGGCACAGTGCCACAGGATGTTGACCGCAGAAAGAGGGGATTTTGACCTTTTGCGGGGTAGACGAGAGGAGGCTCGGTGGTTGAGACAGTTAGAGCACTCAGGCTTAGCGATAGTGAGAAAAGTGCTTACTGCGGCACTGGGACTCAGGGATATCTTGGTTGCCCATGAGATCCCGGGTGTGATCTCATCTGAGCTGTTGTTAATGCCGCCGGTAGGAGAGATAGAGATTGCGTTTGACGTGGTCCGTGGAACCGCGCCACCCGCGACAGCACCCCAATGGATATCGCCCGTGGAGTTGAGAGAACCGATGGTGCAGTTGCAGGATCTGTTGGATTGAGGGAGTTATACCCCGGTAGCTGGGGTATGATGTGAGCACCTACTTGGAAATATGATAGCCGAGGACTTCGCCTAGATGGCGTTCGGGACACGGCAAGAGCATTAGGAGAGCATAGTGAGGCTAATGGAACAATTAATGCCCTGTTGTCTTTGTGATGTGGGAAGTGTGTGCTCCGGTCGTACCTGGACGGTTTGGGAGTGGCGTTCTCCAGGGATATTTGATTTATTCCTTGAGCGACTTGGAGCACGAGAAGCACTTGCGGATAGGCTACCAAACTTGTGTGGATGAAGCTGTAGGCCAAGTTTTGAGGTACGAGTTTTGGCTCCAAGTGCGTGACTCCTTGGATCACCTTATTGTAGCCGTTGGAGCGGCGAGGGAACCCGACCAAATGGACGCGACTTAAGGTTGGCGGAGACCAACATTCTTTCAGGAGGTGAGGAGCTTCTTAGACCCGGCAGTGCCGGAAGAGCATGGCCAATGGATAATGAGACTAACACCAGCGTCAATGTTAGTATTCTGGTGTTAGGAGTTGGATTTGCGAATTATAGTGATGCCTTCCTTTGTGGCTGTGGAGTACCGTGGGGTGATTTTCGGTTAGCACTGCATCAGTCCCACCCCATGAGTTGAGGTAGGACGGACCGCTGTTATGTAGGTAGCTTGGATCCCACAGTTGAGCCTTTCAGTATGCTCATGATTTCCAGCTTTGGTTGATATACCTGGGCGTAGGCCATGCCTGCGGGGCTATCAGTTCTGATTTCTCAGCATTTCTGTGCTCCACTATGATAGGGTAAGATTCAGCTTCAGTTTACAGTTTCTGCTTTGTAGCACCAGTGGAGACTACACAGCTTTCGGCATTTTGAGTGGGATTTACGTGGATTGTCGTTGATGGTTCGGACTTTTGACCGCGAGATTGGGACGGCTTTTAGAACCCGGTACGGGCATTATGAGTTTACGGTTATGCCTTTCGGTTTAACTAATGCCCTGCTGTATTTATGGACATGATGAACCGGGTGTTTCAGCCGTACTTGGATCGGTTTGTCGTCGTATTCATTGACGACATTTTGTTTTACTCCCGAAGTGATATGGAGCTTGAGGAGTAGTTAAGGTTAGTGCTACAACTTCTGCGAGAGAAGAGCTGTATGTCAAGCTCAAAAAGTGTGACTTTTGGCTTCGGGAGGTTGCTTTTCTAGGCCACGTTATATCAGCCGCCGGAGTGGCAGTGGACCCGACGAAGATTGATTTTGGCACCAGTTCTAGCACTACCAGTTGGGCGTTGGATTCGTGATTTATAGTGACGCCTCTCACAGTGGCTTGGGTTGTGTCCTGTTGCTGTATGGTAGGATAATTGCTTATGCTTCACGGCAATTAAAGGATTATGAGAAGAATTACCCTACTTATGATTTGGGGCTTACAGCTGTGGTGTTGGCACTGAAGTTATGGCGGCATTATCTCTACGGGGAGCACGGTGAGCTTTACACGGACCATCAGAGCTTAAAGTATTTGTTTACCCAAAAAAAGCTGAACTTGAGGCAGCGCCAGTGGTTGGAGCTATTAGAGGACTATGATGTGAACATCCTCTATCTTCCCGGCAAAGTCAATGATGTAGCAGACGCTTGGAATAGGAGGTCAGCGCAGAGCGTGAGCATGTTGCTCACTCAACAGGCATCGCTTGTGGAGCAGTTGAGGCGTCCACAATTTGAGGTGGTATCCCCTGAGGTATCTGCTAGACTCATGCCCTTGGTCTTGCAGCCCACTCTGTTGGATAGGATTTGTGAGACACAGAGTGAGGACCCCTACTTGTTGTGGTCTGGTGCGTGTTGCACTAGGGGTTATTTCAGTTTCCCCCAGCCTTGTATTGGAGTTTTTGGCATTTCACGTCGCAGCTCAGGAGTGATGTGTTTTCCTCGCCCGTGATTGACTTGCCCCTTCGAGATCTGTGATTGTTGGAGTACGAGGGACGCCCGTTGCAATTTCTGGCTCGAGAGAAACGAAAGAATTGCACATCGGGCCATACCGTACTTGTTGTTGTTCTAGTTGTCGCGGAGTAATCACGGGGAGTGTGTGGTTTTTGGGAGCTGGAGGCGTATTGATGGATACCTACCCGTGGTATTTGTGACTCCTGATGGTCTTGACCTAGTTTCGAGGACGAAACTTTCTTTTAGTGGGGGAGGATGTGATGTCCCGGAAAACCGCGTAGGGTTTGCGGGTTGTTGGGGCAGCTTTTAGTGGCTGATGGGAGTGTTTGTGCGTTTGTCAGGCCTGAGGTTGGGATCTGTGATGCAATTTAGAATTTAGCTGCATCACTGAAGGCCTGCGTGGTGTGTCGGTGGCGTTTGCGCGCAATTTGAGCACAAGTGATGGACTTCGGATTTAAAAAGAGGTCGCGTGGGTAATTGGAAGACCCGAAATCCTTGTGAGTTGGGTTACTAGTGGATTGGTAGCTCGTCGGCATATTTTGGGTGTGTTAGAGTTGCCGGTGCGCGAAGAGGACGCGAAAATCGAATCCAGTGCGAAAAACCGCATAACGGGGGTGTGCGGAAGTGCGGTGGTTGTACAGTTATGTTTTGGAGAGTTTTGAGTGTGCTGCGTCGGGTGTGTCGGAAGCCTCGGTTCGTCAAATGGACAAGAAAAATGGACTCAGGACGAAAAACTGTGCAAAATAGGCTTTTCTGGACATTTTGGGCCTTAAATAGGAGTTTGGTGTTGCTGGGAGTGGTGGACCGGGTTCACGGCGGCCGGCTCACGGCCATGCACCGGTGGGTGTACGCGCGGTGCATGGGAGGAAGCGTGCACCCGGTGCAGGGGCGACGCGGACGGATGGTGCACGGGGGTAGACCGGCCGGTGCAGCGCGGTCCACGGCCGCGCTGCACCCGGTCCACGATCTCGGGGGCGCCGGTGCACGCGCGGTGCACGGGGCACCGCACCGCGCATGGACGCGCGCGCGTGGCGCGCGCGCTTGGCGCGCGCGCGCAGCGCGCGTGGGCGGCTGTGCGGTGTCGTCAGCCCGGGTCGGTCGGACGGATGCGGTCCGACCCGCCTCGCACAGGATCGGGTGCGAGGATTGGTGTGAAGAGGAGTTGTTTTGGGTTATTTTTGATGGTTTGGCTGGTTCTTGATCAAATGGAGGGCTTTTTGAGAGCTGTAAATGGGAATTTTTGCATCAAAAATTCTCCTAAGGGGTTATCTTCTTCTCCAGCAATTATCAAGGGAAAATACCATCTTTTAGCATATTTGAAGGGAGATTGAAGTTGCTGGTTTTGGATTCAACTTCGTCGCATTTTCTTCCAGGAGGTCCCCAGAAGTGTAGAAGTGGAATTTTGGGATGATTCTTGCGTGGTTCTCTTCACAACTTCAAGATCTACAACTTTGGTATTGAAGAGGAGACCTAATTGAAGCTCTAAACCAGGTAATTATAGCAATCTTTGAGACACTTAATTTCTGTTTGAGGTTTCGAGCAGAGGTTAGTGTTTTTACTCCCCTGGGATGTATAAATGGAATTTTAAGTTGATTTTTGTTGGTAAATTCCCAGAACTTACAGAGCTTCAACTTTCGTATTTTGGGGAATTTCCAATTTGGACTCTATGTTAGGTTAATTGAGCCATCTTTGGGATTGTTGTGTACAGCTGAGATTTTGGATGTGGTTTTGAGCAATGCTCAGTGTTTTTGCTCCCTAGGATTGAATAAGTAGAATTTTGAG